>CAKNYM010052152.1:231849-272437 GCA_932195095.1 Andricus curvator | reverse complement strand
ATATATATATATATATACATCCAGGTGTCCCACTCACGCGGGAATGACATACCTCTAGACACAATGCCGGCCTGCGAGTGTTTTACTACCATCTTTGTCGCTCTTACTATGTTGGCCACGACCATGCCCGACCGAACGCTCGGAGGCAGATAGAGTCAATTGTCCAAAATGAGAAGTGCCGAATTTTCTGGAACTATATTCGCGATCGAATTCTCGACTCCGGCCGGCTACGACGTCAGAGCCAAAGAGAAGGAGAAGGAGGAGAGGTATCGAGACCTTAGAAGGGAGCAACGGCGACTGTAACAAGAATATTGGGGTTAAACAATTGTCCTTGTGAACGGTGCACTCGGAGATGTGAAGCTATCACTGGTTCGTAACCTCAAAGCCCTACACGCGGGCCAAAAACATGCCGAGGCACTTGCAAGGTGGACGGAGAGTGCTGTCAGGTTCAGGAAACAATGCTATGTATTAAAGGCTTTTTCTAGACGTATGAAAAGGAGGTTACCTAAAGGTTGTGTGTGGACAATGCAAGAAGCAAGAAAGGAGCACGTTAAAGGTAGAGGGATGGGCGGCATGGTCTCAGGGGTGAGAAAAGAATTGGCAATAAAAGGGAGAATAGGGGGAGGGACTTGGGATGAAGAAAAGGAAGATGCTCTTCCTAAGGGTATTCCATAAGGTTTTTTCTATAATGCTCATCAAATTTCCGAGATTTCATTATTATTTTCATAATTGTCATAAAGAAATTAACAGTTTGACCATTTTTCAAAGAATAGGCTCAATTTTTTCCGGAATCAACAAAGAATGTCTTTCCAAAAACTCTTTTCTACGATACTTTGCACATTTACAATAATTATTAATTATTTAAACAGTTTTTTAAACAGATTTAGGTTGATGTGTAAGAAGAAAGAGCAGGAAAAGGATAAAGATTTGAAGGAGGATTTGGGAAGTGTTAAGAAATAGAGGGACGTGTAGAAGATAATAAATAGGTTTAGGAAGCGTAGAGTGGGGGCAATCGAGAAGATAGGGAGTGAATAGTGGAGGGTGTTTTTTAAAGAATCGTTTCAGGGCTCAGATTCAGGAAAGAGAAATGAGAGCAGTAGAAGAACGAGGAAGTTAAGAAGGTCAAAGGTAGTAGGGCACACACAGTAGTGTCACACGAGGGTTTCGCAGGTCTGCCGTTGAAAATTGTGGGTGGCCCTGCGGCCACCCACCTTACGGTCGTGAGACGTGGCTATGGGTGTGATATATCGTGGTCCATCCTAGAATCGACCGGTCACTCCGCAGTTACCAGCACTCTTTGATTTAAGCCCGAAATAACTATGTACTTCAGGCTTGGACCAGAATATATTGGTCCATATGCGGAGCGTCCTAACCATATTAATCGAAGTTCGAAATGACTTTCTTATTCCGATTTCTCTTCATACTGAATTTAATTCAACATATAAAAATTATTTAATGTACTCAGCGGATTATGCTCAATGTCTGCTAAAAAATTGACTAATTCTCACTGAAAAGATAACACATTTATAAAATCAAATTAAAATAAACCCTTTAATATTTACCATTTTTTATTCAAAATGTATGCAACACAAATAACTGATTAAATATCTTACTTCTTTCCTATAAACAAATTTATTTAAAAAATATCCTACTACGCCGTTTTCAGTTGTATGGAAAACTATTTTACGTGCAACTGTTAATATTCTGATAGAAGGCGATGACTATTATAAATTAAATTATTAAATAACTATAGATATTGTTATGAGTAATTTCGGCAATATTAGCCGCGTACAATTTTTTTCAAATTGTTGTAAACAAATTAGACAAAAAAAGTTACATCTTCTCTATTAGGAGTAATATAGTACTGTTGACCTATAATACTCAAGAATATGAAAGGAAAAGAATGTTTCATTAAAATTAGAAAACGCTAAACATGAGTTGATACTTGTTTATAGAAATTTATTAAACAAATTCCTAATCAGGTCATTTCCTAATAGAAATATTTCGTTTTTTCTAACAGAATCAAGTACTATTATCTTGCCAATGGTATTCCGGTGTAATATGTGATATCAGATAGCAATTTTCTATTATTTAAATAAACTTAATAAACATTAATTTACTAATAATTAATAAACTATACATCTGTCACTGATGGTAATTTACTACGTATATTGTGCTCTTAAATAACAATCATGACTAGGCCGCCCTCCTTGATCATAGGTAGAAAGTGATTAAAGACTTAAAGAAAGATCCGATAACAAAAAAATGTCAGTTAATTATGCTGCAAAAATAAAATTCATTAGCTGAAAGCTGGTCAAATGGTGAATTTTTAAAATTAAATTTCTTTAAAAAGTAAACAATTGTAATTAGAAAGCACAACATCTACGCCATAGAGGACCATTAGGGAGAGATTCGTAATTAATTCTGCAGAAGAAAATAAGCTTCTCTATTGAAAAATGGCGGGATTATGCATTTGTTTATTCAATTTGTTTCAATAATGAATTATTGTTATGCAAAAGTACAATATCTATAGCAAATGATGATCAGTGGAAGATATATAGTTGATTCTGATAAAGAAACGAAACTTATCTACAGAAAAATAGCCGAATGTTGCATTTGTTTATTAACTTTCATTAAATAATACACAATTGTTGTTTAACAGCACATTATTACAGCAAAGGACTATTGGCAAGATCTAGAACTTGATTTTGCTGAAAAAAAAAAACAAATATTTTTATTATAAAAACGCCTGATTAGGAATTTGTTTATTAAGTTTTTTATAAACAATTAATAATTCATGTTTAACTTCTAATTTTATTCCAATTTTTTTAAATTCTATTTCACTGCAAACTGCGTAGTGGAATATTTTGTATACAATTTGTTTATAGCAATGAGGTAAGATATTTAATCAACTATTTGTGTTGCATAAATTTTGATTAATAAATGCTGAAAAATAAAGCGTTTATTTTGATATAATATTAAGAGTTAAAACATAAGTGAAAACTCTGATTTCCTGACTTTCTTGATTTTCTAAATATATTATCGATTCAATGACAATTGGCAAATGTCTTATCAGACATCGAGCATGATCCGCTGATTTGACTTTAAGCTGTGAAAAAATGGTCAAGTTCTGCGAGTTAAAACGGTTGTTACTATTCGGTCCAAAACATTGTTATACGTCCCAAATTATTACAGTTAGAACATTATTTTTTCTCCGGTTTTGAAAGGAATTTTATTACCTTTTTTATATCAGAACTATATACCACAAAGAATGCACTAGAATTGATACATTTAAAAAAATGGTTCTTTTTCGCATTTTTAGATGCTAAAATAAAGGGGTTAAAAACAAAACTTCAGCAGTTCTTTAATAAAAAGAGTACTTGATGACTAAACTAATTAAGAACTAATATCCGCTTTCTCACAGTTCGTGAGAGCTGTGAGTTAACAAAGAAATATTATCCTCCTCGTCGTCTTCCACGGAATAACTAAGGTTCTCATCTGGAAAAAAATCGTGATCAAAATCTGGTCTCATATACATAGTGCAAAGATCAACATTAACGATCTGCAGTAAGGGTGAGATGTCTTTGATTTTGTTAACGTCGATAGCTGACCCTCCGACATATACTTTTAGAATTATGCCGTTTGACCGACTTTCAGTACATTTTGCCGCAATGTTAACCCAACTGTTAGTCACGCAATTGCAACCAGAAATATCAAGCAACTCTAAATGAGGTGCCATTAATATTAGGGTACACAATCCCTGATCTTTTATACCTGGACATCCTCGACATTGTAAACTCTTTAGGCTAAAGATCTCTCCTAAATGATGATCTGTGACTTTACCTAAGTAGCTTATGATCAACTTTTCAAGCATTGGCAGTGTTGAAAGACCTGCTATTCCTTTATTCGTTACCGCTTGACAGCCTATAAAAATGAAATAAATTAAAAGATACAATTTTTTTAAAAACGAATGTAACAGATTCATTTGTAAAATTATTCATGTATTGAAAAAAAATAAATTAAATGTCATTTCAACTAAAACTTTATGGTCTGGAGCAGACTAGAAAAAGGTGTATAGAATAAGGTCATCCTCGTCAGAGAGAACACTGATCGACATGATTGCTACCCTTTAAACGATTCCAAATGTTTGGGAGCTGTGAGTCTAAGAGCTGGGAAATGACAGTAAATTTTTTTTGCTGCTAAATCTTATTTTGTAGTAATAAAAAATCTGTCCAGTCACATTGAATGCCACTTGATACTACATGCTATGATACAATGTGTAAAAATAAACATAAAATAAATTCCTTAATATTAGCCGTAGTGCTATACTTGACCGGTTTCCTGCCGATTGAACGGCACTGAAACGGCACTCAAACGGCACTGCCCAATGCAGTTTCAGTGCTGCTCGTTTAAAGCAGTGGTCGGCACGCTCTTGCCCAGGGCAGGCTACCCTGCCCGGGCTGCCCAACGACCTACTTTCTGGGCAGGTACCTGCGAGCTTGGGCAGACCGACCATTTCCTCAGGGGTCCTTTGTTGGAAAGTAGAACAAATTGACAAAATTTAAAAATCGTTAATTTTGTAATTAGCGATTTGAAAGTGATGTTTTTGGAATCTGCGAATTTTTCCGATATCAACGATATGTAATTTGTCTGTAAAGGTTGAAAATTTAAGAAGTATTTAGTATAAAATTGAATATTAAGCTAAAGTTTTTTGATATTAAACTCCTTCAAATTTTCAACTTTCTTAGGCAAGTAATATATCATTGGAATCGGAAAAATTCGTAGATGCTGATTATGCTATTTTCAAATCTCTAGTTGAAAAATTAAAAGTTTTTAAATTTCTTTACTTTGACCTGCCTGTGGACAAAAGACCCTTGCTGGAGAAAGCTCACCCACACTGAGGTCCGTGAATAGAACGAAAAGTAGTAGAAAAAATTAAGCTGGGACGGGCCTGACCATACCTGAAAAGTGAGCAAAAAGTTTGCCGACCACTGGTTTAAAGCTACTCAGATTCCAGTTTTAAATGCCTGCAGAAGTTCCCTTTATACCTGCGAATAGGCTACCAAGTAGACCAGCTGAAAGGGATTAAAAATGAGAAATTAAAATTTGTAAAATTTTGAAATTATCTCTGCGAAAATTAGAAATTCGGAATCTACGGGTTTCGATAAGTTCAGATGTCTAACTTTTTTTTGAAAAGTTTAAAATTCGAATGAACATAATGTATCTCGTAAGTGGAATGAGATACGCCAAAACAGTCAACATTTTTTAATTCAACTTCAGAATAGTATATTAGTATATAATTTATAAGTATAAAATATATATAATGAGAAAATTCATAAATTAAAAAAAGTGTTAATAATTTGAAGAAAAATTTAAAAAGGGATTCGGGTTGGTGGCGGCCAACTACTGTAAACCACTCTGCCCTCCCGGTACGTGACGAATATAATAGGACCATTATATGACCGTGGCATCACTCTGAGTGCCGTTTAGGTGCCGAAATCAGCACAAACAGTCGCTGAAACAGCATTGGTGACCCAGTGCCGTTCGCCAGTGCCGTTTCATCGGCAGGGTTGTCTTCCGATAATCTCAGTAATACTGCACAGGGCCTAATTATTATCATCTTTGAAATTTCGATAAATTCTATTTAAAATTATAGTTTTTAATAAGAAATTTTGAAACAGTTTAACTTTTGAGGTCTTGAAACTAAAGTTGCTTAGCTTAAAAAGCTTACATTCTACACTGCTTATTCTCAAGTTTTTTAATTTTCAAATGCTCAAAATCAGGAACAGTACAAATTTTCAACTGTATAATTTCATTATGTTAGTGTTGTTTACCAGATCAGAATAATTAGAAATATTAAATTCTTAATGCTTTTTTAAAATTATTATATTTTTATGGGCATTCAATTTGAACTTATTCAGTTTTGGAGGTTTCCAATTAGAAACTTCATAATGTTGATGGCTACTACTTCAAAATTGTACAATTTTTTATTTTAAAATAGTGTAAATTTTTGAAGTCCTTTTAGGAATTAACTTATATACGGAGCATTATTTCTTAAGTGCCAAAAACTAAAAGTCGATCAAGCCCAATCGGACTTAAACTTAAATACCTTCAGGTAAAAAATTAATATTGAATTATTTATTCATAAAAATAAGTATACGGTATGTATTATGCGGATGCTATCTTCTTCAATTCGTTACGACTCTTGTAATAATAATTTAAAAAATGTTCTCACTACAGTTACGATAGAGTTCTCCATGCCCTTTCTGTTGGCATACGCATTTTTTACTGGTATTAAGAGAGTCATAAAACGTTAAAGAAGATGGTATACGCACAAAACCTATCGAACTCTTATTTTTAGGAATAAATAATATGCTATACGATAGTGATAGTGAGGAGGAGTGTGTGGGGAAATATTCTAGATCATAGATTATATTATTAACAGATAAAATATTTAGATAATAGATAATAAAATTGTGTCAGGTGGCGGTGATTATTTTGATACGGATATCTCTAAAGTTCCGTGGAAGTAACCTTAAGCGTCCTGTCAGTAACCGGGTACCCGGATATACATTCGAAATTGAAGCTCAAAATTTTTGGACTTTCTGTTTTGAAAAGTCTCTTAAATCTTCGCGGATTCCCATTATTAAGATCGGTTCACGCTCATTTGAAATTAAAATTTTCTTTAAATTTTGTTAATCATTGTTTTTGAGAGTCATATTTGACACTTTGCTTGTTCTGCAACCGGGTATCCCGGTAAACATATAAGCTTATCATCATGCCAACTCCCGGCAAGTCACACTGAGGCAAGTAACATTTGAGGCAAGTCACATGTGTGAAAAGTCAGATTTGCAGCGAAAAGTAGTGGGGTGACTTAAATTAATTCCGCAAACAATCTCAGCAGTGCCCTCTAACCCCGACAGGCCATTGGAAAGGGGTAGGGCTGTGAACTACAATATTTTGGTGACTAATCACAAGGGTGTCTTCTCCGTACTCTTGTCAATTTCTTCTAGACTTCAAGCTTTTTCCCAGTGAGAGATGCTTCAATGTGACTGGCCGGAAATATGACGAGCCAAAAATTGGACTCGCCGCATAGGTGATTTGCCGTAATGTGACTTTCCACAGAGCATTTGCCGCAAATGTGACTTGCCGCGAAGGGCAGAGCCGGATAAGTATGGGAAAAGTACCATTGAGCCTTATCCAACCGGACTTGGTCCTATGCGTACGTTAAAAAAAGAAAACTCTTTCCTGAAATGTTCAACCTTTTAACCTTGAAGGTGACAACAAACAAACTTTCATTCCTTCTCAATCCGATGCCCAATCCGAATGAATCCACGTATTATGCAATGTTCTCCGGAAATCTCACAATGTATCAAATTTCGTCAATATTAGTATTAATTGTTATTTAATTATAGTTTTTTAAGTTTACGTGTATCGCTCACTGTTTTCAAGATAAATCAAACCTTTTTTACACCTCCAGATTTTTCTATTTTCGCGTATCTCATCGTGTTCTAAATAATTCAAATTTTTTATTTATTATTTGAAAATTTGTTTACTGCTTTAGGTCGGGGTGGCCGAGAACCGATCCCTTTAGAAAACGTTGTCAGTTGTCACGTATCTCTGTACAATTTTGTTACTTTTCACGTATCTCTGACCGTTTTCGAGATAATTCAAAATTTTGTTTTTTTTTTGCGAATTTTAGAAATTTTTTTACTAGTTTAGGTCAGGGTGACCGAGGATAATCCCCCTTTAGAAAACGGAAAATTTGGTCAGTTTTCACGTATATCCTACCGTTTTCGAGATAACTCAAATTTCGATTTGTTTTGAATTTTGAAAATCTTTTTTACTGGCCCATTTTCACATATTCTTTTCTTTCCCCTATGTTTAGAGAAACCAACAAGGAATTTCACCTAATTTATAAGTAAATCGACTTAAACATATTTACATACTTGTATTCTTATTTTTTTAACTTTTTTATTAACTAATTATAATAATTAAGTCAGAAATGTGAACTCTTTTGACATTTGCGCCTAATTAAATCATCGAGTTATCGAATCTTTTTTACATTACCGACTTATCGAATCTTGCTTTCGATTCTCGACAGCGGATCTTACTCTCGACAGCTGAGGAGCTAATTGGCTGATTTTACTGTGAATTACATTAGATGTTAATGTCTAATTGAACTGACCAATAGGGTTTCGGGACTACGCATGAAGTTGGTCCAAATGCACGTCCTTTTAATAATAGGTTATATGCTTGATTAGTCTACCGCTAAAATGTTCACGATTTATTTTATTAAATTGATACTGAAAATCCCTCCATTTCTATGCACGAGTAAGATATACAGTTTACCTACGCCTTTCTTCTAAAACAATGAGCAATGCGGAAACCGGAGGACAGCAGTCGGATTTTCTTTTTTTTTAAATTAGCAGCACGCTTTTATTTCAGCTTTGGTATAAAACGGAAAATAATTAATCATCTTTTATTTCATTTTTGTTTTCTCGACGATCCTGGAAGAAACTACGAAACTCCGTTTTACCATGTCCATCAAGATAGCACCGCCATTTTGTTTTTTCCAAAAAACAAATGTTGTGCTGAATGGTGCTATATTTGTGCTTAAGTGTCCCGCAAAAAATTTTCCGAAAAAATTCAAAGAGCCAGAACTAAAAAAAAATGTTTAGGTTTAGCACCGCCATTTCGTTTATTAAACAAAAAAAAAATGTGCTAAATTGTGCTAGCTTTTTGCTCTATTGTGCCTATTCACTTTTGTCCTATTATTGTCCTGTTCACTTTTTACTTAGGTCTATATTTTTTGGTGAAAATCTAGTTTTTTTTTTCCTTGAAATATTTTTTTTTAATCAAAAATGTTTACCACTGCGAAGTTTGAAAATCTGAAAGTTGTAGTAAGTAGCGCTAGGCGCGCACAACAACTCTTCTTTTATACATTTCTTACTCAGGTCTAAATTTTTTGGTAAAAATTCAGTTTTTTTCCTTCAAAATATAATTTTTTGAATCCAAAATTTTTCAAAATGCGAATTTCTAAAATCTGAAATTATTGCTAGGTTGTGCTTATTAAATTTCATTATTTCAACTAAAAAACGCTGTAAATCGCCACGAAACCATTTTCATTCATTTTCTTTTAAAATTTATTAATCAATTTTTTCTACTATTACATAATTGCATTTTTATATATTTCTAAAAATTATCTATTTTAGAGATCTATTATTTGCCGTAAATCTAACGCACCCACACAAATTTTCAAGGTAAATTTTAAAAAAATATCCGAGACTGTCTGGAATTTTGCATTCAATTTACAGAGACCTGCGTTTAAACCGAAAATATTACCTCTGAATACTCTACAGTTTTCCGTCCATTTCTTATTAGTCCAGCCGCCCTGTCCAAAAAAGGCTCATTTGGGGAAATAAATTCTACCTGAAATTTGACTTCGGATTCTTGTAGTGCTGGCATGTAGAACAAAAGCCTATATGTTTGCGAACACGGCGTCGGAAGCACTGTGTGTGAAAACAATGGTTAAAGATAGCAAAAACAGGTTTTTTTTCTATTGCAACTAACCTATACGTCTGTCAGAAAAAAAGTTTAATTAAAAAATGTAGGTCTTACAAATATCTATAAAATGGCATGTCGTACATTAAGATTTGTTTATTTTTTTACTTGGAAAGAAATTAAAACCGCCCGAAAGTGCCTTTTGTTATATATGCAATTATTATTGCAATTATTAATTAACAAGTTTAAAACTTTCAGAAAATATGTCCCTTATCACTCTTAAGAAGTGTGCCAAACTTCAGCCCAAAATAATAATTAGTCTTCATAACAATTCATTTGTTATTAAAAAATGGACTACTTTTCAACGGAATTTCTACAGATTTGGCCGCTAGGATCTCAACAAAACGATGGGTCCTAAAAGAAACTACGTAACTCGCGGCGGCAGATAGAAGATACGTATCTGGCGCGCTCTATACTAAGTATATATAAATTTCTATATACTTAATATAGAGCGCGCCAGATACGTATTTTCTATCTGCCGGCACAAGTTGCGTAGTTTCTTTTAGGACCTATCGAAAAAGTGGGGTATTGTCCTCTACGGGAGTTGTGCTATCAAGTACACTTAGCGGAAAAAGGATTTTTCATTATTAAATTGCACAAAAATGGGTACAAAAAAGGGTATGTTTTTTAGTCATAATCCAATAGAATAACTTTGTCATTTTTCACTCAATGGAATCGGGATGAAATTCATTCGATAAGTGCTATTTTTCTACACATTTTCAAAAAAAAAAATTGTTCTAGTTGCAGAGGGCGACGGGGAGATAATTTTTTCTTCTTCAAAAATTACTGCTACTGCAAGTTTCAACCTACAAAGCTGAAATTTACATCAGATACAGAATGAGAGCTGTACTATTTGTTATTAAAATTCCAAGGCAATGCATTATTATTTTGTTGTTGATTATGGGGACTGATTATGGGAGAAGGATTAACACGATCTGTGGCGGCGAAGTGGGGGACGCCGCTGTCGCGTACGTATGGTTATTATACAATATTTAAAGATTTTTTTTACATTTTTTTTCCTAAAGTAATTTTTCAGATGTAAATCTTTAAAAGAATAATGTATATATTATAGTCAATCCAATAAACAATATATTAATGGCAAAATTAGGGAAGATAAATAAAATAGTTTTAAACATAAGGTTTTAGATATGATTTTTTCGAGAAGCAACCAACAGATTTGTAACCAGCAGGGAAAGCTAGTCCAAATTTAAAAAAAAAACATCTTTATACATCAATTTGTTGCTGAGATATTAAAACTATTTGCAATTTGAACACGCGAACACTCCGCCTCCACTGACTGCGTCGATCCGTTTCTGTGAACTTTTCCGTGAATCAGACACGATTATAAACAATAAATGTAGAATTCATATCCTCGAGAATTTTATAACAATTAGTAGAACTCTTTTTCTATATTTTATGCAAAATTGAGCTTCATAAAACCAAAATTGACGTAGTTATTTCATTTTTTATAAGAGGAAAACTTAACATCTTTTGTAAGCCACTTTTATGCAATTTAATAATGAAAAATCGTTTTACCTTTAAGTGTACTTGATAGCACAACTCCTGTAGAGGACAATAACCCACTTTTTGTTGACATCCTATCGGCCAAATCTGTAGAAATTACGTTGCAAAATAGTCCATTTTTTAATAACAAATGAGTGGTTATGAAAACTAATTATTATTTTGGACTGAAGTTTGGCACACTTCTTAAGGGTGATAAGGGACATATTTTCAGGAAGTTTGAAACTTAATGTACGACACGTCATTCTGTAGATATTTGTGAGACCTAAATTTTTAACTACACTTTTTTCCTCGCAGACATATAAGTTAGCTGCAATAAACAAAAAACCTGTTTTGCAATCTTTAACCATTGTTTACACACACAGTGCTTCCGACGCCGTGGTCGCAAACATATAGGCTTTTGTTCTATATGCTAGCACTACAAGAATCCGAAGTAAAATTTCAGGTAGCATTTATTTCCCCAAATTGGACAGGGCGCCTGGACTATATTAGGATCCAGTGATCTGTTTTACATATTATTTATTACACCAGTTCTCAGCACATTACAAAAGATAAAGTTGACATTATTAAATTTTCGGACAAGTTTAAGATTTGCGGAGTAAACCGGGAGGATTATAGATCCTTTTTCGATCTTTCGATTTTTCCGACACCATAATAAACTGGTGTCTATTCTTCATGTTATCTGCGAAAATGAAGGCAATAAACTGCAGATTTCCACATTTAAAATTAAGTAAATTCAAAGGCCAATGCCATGAAACAAAATTTTAGCACACCAAAGATTCAATTACAAGTATAGCTTTGTCCTAATTCAGAACAACTACCTAAAGGTAGAAATTCGTAAGTGGATCATAAATTAGGAAGGCCCTTATTGTAGACTAAAGTGGTCTAAAAATGCATTGGGATTTTTTTTCGAATTTTCATGCATATCGCCCTCAAATAGATTTGAATCCCCCGACCTCAATGCGTTTTCTTGAAATCATATTTAGAGGTTCCGCAAGCCCCATGCAATTTAACACGTATTTTTCATATGAAAAAAGACGTTTTTGTAAATTTATATTCAGAATCTTCAATATCAGGTATATCGAGTTGAACCTCTACATTTCTCTTTAGAATTAGACATAGAATGCGAATAAAAACTTATTCTTCAAATATCACCCTCGTCAGTATTTTGTATTTATTTGTATTTATTAATGAAAAGTTCCTAGGGCTAAGTAGCCCTATAAGGAACAGGTGGTACATATTACGATTAAAATGTGACGGCGATCGATTTGACGATTGAAAGCAAAAATAGGTATTTAAAAAGAGTAAAGAACTAAACTATAAAACAAATAATTAGATGCGGGCTATCAACAGAAGGATACTATAAATATACATACGCAAATATACATACTTAAAAGTAAATACGCATTCATACACATACTCATATATATTTTAATTAAGAATTTAAGTGTTACCAATGTGTGACTGCGAGAGTAGGATTTGATGTGTTGAATAAGTAACCAAAAAGGAGTTTTCTAAAGTGAAATTGTGAAGGTGTATTTCTAATGGTTATAGGTAGTTTGTTCCAAAGGTGAGCACCACGAATAACAAAAGACCTTTACATTTTACACGTGCGGTGTGGCTGCATTTTTAGTACTGTTTTCCTTTCACGGAGTTTGGAATGTGTTGATTGATCTTTGTCAATAAAATGGAAGAGTTTAAGAAGATAGTGCGTAGCTTCATTACTGAATAGGCTATACAGTAAATTACCCATAAAAAATTGTCTTCTTTTGGCGACGTTAAGAAGTCTTGCTCTTTCTCTATACTGAGTAATATGTTCACTTTTGGGGATTTTATAGATGAACCGAATGCAAGCATTAAGCGTACGCTCAAGCTTGGCATTCAGCTCATCAGTAATATCGTCATATACCACACAGCCGTAGTCAAAGAAAGTAAGAATCAGGCTTTTAACTAGGAGGATAAGCGTTGAAGTAGGAAGTGATTCCTTATTCCTGTTAAGCTGTTGGAGGACTCTAAAGGTTTTCCTTAAAATATCCGCAACTTGTTCATTCCAAGTAAGAGAGCGATTAAGTATATAGCCTAAATCTTTCACAGAATCCACAAAAAGGATGAGACGCCCATCGATCAAGAGAGGAGGTAAGGTTGCAATTGTTGCAAGTGAAGGAGAGGAAGAAGGTCCTATGATTATAGCCTTAGTTTTAGCAGGGTTGAGAGTGAGACCGTTTGTTAAGGCCCACTGCACCACCAAATAAATATCCTCATGAACCTTTTGAAGTAAGCTCTTAAGAGTGGCAATAGGCCCGGAGAGATATAGCTTGAAGTCGTCAGCATATTTGTGATAGTTGCAGTATCGAAGCTCACTACCAAGTTCAGATGTATAAATATTAAATAGAGTGGGTGCAAGCGTGGAACCTTGAGGGACACCACTTTTAACCTCACCACAATCAGAACGCTCGCCATTGCTGATTTGTACTCTTTCAAAACGATTACTAAGATAAGATTCAAACCATTTAACAGCCATATTTGAGAGGTGAAGTGATTTGAGCCTAGTCAATAGTAAATTATGGTTAACTGTATCGAACGCCTTAGAAAAGTCAAAGAGGACAACAATCGTTATTTCCCTTCTATCAATTGCCAGTTTAAGGTCAGAAGTTACTTTAAGTGTAGCTGTAAGAGTACTATGCCTGGCCCGAAACCCAGATTGCATTGGGTCCATTAAATTGTTAATTTCACTGTGCCGTAAGTTGCTGATGGACAATGCGTTCGAAAGGTTTCGACAAGGCACAGAGGATGGATATCGGGCGGAAATCTTTGGGAGAGGTAGGGTTAGATATTTTAGGAACAGGGCGAATAATCGCCTCTTTCCAGGTATCAGGAAATATTCCCACCTGCAGAGATGCGTTATAGATATGCAAGGGAATACGACAAATGACTGGTAAAGCTAAGCGAATCATTTTAATTGAAATACCATCAGAACCTTGAGCATTTGATTTTACCTCTAAGAGTTTTTTAATTAGGGTTTCTTGCGATATGCCAGAAAAGAATAATTTAGTATCATCAAAGGTAGAGGGAACCGCGAAAGAGGAAGGAGTGTTGTTTGCAAGGAGTGTCGATTTTGTGGTGAAGGCTGTTAAAAGATCTGCGGGGGAAAAATTGTTATTAGGAGCCAAGTGTTTTGGAGGAATAAGTCCAAGTAAAGCGTATTAGTTTGCATTTTTAATCTTATTCCTCAAATTCTAACCGAATTTAAATTCATAGATTTTATATTATATTTAATTTTTAAGTTTTAAGTTTTTAATGCTCAATTTTAATGGCTTGAATGTTTTATGCCAAAAATCGTTCTCTAAAAAATAGATGCGTCACGAAAATCTCGAAAGCATTGTTGTCGGTTTTCCTTAATTCCGATTCGGTAATTTGAAAAACTCGAAGAAAGGAATGTTGCCAAATTCAGACACATATGTAATTGAGAATTTTGTTTCAGTTGAAGGGCACTGAAAAATGAATGTCACATTTGTGTGCATAACAGGACTGACAAAAATTTAAAATTTATAAATGTAAAATTTTATTATTACATTTTCAGTTAAAATAATTAATTTTCTATCAAGAAAAAGGGATTTTTCAACAAATTAGTTAAATTCTTATCCGAACTGATGAATCTTTAATAGAAAAAAATCAATTCTCAACAAAATTTTTTATTGTTATATTACAAAAAGTTGATATTTTCACCAAAAACTATTTTACTTTTTAATACAAAATTGTTGATTTGAGCCAGAAAATACAAATTTTCAATAAAAGAGTTGAATTTTCAAACAAGAAAGATTTTTCAATCAATAAAAAAATTCTCATCCAAAATGTTGAGTTTTTAGGTCATGAAGACTAATGTTTGAAAACAAAGTTGAATTTATAACAAAAAAATATGAATTTTCTACCTAAATAATTGAATTTCTCATAAAAGAGAAAACGTTTTTAACAAAATAAGTGATATTTCAACTTGAAAAGATCAATTTTCTAGCAAAAATGAAGTAGCTACATTTTTCGTTGAAAAAATTATTGTTTACAAAAAAAACCATATTGTCAACAAAATTTGTTCAATTTTCAGCAAAAGAAATAAACTTTCAAATAAAATAATGCATCTTCAAACAAAAAAAAAAAAAAAAAAAACATTTCACCAATCAGGTGAATTTCCAACCAAAAAGATGAATTTTCTATCAAAAAAAGACAAATTTTCAACTAAAAACATAAATTCTAAACAAAGAATAGAATAGTTTAATTTTCAGTTAGAGAAATAAGTTTTTAAACAAATAAAATAAATTTTCAACAAAATAGTTAAATTTGCAACCAAACAAATGAATTTTCAACCGAAAAGATGTAATTGCTATACAAAAATTTGACGAAAAATTGAATATATTTAAATTTTTAGTTAAAAAAATTAACTTTTAAATTTTTATTTAAAAAAATTAATTTTTAATTTAAAAAATAATTTTCAACTAAATAAATGAAAATCTCAACCAAAAAGATTAATTTTCTACCAAAAAAATAATTTTTAAGAAAACACGTGAATTTTCCATCAAAATTTTCTATTTTAATGGAATTTTCAACCCAATAGTAGCATCTTCAGCCAAAAAGGTTGATTTTCTACCAAAAAAAAAGATAAATTTTCAACTAAATGGATGAATTTTCAACTAAAAAACATAAATTTTTAGAATAGTTTAATTTTTAGTTAGAGAAATAAGTTTGTAAGCAAATAAAATGAACTTTCAACTAAACAAATGAATTTTTTACCAAAAAGATTAAATTTGTATGAAAAAAATCTCGATAAGAAATTGAGTTAAATTTTTAGTTTGAAAAATTAATTTTTAATAAGAAAAAACTATTTTCGAACTTCCGGTTCGACGTGGATACAAGGTGGATGTGTGCAAGGTACCAGTGTGAGTTTTGGAGGTTTTAATCGGGAAAAAGTGAGAAGAAAGGTGAAAGGAAGTTTTGAGAAGGTGTAGCAAGGTGACTGGGCTCAGTGGGAGTGAGTGTGTGAAGGGAGAAGGACTAGTGGATTAAAAAAGTGAAGGAGAAAAAAGTGGCACGCCGAGAGTGTGAGGTTAGGGTCGGACCGGAAGGACGCTGAAAAGAGGAAAGTAGTGCTAGCGCTAGTGACACCTGGTGGAGAGTGGAGTAAGAGAAGAAAGGAGTTTGACTCGAGCAGTGGAGACGAAAGCGTTTGAAAGATCAGCTGGGCTGCGTGAGAGTAGAACGAAGAGAAAGAGTGTGACAGAAGAAGTGCTAGCACACGAATAAAGCAAGATGGGAGATGAAAAGAAGGAGAAGAAGCAGAAGAGGGAAAAGGAGGAAGCGAGAAAAGAGGCGTGGAAACATGCGGTGGACATGCTGGAAGTGCGGCAGGACAAGTTCATCACGGACCTGAAACTGGAATGGGAGATAGAAAGAGCACACATGAGAGGTGAAAGGGAGATAGACAGGAGAAATTTTGAGGGAACGCTGAATAAGTTGGTGGAAAAACTCGAACTGCTTAGCGCAAGGATGGAGAGACTGCAGGAAGGGAAGGAAGAGAGAGAAACGAAAGAGATTGGATGCCAGACGGAGGAGGAAGAGAGAACGTGGAGGGAGATGCCGAAGAAGCTAACGCAAGAAGAGTGGGAGAGAGAAAAGGAAGAGAGAACGCAGAGGAAGAGAAATCTCAGAGTGCTAGGAGTAAGCAAGGAAGACAACGAGGTGACGAACGTGGTAGGGGTCTTGGCCGCGCACACGAAGGTGGTGGCGAAAGTGGAGAGTTCGAAGAAAATAGACGATGGGATGCTCCTTACTTTAAAGACGTGGGAAAACAAAAGGGACCTGCTCAACGTCAAGGGCAGACTGAGAGGTACAGGATTGTGGATGGAGGAAGATCTGATGGAAAGGGAAGAGGTGGTACAAGAATGGCTGAGGAGGGAGAAGCGGAGAATGGAATTGGCAGGGAACGAAGTTGAGCTTAGGTTCATGAGAGCGAAAGTAGGAGAGACGATCTGGCATTGGAACGAGATGGAAGGAGAGATGATGGTAGCAGGAACGGTGACAATGGCTAAGAAGAAGGACGATGAGCAGGAAACGAAGAAGAAGAATACGGAGGAGCATGGCGAGGGGGGGGGGGGGGGCGAAAGAATATGTGCGGGAGTGAAAAGCAGAGTAAATGGGTCAAGGTGTATGTGGGGTGAGAAAAGGGGGTGCTGGGGCACTAGGAGTGAGACGGGAATGCAAAGGGAATGTAAAGAATGAAAGTGTTCCTCGGTATTTGTGATGTGTTAAACAGGACAAAAATAAGTAAGGTATAGTAGAATAAGTTGGTTGTAAAATGATACTTAAGAGTTAGAGTTGGGTAAAAGGGTGCTAGGGCACTATGTTTAGAGAGTTAGAGAGAAGGAGAAGGACATACGTAGAGACGTTAAGAAGTATAAGGAGAAGGGTTCAGAGAGAGGGAGAACAGAGATAGGGCTTCCGTTTCGACTTGCCATTTAATGTAAGTAGGGTTAAGATAGGCTAATAACTTTGAATGTTAGGAGAGGAGGTACTTTTGTAAAGATGTGTTTTTAAGACTCTTAAACCCGTAAAAGGGAGAGAGTATAATAAACTACTTGAACTAAATGAAAATTTCAACCAAAAAGATTAATTTTCTACCAAAAAAGAATAATTTTTAAGAAAACACGTGAATTTTCCATCAAAATTTTTTATTTTAATGGAATTTTCAACCCAATAGTAGCATCTTCAGCCAAAAAGGTTGATTTTCTACCAAAAAAAAGATAAATTTTCAACTAAATGGATGAATTTTCAACTAAAAAACATAAATTTTTAGAATAGTTTAATTTTTAGTTAGAGAAATAAGTTTTTAAGCAAATAAAATGAACTTTCAACTAAACAAATGAATTTTTTACCAAAAAGATTAAATTTGTATGAAAAAAAATCTCGATAAGAAATTGAGTTAAATTTTTAGTTTGAAAAATTAATTTTTAATAAGAAAAAACTATTTTTTAACCAAAGAAATTAAATAAAATACATGAATTTTAACTAAAAAGGTTAATTTTCTACCAAAAAAGAGAAACTTTCAACAAAATAGAAAAATTTTATACTAAAAAAGATCAATTTGCAACAAAAAATAGATTAGTTAAATTTTCAGATAGAGAAATAAGTTTTTAAGCAAATAACTTAAATTTTCGTAGAAGTATTTAAATTCTCAAAGAAACAAATTCTGTAAAATATTTCAAAACAAAATTTAGTTGAGTTTTTAGTTAAAAAAAATTATTTTCAATAAAAAAACTAATTTTCCATCAAAAGAAAGAATTGTAAGTAAGTGGAAAAAATTGTCATTCATATTGAATTCACTGGAATTTTTTCGCTAGAATAAGGAAATTTCTGTAAATCATGTACAACGTTCTCAAATGATATAAGATTTTCTGTAAAATCTATAAAAAAATGTTGGAAAATGAACCGAGTTATTTTTCTAAAGAAAGGGTAATTAGTGCGCGCATAACACGCACAATGTTCTAGTATTTTTAAAAAGTAGAACATGCAAAAATTTAAAATATTGAAAATTAAATAATTTAAAGTTTTAAGGTTACAAAATTTCAAATAAAAAATTATCCAATGTTTTTATTTACTTCCTACAAATTTATAAGCCCGCTAATTAATAAAATGTTACAATAACAAATTTCAATAAAACGGGGACCAGATATTTTTTTGTACGGCCCTGACGTACTCGTACTTCAACTTTATAGGCGAGATTTTTTTCTCGATATTTTAAGTTTTAGGTAAGCCGTGAGGTTTAGTTGTTAGGGATAGAACGCGTTAAACGTAGCTTAGGTGGTTCGAAACCCGTCACAGCGTTTTCGATTTTTAATAGCGTTAATATCGATAAAAGCGTGCGACTATATCGTATGCAATGTATTGTAATTTAATGTAATTGTTTACGTTAAATTGTGTATATGTATACCAACAATATACTTATGAACTGTATATGTGTAAGTATGTGTGCAGTAGTGGATGACCTTCCACAGAATCTGTTTGTAGCAAGAATGATTTTTTTGCTGGCGCACGAAATTTTACATGACTGGGATGCGGAATTCACATATTTAGAGAGGTAGACTTTTTTTTCTTTGATTGAAACTGTACCTAACAGTTCGACTCATTTTACCTAACTGGTAGGTAATCGACATCTTATTTTACCCAACTGTCAGGTAATCTTTATTATCTAGTTGTATTATTTCTTACTGAATCGCGAATTAAATTATAATGAATTTATATTAATGATTCATATTTTCACATAAAATATTACCCTATTTCATTTTACATGACTGAAAGTGAAATTTTAATATAATGCCGTAATGTCCTCCGTTTACCGAACTAAGTTATGTATTTAACACACAAATATTCTCCGTGTAGGCGATAGATTCAGGTATATATACATGTAGGTTCGAAATCCCGTAGCGTTAAAAATTTTATTTGTAATATAATGTTTAAAAATGTAATATAAGTATTCATGCTAAGTAGGACCATTAGGATTCATCGACAAAACACTCGAAATTAATTATTATTTATTTTTTAATGAGTATAAACAAAAACAACAATCTTAATTATGAAGCAATTTTAAATCCAAGGAATTTCTACGTATTCTGAGTTCCTAGAAATAATTAGCTTCAAATTTCATGGAAAGCTGCACATCTTAATTATTTTTAAATAAAAATATAAGACAAGTTTATAGTTTACCTGCACAGCACCGGAATGTTAGGGGATATCCAATTTATGTCCTAAGATATCCTGTTGATATCCTAGATATATTTAATCCTGGGGATATTTTTCGAAAGTTGGATAAAAACGTTGCAAATAATTGACAACCGCAATTATCCGATTTCGGATAATCTTTATCCTTTATCCGTCTCCATATAAAAATTATCCGCCTCCAGATGAAAATTATGTGACAACACATAATTTTAGTTTTCAGTTGTTTGAAACGCCCACGTGGAAATACACTACTGATGCAGTACTGGCCCAGTACAGATTGCCGGAGTCCCAGTACTGGGCATATGTACTGGGCCAGTACTGGCTAGTAATGCTCCGCAGTACTGGCTTGCAGCACTGGCGTGGTACTGCACACCAGTACTGGTTCTGTACTGGCAAGCCACTGGCGTACGAAAATGCCGGAGTTAATTTTAAAAATGATAAAAAAATCATTCAATTGTTTGTAGGACCATCCATTCATCATCATATGACTGCACATCGTCCGAATATTATTTATAATTATAAAAGTGTAACTTTCAAAGCTTTTATTTATTTGAACACCCACTATTGCTATACTCTAAAGATATAACAAACAAGGTATTTAAAAAATAAATAATAATTGATTGCGAGTATTTTGTCTACAAATATTAATGGTCCTGCTTATAATGAATACATAATTACATATATTACATTTTTAAACATTACTTTACAAATAAAATTTCTAACGCTACGGGGTTTCGAACCTATATCTATACCTGAATCTATGGCCCAGCAATCGGTAGTCTTAACCATTACTCTATACCTACAGAATTGAAACTCAATGAAAAACCATCCTCATCAGCCAGAGCTGAAAAAAGTTAAAACAAATACTTTTTAACTTCTTTTTCTTATCAATTTTTTTCTTTATTATACGACATCATAAATATGTAAAATAAATGAATCAGTTTAAATAATAGTTTCATAATTCCTTCAAAGCCGTTTTGTATTTTCTTCTCTTCTTCTGTTCTCATTTTATCTTTACTCTCCTTGACTAGTCGTTTAACTTTCCTTTTTTTGTGTCTGTAATCGCTTTTAAGTCTATTTCTCTCCTCATCGCTAAGACCTGTGATGTTTAATGTTCTTTTGTACACTTTTTTCTTTTCTTGTTGGGCTGCTTGAATTTCATCATTTCACCACGCATCACCAGACTTTCTTCCTACCATTGCCGTACCACACACTTCAATTGCAGTTTTAACAATGATATCCCGTAACAAAGTCCACGCGCCCTCTATATCTTTATTGCTTATAAACGCTTCACAAGTTGCCCTATCTATGCGTTTGTTTAACCTATTTTGAAACTCTATTCGCACTTCCGGTTTCTGTAAATTTTCAATCTTTATTCGCGTTTGTTTCGTTTTTTTTTGTTCTCTTTCTTCTCCATCCCCGCCTTAAGTTTATTTTGGAGACTAAAAGGTAATGATCGGTATTGCATTCGGAACCCCTCATGACTCTTGACTAGTTCTCTTAGTCTTTCATCCGCAGTAACGAAGTCAATTATACTGCGGTTATTTCCGTTACACCAGATGTACGTGTGGATCATTTTATGTCGAAATCAAATATTTGTAATAAATAGGACCTTTTCTAAGCATAAGCTAACTAACTTTTCCCCGTTATAATTTTTTCTTGGATCCCCAAATTTACTTCGTACCCTTTCTGTATCTGTATCCTGACGTTGGACGCCGACACATCCGTTCATATCTCCTAGCAGAATTATTCTTTCACCTTGATCGCAAGTACTTATTATATCATTTTAAGTGTCCCAGAAGGCGTCTTTGACTTCTCTCGGATCGCTATCAACTGGGGCGTAGCACGCTATGATAAATAATCTTTTGATTCCTACTTTTATTCTAACCCACAGCAATCTGGGCGATACATATCCTTGATCATTGAGATGCTGTCTTGCTTTTTCATTCATAATCAAACCGACCCCTTGACTACCATGTGATTCACTATCTACTCCTGACGATATTTCAAAACCGCCTTTCAACACCCCATTTTCTATGTTTCTACTCTCGCAACCCTTTTTTTCGTCTCAGGTACACATAAAATATCCAGTTTCCTTACGTGCATAGTTTCTCGTAGTTCTCTTACTTTAAGATCATTCACTCCTCTAGCATTCCAAACACCCAGTCTCCATTCATCGCCTGAAACTCGACCTTTACATTTACCGTGTGTATGCATTTCGTCAATCAAAGTTTCAGCCCATTCCGAGGCTACTTTATTGTTTGTATTATTCATGTTTAGATTGTACACCCAACTACCACCTGTATGCGCGAAATTTATTTTGCGTCGAAATCATGTCCAAGTTAAGTAGTGATTCGTCGTACGGTGGAGAGTCTAGTTGTAACGTTAGTCCCACCAAAAATTCTGTTACTGGAGGGGGGGGGGGGCTCTTAAGAATAAAATATATTGATACGTTCATTCATCAAATCGTCATTGAACATCCTTTATTATTTATAATATGTTCCCAAATACATGTTCTTCGAAGAGTCTAAATTTTACTTGTGCAACTATTATAAATTTGATATTATTTTATATTTATATTGAAGTAATTTAAAATAGAAAATATAAATCGTAAAAAGTTTCTACTACGAAACGTTGGTAAGTAAACGAATACGAAATTCATATGAAACTTAAAAAATGTTTAATTACCAAGAATTGTGATATTACAACTTTTATACTCAAACCCTTTGAAATTTAAATTATTTAAAGTTAATTTAAATCGTTCAAAAATTAACAATGATGAAATTGCTAATTATTATTTATATCGGATATGCCCAGCTAGGGGAAACTCCCGCCAGGAACACATATTCCGCGCCCACCACTTTTTCCTTGGGGAGCGAGTGGTGGAATAGGCTTGCGGGAATCTCTCCTATGTGACGTCACAGAGGAGAGATTCTACCACCACCCTCGCCCTCCAGTAGAAAAAGGGTGGACGCGGAACATGTTTTCCCGGCGGGAATTTCCCCTAGCTGGGCATCCCTGACTTATATTATTAATAATAATGATTAACAAGTCAATCATTGTTAATTTTATTATTATTATTTTTTAATATTATGTATAAAAATAATATTTAACTATTAATTGTTACTTTGATGATTATAATGCTCAAAAATTCAAGAATTATCAATTTATAAACAATTTAGATTAACTTAAAATAATTGAAATATCAAAGGGTTTTAGTATAAAAGTAACAATTAATAATAAAATATTATATATATATTATTATTAAATATTAATAATATTAATTATTAACAATTTAGGAATCGTTAATTTTCAGAAGATTTAAAGTAACTCAAAATAAGTGAAATTTCAAAGGATTTGAGTATAAAAGTAACAATTTATAATAAAATATTATTTATATATAATATAAATAAATATTAATAATAATAACATTGATAATAATGAAATTAACAATTCTCAAATTGTTAATCATACTTACCTGGCGCAGAGGCTACCGTGATCATGAAGGCGGTTCCTCCAGGGCGAGGCTTTTCCATTGCACTACGGTTAAGCTGACCCTTGCGAATATCCCTAATGTGGATATCTCGGGCGTATAATTTTTGTTAGTCGGGACTGCGTACGCGCTGTCCCGGAAAAAGGCGTAGGGATGTGGCGACCCCATCGCCCGAGAGCTCCGGCTCTTGCAGTCAGCCACGTTGCTTTGGGCTAACTCCCCAATGCAATGAATTATGCGGTTACGACACCAGTATCGCGCAGTGCCACCCACAATAGGCCTCTCTCGGATGGAGGCCATGGTTCAGTTGGGAGTGGCAATAGGACAGAACCGAGGCGACGACCAGGCTCACCGGCGCGAAGAGGATTCATGCAGAGGTTACATGACCGTTGGGTCAATATGCACCCGGAATATGCTCATCAAACGCCTCAGTATTTAAGAGATCAGGTATCCTTTTTGCGAAAAAACGGATATGAAGCTCTTTATCAACAAGAAGAAGAGCAACATCCTCCATCGAACATTCCACCCGTTCCAGCAAGACCACCTTTGCAGATAGCCGATAATGCTAACATGAGAAATAGGAGATCTATCCACCAAAAAGTCTTTCTCAGGATGGACAAATTAGCTGAAGCTAATACTGCTCTCCCCGATTTGTTCCCCGAAGATGTTAATCTCTGGAATCTGAACTGCGTTGTTTACGAGAAGGCGGTGTCCTTGCTTAGCGACAGTAGAAGTAACGAAACTTCAGTACGTCTGAGTAAGACTCGCGAGCGTATTGCACAGCTTCAATTCAAAATTGAAACGGCGAGACGGCATGCATCAAATATTCAGTGCGTGATTAGCTACATAACATTAAATAAAAAATTCACTCCAAAAGTTAGGGCACTTGCTCGAAACTTGAGGAAAGCAAATCACACGCTGAACAAGTGTAAACTGTTGACCATCAAGCAGCACTGGACGCAAAAAATAAGATCTCTTTCAACAGCGAAACAGCGCCTTGAACGGCGAGTACAGTGCATTCAGGAAAATTCCACCTTTTCTACTCATCCTTCCCGTCTGTTCAATAAAACGTCACGTGCCGTTAAAAATCCGCCTAGTCGAGAAGAGATTCAAGTCTTCTGGGAACAAGTATATGGAGATACTTATCAGCTAAATGAAGACGCTTCAGATATATCACTCTTTCGTAACTTTTGCCAAAGGCAAAGGTTACAAGGTCCAGAGGAAGAGTTTCCACTAATTACTGCTGAAGAAGTGAAGAAAGTTATCGCTAGAACTAAGAACTTTTCAGCGCCCGGGCCAGATAAAATCAACAACTTTTGGTGGAAGAAGTTTACTTCTACGCACCAACATCTAGCTCGTATATTTACTACTTTCTTAAACGGAGAACAACCAGTCCCGCAGTGGCTAGTGGAAGGACGCACGGTATTGATTCCTAAGACTGGAGATTTGTCAAGTCCAAAGAACTACAGGCCCATAGCTTGTTTAAAAATAGTGAGATGCATAAAAGAGCTTATGCTCTTGTGGCGGACAAGATTTGTCATAACATCTGACAAAAGACAAGTGACTACAAGCTATATCACATATAAGAGGAGAGTCTTCCAAGGAGACTCTCTAAGTCCGATACTTTTCTGCATCTCCCTCTTGCCTCTATCTATTGTGCTCCGAGGCAAAAGCTCTGGATACCTATGTGGCCCGCCGAACAAAAGAGAACATAAGGTCAACCACCTTTTATACATGGACGACCTTAAACTCTTTGCTTCCTCGAAAGAGGACCTTAACATCCTTGTGGAGGCGGTAAATAGGTACTCTAAAGCGATTGGCATGAGCTTCGGACTGGACAAGTGTGCCTGCGTCCACCTACACCAAGAAGGACTAGAAACTACATCATCGGGTAACGATCAGGATGTTCAACTCATCGGCGGAAATACCATTCAACATCTTGGTATTGGAGAAACATATACATATCTTGGAATACCGCAAGCGGAAACCCATGATGTGCTTGCGTTAAAAACGGCCCTTGGAAAAAGGTATCGCCAAATTCTCAGAAAAATTTGGGCTTCCGAATTATCTGGAAAGAATAAGATCCAGGCGACCAATTTGCTGGCCGTTCCTATACTGCTCTACACGTTTGGTGCAGTAAAATGGAACGTCGATGAGTTGAAGCAACTTGACCGAAGCACATGCAAGATGATGACAATCCATCGAAGTCATCATCCTAGATCTTCCGTACCTCGAATATACCTCCCTCGAGATAAAGGGGGTAGAGGCTTGCTGAGCTTAGAGTGTCTTCATCGCAGAACGGTTCTGGCTACAGCCTGCTCAGTTCTAAATAGCACAGATTTTCTTATGCGACTAGTACATCAACATGAAGTCGTCAATGCTGCGGCGTTTCTATATCGTGCCGCAGATAGGGCCGCAGAGGAGCTTGGCCTCCCATTTGATTCCAGCGACACTACACATGGCCTAGCATCACTAACACCTTTGGTGCTCAAAAGTCGTGTACAGGAAGCAGAACATACGCTTCTACTAAGAGAACATGCTGACAAGCCCCTTCATGGTAAATTCTACGGCATTATACGTAGAGAAGAGCTCTCGATGGGTCTGTCAAACATGTTTCTCAAGTCTGCTGGATTAAAATCGGAGACTGAGGGATTTCTTTTTGCCTGTCAAGATGGCGTTATAGACACCTTAGTTTACCGCGAGCGCATAATGAATATACCTGTAGGCGATACCAACTGCCGAGCGTGCAAGCAAGAGCCAGAAACACTTGGACATGTTCTCAGTGGATGCTCAAAATATGCACGATACGGGTACATAGAGAGACACAATGCGGCTCTAAAAGTGTTATATTACCATCTGAGGCACTTCTATGGTGTTGATCTATTGCCCGTCTTGCCATACGCCCAGGGGGAACTCGAGTCCGTTGTGGAGAATGATCAGTGTAAGATCTACTGGAATTTCTCATTCTCGACCACTCAACGTATCAGTGCTACGAAGCCTGATATTGTCCTCCAAGATCTGAAGAACAAGATCATTTACGTGATTGAATTCTCGGCACCAGCCGATGGTAATATCACGGCAAAGGAGGAAGAAAAACGGGCGAAATATCAAGCACTTCTTTTCGAGCTGAGCAGGCTGTACCAAGGCTTCAAAGTCCATCTTGTAGTTCTCATAATCGGCTGTCTTGGATGTATGAAAGCTTCATTTATTAGCCAACTCAACAAGATTCCGGCTTGCCAGCGTCAGGCTCATTCCATCGCGAACCGGATGCAAAAGGCTGTTCTTCTGGGATCACTTCATCTGGTCCGTCAACACTGTTCCTCATAACATTCTACAAAGATTGGTAGCTCTAAAAAAGTATCCAGAGGTGAAACTTCATCTCCAACTGTCCCGTCTGCCGCGTAAGATCATCCGCGGCTAGAGACCTGACTCCAAGGAACAGTGTTGCCCGATGTTTTCTCGCGTAAATTTCCCGCTCTTGCTTACCTTCTAGGACAGAAGTAGCAGAAGCGGATGACGTACACGTTCCAGTTGCGTCGGGATTGGTTGCTTTTAAAGAACCATGATCGTAGCTTCCGGAGCCTACAACTTCATAATGAAATTAACAATTCTCCAATTGTTAATCATTATTATTATCAGTGATATAAATAACGATTATCAGTTTAAGGATGTTTAATTTATAAACGATTTAAGTTAACTTAAAATAATTGAAATATAAGTTGTTGGTTGTTGATCAGTGCAGTAATATATACGTAGATGTTGGGTTTTGATCTACTGATCTATCAAGTTTATTTAAAAACAAGCTTTCGCTCCACGACGTGGAGCCTCTTCAGGTTAAAATTTTCTCCATCATTTATCTGAAGAACATAGAACAATGTTTCTCATATAACAAAATTTTTTTATAGTAAATATAATATAGTCGTAGATATGGAACATAACCTATAAACTTACCGATGCGACGTTTACATTTCAGGGCCATATGAAATTATAAGTTACTATTATAACAAAATGTTCAAAATTTTTATATTTACAATTATATAACTACTACTCCTCTCAGGACCAAACGTTAACATTGTTATAAACATTTTCTTTTTTGCGGGCTAACGCACAATGTTATACGTATTACTTGAAGAAGATTTGTAGCGTCTAGTGAGATGAGACTATATATATGCGCAATATGTACATAGACAACACATATATATATATACATTTACATATACACACATATATCCATACAAACATATACATACATACAAACATATACATACATATACAAATATACATACATACACACACATACAAATACCTTATATGTACCATACATATACTTTGAGGTTATATATTAACTTACAAATCTAAACGAAGATGGACCATAACGTCCATTTAAATATATTTATAACTCTTTTTAAAATTATAGAGCATTGTTCGTTGATAAAATAAGACTATGGTAGATTTTACTAAGGTATTCTACATCCGATCTTTTATTCACAGAATTGGTATTCTTAATAATGTAAAACATCTCTTTAAAATTTCGTTTTCTCCAGTGGCTTTCATGACTTAAAATTGTGGTTTTTGGAAATAAAAATTGATGATCATGAACATGAGAGTGATTAAACAAGGCAGTACCTCTTTCATCTTTTTTACAGTCATTTATGTGCTCTTTGATCCTAGTTCTTATGTACCTTTTTGTCTGTCCTATATAAACTAAACCACATTCACAGGGAATGCGGTACACGACGTGTGTTTTTAAATCAAAAGGAGTAACATCTTTATTGTTAGAAAAGCATCTAAACAAATCTTTTTGGTATGTAAAGACCACTTTAATGTTAAGTTCTTTAAATATATTAGTAAATGATCTAGAGAGTTCATTAACAAATGGTAAAACCACAATTTTGCTGCAATCAAAGACTTGTAAATTATTAGTTTGAATCTGTACATTAATGTTGTTGATCTTTTCAATTCTTTTATCAATGTATTTTTTTATAAATTTAATAGGATAATCATTTTGTTTTAAAATTTCTATGTCTTTTAAAATATTATCATCTTTGAATTTTAAATCAGATAATTTAATAGCCCTATCAGTAAAACTATAAATTACTGAGATTTTATCTTTAATTGAAATATTAGATTCAAAATTTATATATCTGCCTGAATTAGTGTCCTTACGATACCAATTAGTAATCAGTTTATTGTTTTCTCTAATGATGGTAACGTCTAAAAAATTAAGTTTCGAATCATTTTCGATTTCAATAGTGAATTGGATTCTGGGATGGTATGCATTAAACGCCTCTAATAGTTGAGCAATGTTATCTTCATGCACGCATGTGAACACGTCGTCCACGTACCTGTAGAAGAAAACATAATCAAAAGAAAGATTCTTTAATACATCCTGTTCCAGTTTTTCCATAACCAGATCTGCAATTGCACCTGATAACGGGGAGCCCATAGGCGTACCGAACTTCTGTTTAAAAAATTCGTGTTGAAAACTGCAATAGGAATTGTCTATGCAGAATTCAACGAGCTCTAAATATTGTTTTACCGGTAATTTTGTTAATTTTCTTATTTTATACCAATTTAATTATATATTTTTCAGAACTAAATCTTTAGGAATATTTGAAAAAAGTGATTTTACATCCAGTGAAACCAATTTATAATTATTGGGTATGTTGAAATTTTTAATTTTATCAATGAGATCCCAACTGTTTTTTACAAACGTGTTACTTTTTCCAATTATCTGTTTTAAAGGTAGACTAGTGAATTTTGATAACGAAAGTAATGGAGATCCAGAAAAAGAAGTGACTGGTCTCATAGGATTTTCCGGCTTGTGTGACTTAGGCAATCCGTAAAATTTTGGAGCAACTGAATTGTAGCTTTTTAAACATCTAGCTGTGTCTTTCTTGATATAACGTCTTTTTTGAAATTTACCAATCATTGAATTCAGATCATTTTTTATACTGTTAGTTGGATCTTTCTTAAGTTTGATATAAGTGTCTGGGTCTGATAAAAGGGTGTAACATTTATCAAGATAATCATTCCTGTTCATGACTACCGTTATGTTGCCTTTATCTGCTCTAGTGATAATGATATTTTGATTTTCTGCTATAAATTCTTTTGCTTTAATACCAATAGTTTCAATTTCTGATATAATATTATTATTATAGTTGCTGTTTAAATATGACGAAAGTTTATTGGAAATATTTGATCTGAATTCAGTTCTTTTTTCACTAGGGATAAGATTAATTTTTTCTTCTACATTTGCTAAAACATTTTCAATAATTTTTCCTTTGTTACATTCTCATTCTAATGAGAAGGTATTGGTTTTATGTAAAATTTGACATAGTCGGTTTTCATCAAATGTCCACGTTTTGAGACCTCCTGAGTCAGAAAAAACGATTTTTACGAAGGTGTCTGTCTGTCTGTAGTCTGTCTGTCTGTCTGTCTGTCTGTAGCCACGATAACTTTCGAAAAAATGATCAGATTTGATTGAGCTTTGGCACACTTTTTTATGGCCGAAAAATAGAGAACGAGTTCGTTAACCAGCTATTTTGGATGAAAATTCAAAAAGTGAGCACATTTTGAAAATTCTTGAGACCACTTTTTTTGAAGATTTAAAAATTCTATGTATGGTCATTAGTAGTACGCAGAATGAAGAACAAAATATTCTAATAACTTTTCGTGATAAAACAAAAATTACTGGAGTTATAGCATTTTCAAAAATTCCAAAAAACAAACCAAAATGTACATTTTAAGCCGAAAAACGCACGATATGAAAAAAAGTCAAGAGGAGAAAAACGTTGCTTCTTGAACACCCTATAATATTTTCATAACAACTTTTTAAATTTTTTGTAAAATAAAAAATTCAAATTTTGATCGCACAAAAAAATAATCAAAAATCAAAAATTCCATTTTGCTGTGAAACTATGCAAGATACGAGAAAAGATCATTCCACCAAAATTGTGCACACAAAAAAGATCTACAAATTTCTCATCATTCACTTTTTGATATGACGCGTAGTTTTTGTTTTATTCGTAAAAAACAGCATTGAAAATAGAAGAATCAAATTTTTAGACGAATAACACGAGCTACGAAAAAAATGACAAGAACAACATTTGTTCATCCAAGGAAGAGGTACAAATTTGTTGCCAATCATGTTTGGATAGGATGCGTAGTTTTTGTTTTATTCGTGAAAATAACATTGACAATAAAAAAAATCAAATTTTTGAAAAAACAATGCAAGGTACGAAAACAGATAAATGAACAAAAATTGTGCATTCAAAAAAGATTTACAAACTTGTAATCAATTTTTGTTGTAAGAATATATTCAAAATGAAAAAATTAACTTTTTTGAAAAACGGCACAAGCTAAAATAAAATTTTAATGAATAAAATTTGTCGCCTAAATTATATCATTATTTTTCATTTGAAATCAAATACAAATTTAGTAATTTGTATATGAAGAACATATAACACGAAGCACAAAGTTCACGCTCAGTGTATTTACCAAATCGCACGCCGTAAGTGCGCTCAAACTTTTTTGTTTCTATCATACGGTTCAAATGATTTTCAAATCAAATATCGAGCGCGAGTGTCTGGATGAGAATGTGTTCCTTAAGGTCGATAGAACCTTGAGTAAATAAAGTTCCTTTTCAGTCTAAAATAAAAACAAATTTAACAATCACTTAATATGTAGAGGTTTTGATAATTTTATAATATTTGCAAACAAACTTTTTCTTTTCATCGAAGTCGAACACGAAGTTGAAAAATCTAGAGCAACCGAGCGTAAAGCGCGATGTAGATACGCCCGAGCGCGAAGCGCGAGATCCAACAGTTGCGCGCCCCAGGCGCGCTCAAACTTGCGAGCGAAGCGAGCCGCGCGCGAAGCGCGCGATGAGTATGTGCCCGCGAAGCGGGCAGATTTTTTACGTTACTAGTACAAAACTTGTTACCTAAACTCAAGAAGTATCCAACATCGTTTGGAATTTCTTTATCTGATAAATTTAAGAGCCATTTTTTATTTGGTTTTTTAGTACATTTAATGTTGTAATAGGTTTCTTTTAGACATACAAACTTGGATATAGAGTCCACAATCATATGTTTCGCCATATTATCTATAATTCTTCTTTGACATTCAAAAAATAATTTTATCTGGTCATCTATAGCCAGATGATTTAACTTTTTCTCTGAAAAATAAACTTCATTATCGATTTTATTCATCCTATGATTAATGTCTATAATCTCAATCTTTAGCTTGTTTTTAAGTAAACTTGATAGATAAGTAGATCAAAAACCAACATCTACGTATATAAAATAATTGAAGTTTGAAAGGGCTTGTGTATAAAAGCTGTAACCTCACAATTCTTGGTAATTAAACATTTTTTCAATATTAAATGTATTTCGTATTCATTTAATTTCCAACGTTTTGTAGCAGAAATTTTGTTATTATTAATATTTTCTATTTTGAATTACTTCATTTTAAACGGTTTTTAAGAATATTCAATTTTAAAGGTTTATAATTGAAATTTTTTCATTTGGAACGGTGATAATCACAGTGAATTTATTTTTTGATTTGAGAAAAATTTGTCTAATCAATTTCAATGTTGAATGATAATTTTTTACATTCTCATCTCAATGAGAAGGTATTGGTTTTATGTGAAAGTTGACTTTCGCAGATTACATGAAATCTCGACGTTTTCGGACTCACTAATTGAAAAAAAAATGGATTTGACTTCGGTGCCTGTCTGTCGTTGTCGTCGTCGTTGTCTGTGATCACGATAACTTTCAAAGGAATTATCCGATTGAATTGCCCTTTGGCATAATTTTTTAACGCCTAAAAATAAAAATGTAGTTCGTTAACCAGCCATTTTTGATCAACGGTTCTGGTTTTATCCATCGAAAATAGTTTTTTGAAAATAAAAAATTCCATTTTCCAGCGAAAACATATGAGATACGAAAAAAATGTACAGAGCAAAATTGTTCATCTAAAAAATTTCTACAAATTTGCCTAATACTATTTTTTTGATGAAACCTATAGTTTTTATTCGAATAATAAAAAATTTAATTAATCAGTTGTGCCGTAGCTCACAGATATAAACATATTGTTCGAACAAATTCTATTCGAACAATTGAAAAATCAGTTTCTTTTTCATGTGGTCATCCGCAATTTTTAATTTAAAAATATTAATATCAAATATGAAATCAATAAAAAAGTTTTAATTTTACCTTAATTAAAATTAAAATAAAAAATGCATAAGAATTAATGAAAAATTATGCATGGAAATGAAATTATTATTGACAACTTTCCAAAATTTAAACTTAAAATCGGAATAGTGGAGAATCTACGTATATTTACGATTATATTCTCAAACTCGCCAAAATGTCAGCGAATTTGTCGACCTATTAGCATTTTTAATTAGGGAATAGGTCAGGAAGAAATAGGTAAGTTGAAAGACAAAGGACCTCAACTTCGAATTGTAGTGTCGTTGCACACTGAAAGGGGAAGGGTACGCAGGTAGACGTGGAGGAAAAGACGATCGCCCGCCCTGACCTACTGGTCTCAGGTACTGTGGGTGAATTCATGACTACCCCGCCCTAGATATAAATAAACTTTAAAATTCTCAATACCTTTTCAATATTTCCATTGTATAACACGAGCATTTTCTGGAGAGATTAAAAATTTCCCAATATCCTTCTTACTAATTTTCAGAAGTAGATCTTTTGTGATTTAAGATCTCTTCAGATATCTACTTAATATTTTTATTTGGGGATTACCTCTATTTTATTTCAAGTAAATATTTGTCCGAGTATGAAGTTTTCTATAAAACCTTATTTTTCTAACTTTTCTTGTGATTTTGGCGAAAACCGTTCGAGTCATGGCAAATATAAGGTAGCTTTGGGTTTTTGCTTTAAAAATCGCACATAAATCATGTCACCACTTTTGTTAAAAAAAATCTACACTCACTTAGAATACGATTTATAATTCTTCTATAAGAACGTTGTTCGAAAAAATCTGAAAAAGCTGACGCGTGGGGAAAAATGGGAAATTGATTCGAATTCAGCACAAAAAACTATTTTGGAAATGACACATATCTCATTTAAATGTAAACATCAAATTATGTTGACCAGTTTTATTTCTCATGCGTATTCAGCGTATTGTGCAAAGGAAATATTTTGCGATTTTCTCAACAAAAAATGGGTTGATATTTTTTTAATTTTTAAAACAAGTATGAATTTTTCTTAAAACTCAAGATAATAACATTGATTTCGATATTGTTCTACTAGAAAAATAATTTTCAGAAAAGGCACTCAACGTCCTAAATTAGTGTGTAAATTTCAATTTTGATATTCGTAATAAAATATGTACATAATAAAATGTACAAATATTAGCTATTTATATTTATTTATGCTCTTATTTTTCAAGACAAAAATTAGGCAGGTGAGAAACGAAAACGAAACAATAAGAAATATAAACAAAAAGTTAGTTTCTGCGAAGAATGGTTTCGATATGTAGCAAAATGACTCCTCATATGTGTCCCACTGCATACGCATGCCTTTTTCTACTTGTTAGTCAGTGGTCCACATATCCAGTAGAAAGTTTTTCTGAAATAAGTCTCGTATTTTACGGGTATGCAAGGTGTCTAGCATTCTGGAAAACCTTGAAAACCTGGAAAAGTTGTTGAATGTTTTTACCTGGAAAAAGGTGGAAAAGCCCTTGAATTTTGCACACACCTTTTTAGTACTTGATTGTTCACTTTATCACGGTAAAAATAGCGAAGCTACTATCAAAAATATTTAAAAGCTTCTTATTTATTCCCGATTTTGTTCTAGTTTAACGACGATTTCATTAAAATTTTCTCAAATCCAATAATTTGTTTCTGTTAATATATTGAAAAAAAGTTCAATTCCGCTAACAATGAACTTTTATTAATTAGACTTTGTTAAAATTTGACTGAGTTATTCCACACTATTTGTACAGTATGGCTGTAGGTCAGGAAAAACCTGGAAATCAGGGAAAAATCAGGGAATTTTATTGGCCGATAAAAGTCAGGGGTTTTGACAAAAATCTTGCAAAAGTCAGGCAATTTCTATAAGAGGCATTTTAAATAACTGTTTATGATAATAAATTAGACAATTTTACATTTTAATTTCAAATTGTGTTATTCCATGTATAAAAGTTTGTATGTTAAAAATGTTCGAAGATTAACATTCTGGCATTTGAATATTAATAGCCAGGGTAAATGAAAAATTGGTCAGAGTAAAGTTAGGAATTTTTGAAAATGAAGAATAGGGTTACTCTGATATAATCTTTTTGTTAGTAATTTATTTGCCTCTTATTTTTATTCATTTTATTCAGCTGTTTCCTCCTGTCGATTATACTTTTAGTTAAGAATTTTAGTATTTAGTTGAAAATTCAACAATTTTATTAAAAAGTCATCCTTTTGTGTTTGAAATATCCACTATTACATTATTCGTTGAAAATTAATTTTTTTTTGGTGGAAAATTAATTTTTTAAATTGAAAAATTAACTATTTCATTTTTGACTGGGAAGTGATTTTTTTTTGCAATGAAAATTCAAGTACTTGGGTAAAAATTGTACCACTTTGGTGAAAATTAATTTTTTTGTTTCAAGGTTCAAATGCTTGCTTGAAAATTTAACTACTTTTTTGAAACTTCGTTTTTTTTAATATTTTAAGTTTTTTTTCTACCTGAAATTGTTAGTTATCCATTTTTTGCTGAAACTTGAACTAGTTTAGTTAGAATTTCGTCTTTATTGGTAGAAAAATAATTTTTTTGATCGAAATTTCTTCTTTTTTGGTTAAAACTTCGGATTGAAAATGCAACTGTTTTACAGAAGATTCGTATTTTGACTTAAAAGTTCATAAATTTTGATGAAATATTTTTTTTTCTTCACTTACAAATCTTTATTTGTTGAAAATTCGTCTTTTTGGTTGGAAATTACATTATTTTGTGGAAAGTTTCTCTTTTTGGTAGAAAATCAATATTTCAGGTTTGAGAATTCAACTGCTTTGTAGAAAATTCGTCTTCCGCGTTGAAAATTTGTGTTTTTTGAATTAAAGTTGACCTCCTTTGTTAACAATTTATTTTCTTGCTTGCAAATTCATCATTCTAGTTGAAAATTAATCTTCTTCGTTGAAAAATATTTTTTGTTAAAAATTCATCTTTATAGGTTGAAAATTCAGAAATTAGGTTAAAAGTTCAACTATTCTGTTGAAAATGTAATTACTTTATTGAAAATTAAACTTAAATTAGCTTAAAAGGCGATAACTCAGTCAAATTTCAACTAATTCTAATCAAAAAGAGATTATTACACGCAGAATTGAACTCACTTTGATTATATCAACAGCAACAAATTATTGGATTGAAAAAATGTCATTGCCGTTAAAGTTGGAAGAATATGAAACTTTAAAATATTTTCGATTTTAGCTTTATGATTTTTCACCATGGTAAAGTTAATAATTACCAAAAATGGGGGTTTGACCATAAATTCAGATTTTGGGGGCGTATGAGAAATTTCGCATATGACACATTTTTAGAAAGGTACCTGGAAAAATTCATTTTTGTCCTGGAAAACTTGGAAAAGTCCTGAAATTTTTTGTTTGTAGAAACGCTGGACACCCTGGGTATGTTTTCAAGTATTTTGTTTACATTCAGTATTTTACCTATGTCTGAGGTCATAAAAGTAGCTTTTATGATTACCAAAATTATTTAATAATTATTTATATGTACAATTTTCCGAATTTTATTTTTTTGTTTTATGGGATGCCGATACATTATTTCTCACGCGGATTGTGTAGAGGAAATATTTGTCAATTTTTTATATTTCCCTGCAGATGAGCAGGGAAGCCGAGTAACGGGAACTAAAACGAAACGGCAGGGTGCAATAAAAATGGAAAGATTTTCTGTCTCTCTCGTTGCTAAGTTTATCTCTCTAACTGGTCAAAAATTTTACCAGCAGAATACTACCGATTTTCAGGTATGAGTTTGTACTTACATTTGCCAGGGGGCACTATTGTATTTCTGATTTTTGGATAGATGTCGCTGCAGTCATTTATGTGCGCAACCAAACCTACCGTTTCCCCTTAAGAGAAACCAGATGTTTTCATTTTTATTCCTGTTTTTTAATAGAATTGTAATTATATTGATTGTATGAATCCCTGATTTTGGTTTGAACTAAGTTTCTCAATTTACGAAATTCGGCTTGAATAACACTATTTTTTGTTCATTTAGCCAATTTACGTTTTTTCTCTCTTTCTTTCATCAAGTCCTTGATATAAGATGTAATCCAAGGAGTGGACTTCTTTTTTGCTTCAAGGGTATGAACAGGCGCAAATTTGTCAAAAGCTAAAAATAAAAATTTTGTTAGACAAATAACCTTTCTATTTATATCTTTTTCAATAAAAATTCTTTTCCAATCATACGTAGATAGGTGCTCGAGAAATTCGGCTTCATTTATATTTGAGGCACCTAGAGCAAGAGTCGAAAAATTATCATTGTCCAGGAAAAGTTCGATCGAATAGCAGTTGGAGCAAGAAAAAGACAAGTTTCCTTCCGCTGTAAAGACGAACAGATTGAAATTGAAGGAAAAGAGCGACAACGGATTCTCTCTTTTCCTCCAATTTTATTGCTGTACAGAATCGATGAGTTGTAGTAAGTTTATGTATCGGATTAATAAGATCTAGGTCTTTTAAATTCATGCTTCAATTAATGCACATGTTTCTCTAACCTTGCTTTTGAATTTTTTATTAGTGATAAAATTTCAGAAACTTCACAGGATTTTTTAAAAGTTGGGAAAATGTCTACGACACTTTTCCGTCAGTCTATAAATTTTTTTCACAAAGGATTTAATAATCATTCAGAAAAATTCGCGTTTCAGCGAGGTTTTAAGATTTCTTATCATGATATATATATATATATATATATATATATATATATATATATACCATTAAACCATTTCCCTTTCAGGGTAGGCGTGACACTACCCGATTCGGGTAGTGTTTCTAGGTTGATAACTTGTAGTAAATAACTACAAGTGTGGGCTCACCACACCCACGATGTGCCAACAGCACTCATGTCAGTATTCTTGAATGGTCACCCATCCAAGTACTAACCGCGTCCAACGCTGCTTAACTTCAGTGATCTGACGAGAACTGGGTTTTTCAGCGTGGTATGGCCGTTGGCCATATATATATACTCAGGTAAAAGAATTGTTTGTGACTGTAAAAATTTCGATAGGAACATTTTTTCCCCCACAGCGGGGGGCCAGAGCGCCACATGGTGGGGACTGGTCGAACTTGATTAACCAATCAAGTCTTTTTTTAAAAACCAGGGAGGACGGATAGCCAAATCGGATAGGTATTATATCCATTGTCCCTATTGATATTATTAGGGTGTTTTAAGATTTCGATTGCTACTCTATGTTGTCATGAAAAAATATTGTACGTTTTTGCGATGACGGCAGTGTTGTCAAATAAAATGCTATGTCGTGTTTTGATATGATGCTCAGGCAGTGCTGACTGCGTGAAATGTTTTAGCCCGACTTTACTCTCGTGTTCCTTTACACGTTGGCTCACCGAGCTAACAGTTTCTCCAATATAGACTTTGCCACAAAAACAAGGGATTTTATGTATTCCCGGATCACTGAGAGGTGGCTTTTTATGTTCAGGGTTGTTTAGAAGTTTCCCTTTTTTTGCAGGTGGTTTAAATATGGTTTGGATGTTGTGTTTGTTGAGAATTCTTTCTATTTATTCTGTGATACCTTGAATGTAGGGTAGGATGGTGGTCGTTTTTCTCTCTCTTTAGTAGTTTGTATTGACTTGTTTTTTTAGTGTATTTTCTTATTGCTTTATCAATTTGTTTGTTTGTGTAATCGTTTTGTATGAGGATTTGTTTAAAATTTTGTAATTCCTTTCGTAACTTATCTTTTATGGAGACAGCTCTGTATACAAGGGAGTTGATGACCGATTGCTTTTGTGATGGGTGGTGGTGGGAGGAGGCATGTACGTATCTGTTTGTGTGTGTGGGTTCTTCTGTAAACTTCGTGTCCTAATGTGTTATCAGATCTTTTGTAAACCAGTACGTCGAAGAAAGCTAATTTTTCGTTTCGTTTAATTTCCATGGTGAACTGGATATTAGGGTGTAATTGATTGATGAAATCGAAGAACTTATGTAGTTCATCTAGTCCATGTCTCCAGATGACAAAAGTATCGTCAACGTAACGGCAACAAAATTCCGGTTCAAGCTTGAATTGGTTAAAAATTTAAGTTTCTAGATTTTCCAGAAAGATGTTGGCTATTACAGGTGAGATTGAAGATCACATTGCTGCTCCTGAAGTTTGTTCGTAGAAATGGTTATTAAAAGAGATTGGAGATTGGATTATTAACTCAATCAGAATAAAGGCATCATAATATTACCCGCAGACAAAGGCAACACATCAGTAATAATGAATAAAGAAGACTATAACAACACAATCATGGACATTCTAACTGACGATACATATAAAAAAACTTAAAAACGACCCCACAAAACAATACTCAACAAAACAAAACCCCTTCTAAAAGACTCCAAACTTGACAGTGAAACAATATCCAAATTAATACCTACTAATCCCATCTCTCCAAAACTTTACGGACTTTCAAAAATCAACAAAAACAACATTCCACTCAGACCGATTGTCAGCGCAATAAACTCACCAACTTACAACCTAGCACGCTTTCTCGCCAAAGAACTGAATTCTTTTACAGGAAACTCTATCACAGCCGTCCAAAACTCTTTGACTTTATCAGAAAGATACAACAGATTCACATGCAACCCCAAGACATCCTAGTGAGTTTCGACGTAGAATCTCTCTTTACGAAAGTACCAATCTCTGATACAATCGATATTATTAAATTCTTTGCAAACTTTCGCTCCAATCTCACACCTTTCATAGAATACTGTCACAATAATACATACTTCTCTTTCAACAACCAATTCTACGAACAAACCTCAGGAGTAGCAATGGGATCTCCAATCTCACTTGTAATAGCCAACATCTTTATGGAAAATCTATAAACTAAAATATTTAACCAATTCAAGCTTGAACCGGAATTTTGGTGCCGTTACGTTGACGACACTCTTTTCATCCGGAGACATGGACTAGATGAACTACATAAGTTCTTCGATTTCATCAATTAATTACACCCTAATATCCAGTTCACCATGGAAATTGAACAAAACGGAAAATTGCCTTTGTTGGACGTACTGGTTTACAAAAGATCTGATAACACATTAGGACATGAAGTTTACAGAAAACCCACCCACATAAAGATAATTTACAAAAGGAATTACAAAATTTTAAACAAATCATAATACAAACCGATTGCACAAACGAACAAATTGATAAAGCAATAAGAAAATACTCTCAGAAAAAAAAGTCAACACAACCTACTAAAGAAAGGGAGAGAAAAACGACCACCATCATACCCTACATTCAATGTATCACAGAACAAATAGGAAGAATTCTCAACCAACACAACATCCAAACCATATTTAAACCACCTGCAAAAATAGGACAAAATAGGACGTATCTCAGTGATACGGCAATACATAAAATCCCTTGTTCTTATGGCAACGTCTATATTGGAGAAACCGGGAGAGCGGTGGGCCAACGTGTAAAGTAACATGAGAGTAAAGTCAAACTAAAACATTTCACGCAATCAGCACTAGCTGAGCATCATATCGAAACAGCACATAGCATTTTATTTGACAAAACAACCGTCATCGCAAAAACGTACAATATTTTTCCAAGAAAACACAGAGAAGCAATCGGAATCATTAAACACCCTAATAACATCAATAGGGACAATGGATATAATACTAATCCGATTTGGCTTCCCGTTTTCCCGGGTAAAAAAAAAAATTAATGATTGGCCAATTGAGTTCGACCAGTCACCACGATGGGGCGCTCTGGCCGATCGCAGGCATCGTAGAGAATATATATAAGAACAACATAACCTGAAACTTCAGTTTCAGGTCAGCCCTGAAAAAGTCAACTGCAATGTTGACCAAACTTTGGTCAGATTCGTAGTTTTGCACACGATTAAAACCCGAAAAACCTCCGTTAAATTTATTATAACAAATTTAGTTGTTTTTATTGAAGCCTATAACACTGCGATGAAGAAAAATTTTCTCGACATTTTTTTTTCTTCAATTTTGCTATAGAATTTTTTACAATAACAAATGTAGTCGTTTT
>CAKNYM010052152.1:178789-226849 GCA_932195095.1 Andricus curvator | reverse complement strand
CTACATTTGTTATTGTAAAAAATTCTATAGCAAAATTGAAAAAAAATGTCGAGAAAATTTTTCTTCATCACAGCGTCATAGGCTTCAATAAAAACAACTAAATTTGTTATAATAAATTTAACGGAGGTTTTCGGGTTTTAATCGTGTGCAAAACTACGAATCTGACCAACGTTTCGTCAACATTGCAGTTGACTTTTTCAGGGCTGACCTGAAACTGAAGTTTCAGGTTATGTTGTTCTTATATATATTCTCTACGATGCCTGCGATCGGCCAGAGCGCCCCATCGTGGTGACTGGTCGAACTCAATTGGCCAATCATTTATTTTTTTTTTAAAGCCGGGAAAACGGAAAGCCAAATCGGATTGGTATTATATCCATTGTCCCTATTGATGTTATTAGGGTGTTTAATGATTCCGATTGCTTCTCTGTGTTTTCTTGGAAAAATATTGTACGTTTTTGCGATGACGGTTGTTTTGTGAAATAAAATGCTATGTGCTGTTTCGATATTATGCTCAGCTAGTGCTGATTGCGTGAAATGTTTTAGCCTGACTTTACTCTCATGTTACTTTACACGTTGCCCAAACGCTCTCCCGGTTTCTCCAATATAGACGTTGCCATAAGAACAAGGGATTTTATGTATTGCCGTATCACTGAGATACGTCCTATTTTGTCCTATTTTTGCAGGTGGTTTAAATATGGTTCGGATATTGTGTTGGTTGCGAATTCTTCCTATTTGTTCTGTGATACATTGAATGTAGGATAGGATGGTGGTCGTTTTTCTCTCCCTTTCTTTAGTAGGTTGTGTTGTTTAGTAGAATGATCGGTGTAGTGCGTGGTATTATGGGGAACTATAGATAATCCGGCGGAGAACACTACTGATTTTAAATAGTTAGTTAAATTGTTGGTAGCATTAGGATTTGTGTTTAGTTCACCAGTAAGTACAATGTTATTATAATTTGGTATAAGGTCAAAAATGTCAGTTTCAAGTTCCCTACAGCAGGAAGCATTAGGAGGTTGCTAAATCACACCCACGGGTGTGATTTACAAACCTCCTAATTATGTTGATAAATGTTGGTGCACCAACATGCTGTCATAAGACAACGATACCTTGATAAAAAGGTATTCAGCAATAGGGTAATTGGCAAGAGGACTCATTCTCACCTGTACACCCCTCAAGCTGTCATGAATGTAGAGACAGACACCACCCCCTCTTATCTCATCTCTATCTCTGCGGAAAAGTGTGTAATGATCAAGTGCTATGAGGCTAGATGGAATTTTAGGCGTAAGCCAGGTCTCAGAGACGCCTATGATATGATAGGAACAGGATATAAAATGATGTTTAAATTCGTGGTAATGGGCAAAATCCAGTTCACATGATTACAATTGAAAAAAGGAAATAAGGCACATAAAAAGGTAAAGATTATAAAAGCAATAAGCATTATAAAGTTAACATGACAATTATTTAAAATATCCATTGAAAATGTGAAATGGTTAGTTTTAAGTTGCAAGTTACCTGACAGAATGGCAGCACATAGGAAAAGATAGTAGAAATAAAAATAACATGATCAATAAACAACAGAGCCCAAATGAAGTCATTACAAATAGTGTTATGTAGAGTCCAATAGTTGCTGAAGTGACATTGTAGATATAAATCTAAAAGAATCTTCAGTGGTACTGAAGCATGAAAATTTAAGTATACCGTAGAAGTATAAATCTCTGGATTAGGGCGAGAAACAATCTTAGTATTTTTTATAGAATCTCGTGCTGTCGATACAATAAAAGATCTTTCAGATAAAAAATGAAACACAATATAGTCAGGATTAATTTGACTTAACAGATGTTTTTGTAGAGCATAATAAATCCCATTAGCACAGTTAGAATAACTCAGAAACCTTTGTTTGATTAAATAAAAATTACAATGGTCAACATTTGATAGAAGATTTACCACCGGACTTCATTGGGGTATACTACGGGTTTTGGGGTCGCTGATTTTGAATCCGAGGTCGGTTAACCTCTACCACGTCTGGTTCAAGGTCATTTCAAGGTCAAAGTGAGAAAAACTGGCTAAATAAATCTGAAAAATATGTATATAGGTTTTTGGGCTCGTTGAGTCAGAATATAGGGTTCGCTTAACCCTGTGAGGTCACCCGTAGGTCATTTCGAGGTCACGTCAAGGTCATACTGAGATGAAACTGTCAGAAAAATGTGAGAAAAATCCTATATGGGGTTTTGGAGGGTGTTGAGTCAGAATCTGGGGGTCGCTTAACCCTGTGAGGTCACCCAGAGCTCATTTCGAGGTCACGTCAAGGTCATACTGAGATGAAACGGTCAGAAAAATGTGAGAAAAATCCTATATGGGGTTTTGGGTGTCGCCGTGTCCGAATATGGGGTTTGCTGAACCCTGTGAGGTCACCCAGAGGTCATTTCGAGGTCACGTGAAGGTCATACTGAGATGAAACGGTCAGAAAAATGTGAGAAAAATCCTATATGGGGTTTTGGGGGTCGCCGTGTCCGAATATGGGGTTTGCCTAACCTTGTGAGGTCACCCAGAGATGATTTCAAGGCCATGTCAAGGTCATACTGAGACGAAAATGTTAGATAAATGTGAGAAAAGTCCCATATGGGGTTTTGGGGGTCGTTGATGAGTCAGAATCTGGGGTTCGCTTAACCCTGTAACATCACGCAGAGGTCATTTCGAGGTCACGTCAAGGTCATACTGAGAAGAAACGGTCAGAAAAATATGAGAAAAATCCTATATGGGGTTTTGGGAGTCGCCGAGTCCGAATCTGGGGTTTGCTTAACCCTGTGAGGTCAGCCAGAGGTAATTTAAAGGTCATGTCAAGGTCATACTGAGACTAAAATGTTAGAAAGATGTGAGAAAAATCCTATTTTGATTTTGGGGGTTGAGCGAACGCCAGATTCGGACTCGGCGACCCCCAAAACCTATATAGGATTTTTCTCACATTTTTCTAACACATTCGTCTCAGTATGACCTTGACGTGACCTTGAAATGACCACTGGGTGACCTCACAGGGTTAAGCGAACCCTATATTCGGACTCGGCGACCCCCAAAACCTATATAGGATTTTTCTCACATTTTTCTAACATTTTCGTCTCAGTATGACCTTGAAGAGACCTTGAAATCACCTCTGGGTGACCTCACAGGATTAGGCGAACCCCAGATTCGGACTCGGCGACCCCAAAACCCCATATAGGATTTTTTTCAGATTTTTCTGACCGTTTCATCTCAGTATGAACTTGACGTTACCTTGAAATGACCTCTGGGTGACCTCACAGGATTGAGCGAACTTCAGATTCGGACTCAGCGATCCCCAAAACCTATATAGGATTTTTCTCACAATTTTCTAGCACTTTCGTCTCAGTATGACCTTGACATGACCTCTGGGTGACCTCACAGGGTTGAGCAAATCCCATATTCGGACTCAGCGACCACAAAAACGTATATAGGATTTTTCTCACACTTTCGTCTCAGTATGACCTTGAAATCACCTCTGGGTGACCTCACAGGGGTAAGCGAACCCCAGCTTCGTACTCGGCGACCCCCAAAACCTATATCGGATTTTTCTCACATTTTTCTAACATTTTCGTCTCAGTATGACCTTGACAAGACCTTTAAATTACCTCTGGGTGACCTCACAGGGTTAAGCGAACCCCATATTCTGACTCAACGACCCCAAAAACCTTAATACATATTTTCTCAGATTTATTTAGCCAGTTTTTCTCAATTTCACCTTGAAATTACCTTGAACCAGACGTGGTAGAGGTTAACCGACCTCGGATTCATAATCAGCGACCCCAAAAACCCTAGTACACCCCAATGAAGTCCGGTGGCAAATCTTGTATCAAAAGTGGACCAGTGTTATTAATTGAAAAAATTATTATGTATGCTTGATGAGTTGGAAATCTGTCTAATTGACATGCTATATTATATTCACCGACAAATATACTTAGGATGATACTAGGAAGCAGTAGTTGCTATCTTAGGTCCCTCGACGGTCTGCAGATTAGCCAGGTAAATTCGTGGAGATCCATCCTCTCTGCGACAAAAAATGTTTCCGCCCGTAATCCACGGATATTTGATTATTTTGTCTCTTCTGAGACCCAGGGCAATGGCGTAGATTTTCCTGTTCAAAGATGACAGGGCCTCACGTAGATAAACAGGGTGTTTATCTTTGCTCGACCACCCGAGGTTTTCTGTAGAGAAGTCTCTAAAAATCTTACGTCTCTCAATGAATTTATCTCGCACTTGTTGACTACCAAGCTTCGCGACAATGATGGGCGGATTGGAGGATTTTGTGAGTGCAGGTGCCTTTATGATTCTATATATTTTGACCACAACATCCCTCGTATAGGGAACGCCAAGAGCCCTGGCTATCGAGTCCATGGTCTTCAAAAGGTCTTCATTGGGTTTCATAGGGAAATTATGAATTTCCAAAGTCGTTTGAAGGGCCGCCTGCTCGCTTACGTTAAGCGCATGCTCAAGAGTAGCCACTTTTAATTTTAAATCATTGGCATCCTTTTTAATTTTGGTCATATCTTCCTTTCCTATTTCAGAGCCAGCTTCGAGTACAAAAATTCGATTTGAGTTATCAGCAATGTGAGCTTTGATAGTTTGAATGGAGGTTAGGAGACTATCATTAAACGCATGCTGCTTATTTTCAAATTCTGTGATCCTGGAAAGAATCTCTTGAGACTGCGCAAGCGCTTCCTTTTGTCCTTCCAAGACAGCATTTCTGATCATAGCAGCGGGATCGGGCTGGTTGGAGGTAGCCGTTGCTGCTGAGGGGGCAGGAGCGTGAGGGGAAGACGTACCGTCGGCGTTGCGAATATTAATTGCAGTTTTCCCAGACGAACTACCAGCGTTTGCCGTAGAGATGTAGCTGCTGCTTTGCCTTTTGCATTTTATGCAGAAGAAATTTGCTTGACCCTTTTTGAGTTTATCAAAGTTTTTTTAGAAATGTTAAAATTCGCACAGGCCAGATGAGTTAAAACGCCACACTTTAAACACAAAAGCACGTCAGGTCCTCCTCTGGAAATCACTTGCTTGCACTTTGGACACGCACCCATTGCTCTAATTGATCAATGACAGTTATTGAATAATCTCGAAACAAAAAGAAATCAGCAGCTTTGAAAAAAAACAACTTGCTCAGACGCACCAGGAACACATAAAGTCACAACTTGCAAATTTTTATTAAAAAAAGAGCAAGAAAAACATGCGAAAATTCAATACTCCGGAGAGCAGCAAATCGACACGTCCGCTCCGACCACCGTTAAACCGTTTTAAACACAAATTGTTTCTAATACATGAAATACTACTCTCTATTGATAACTAGATGTTTATATAAATTGTTTAAACAATTTATTATGGCTTTAGCACGTTTCTCTGAGAATAGAGTTAGAAAGTCACGGGTTTTCCCGAGATTTTCAGATTATTTTCAACTTTTTAGTTAGTTAGAGGCAATAATAAATTAATCTTCTTTTAGAAAATTACCAGAAAGTTGCGGCTTTTCTGAAATTCTGAATTTCGTTTGGGCTTTTTATTTATGTGCAAGTATTAAATAAATATTTGAGAGAACCTTTTTTTAAACAGTATCTTTCATTTTTGTGAATATCTTTTCTGAAATGTAAACTTTCCTTTAACTAGTTATTAAGAACCTTTTTGTTGAAATTGATATTTATAATAATATTTGTTTTTTGTTTCTTTAGGGCATGTGACAGACATAAATACCTACATGACCGACCTCCCTTTTTCAATTTTCCGAATTTTTTTTTTAATCTAAGAACTTTTTTTGTAAATAAAATATCGGACTGAAACTTTGGAAAATGTATGAGAAGACAATACACTACGTTTACGTACTTTATTCGAGGAGGAATTTCGCAAACAATTATTTTCGAAGAAATTAAAACTGGGTGCATTTTTTGAACCTAAGAACTTTTTTTGCAAGTGAAATATCGGCTTCAAACGTTCAGAAATGCAAGAGCCGACAGTAAAGTACGTGTATGTACATCATTTGAGTATAAAAGATGCATAAAGAAAAATTCCAACTAAATGTCAACTCCGGTTGCCAGTTCGGTCGGTATTCGCGATGGGCAGGAAAATACGAAGTCTGGCGGCCACTAAACGAGGCCAATAACGATTTCAACACTTACATAGTTCAACATTGAAACAACATATTTCACTAAACTTTTATGCTGGACAAAACTTTAAAAAAATATTATTGTAAGAACACCGCATCATCAATCTTTGACAGCGTGGACCCCATATTTCAGATGTAGACGAGCCAGCTGATAGAACCTCGTTTAGTGGCCGCCAGACTTCGTATTTTTCTGCCCATCGCGAATACCGACCGAACTGGCAACGGGAGTTGACATTTAGTTGGAATTTTTCTTTATGCATCTTTTATACTCAAATGATGTACATACACGTACTTTACTGTCGGCTCTTGCATTTCTCAAAGTTTGAAGCCGATATTTCACTTGCAAAATAAGTTCTTAGGTTCAAAAAACGCACCCAGTTTTATTTTCTTCGAAAATAATTTTTTGCGAAATTCCTCCTCGAATGAAGTAGGTAAATGTAATTTATTGTCTTCTCATACATTTCCAAAGTTTCAGCCCGATATTTTATATACGAAAAAAGTTCTTAGATTCGAAAAAAATTCGGAAAATTGAAAAAGTGAGGTCGGTAATGTAGGTATTTATGTCTGTCACATGCCCTTAATGAAAAGTCAAAGAAAAGCTGAAAATTGCAGAGAATGCCGCAAATTTCTAAACTCAACTCTGGATTTGTGTACGGTTTCGGGCATGGTTTGCAGTGGCATTGAACATAAATCTGGGGAATCCAAACATGAACATTCAGGGCCGTGTGAACCACTTCCAATTGAGATACATAAAATTACTCAATAAACGCGCGTGAGTCTCCGCGCACTGCCCCCTTTGTCTCTACGCTGCTGTTCGTCACGCATGACTAACCACCGCCTCTCTTTCGATCCCCGCATCACAAAATGATAAGGACAAAGATCTAGGAATGACGTAAGCCCAAGTTACTTGAATCAAGAATTGAGTGTATTACTCTGAAAGAAGATAGTTAAAAGCACTTACAAATTGTTGAAATAATTATGTTTGTTCCCTTGCATTAATTACTATCTCGCTAAGTAAGAAGTGAACAAAAAGTTGAAAATCTAAGAAAAAACCGCAACTATCTAACATTATTTTAGGAGAAGATAGTTATAAAAAATAACATTTTGTTGAAACATTTATGTTTGTTAAATTTAATTCATTATTACCTCGCTATAAGTATAATTGAATTTTGGTCTACTAAGAAAATTTCCTGGAAATAGTTTCTAAATATATTTTATATCTTGTATTAATTTAGATTAATATTTCTTAATCTATCAAAGAAATATTTTTTCCTATTTTTTGAAAATTTTCAAAATGTTGAAAAGATCAGAACTTTTTCGATTTCCATCGAAAATAAAAATGCCATTAAGATAATTTGCAAGCCTTTTTGTCGTGTACCAGAAACTTTGACAACAAGTTCTAAAACTCTTAAAAATATTTTGTTTCAAATTTTCAAAATGCTCTTACTTTTTGTATTTTAAACTAAACGAAAAATTTAATTGGAATGGTTTTGAAATACATTTGATATCTAGTAAAAATTACGAATGAAATTTTTCCATCTATCATTTAAAAAAATTTTTTAAATGCTCTAAATTTTTTAATTTCAGTCGGAATTATATGCTTAACGAACTTGACCTTCATTTTGGGACCCTAAAAAAGTGAATTAAAGGCTGATTCGATTGTACGTATCCTTCGAAAGTAAGCGTGGCTACAACATTCAGGCAACCATACAGACATACGTGCAAAAACACATACATACAGACACCGACAAAATTTTATGATTTTCTGACTCTGTGATTGCCGAAACGTAAATATCAGTTAAAAACTAGAGATCGAAAGTTCGGACGATTACATTACAGTTTACACTCTAATGAATGAGACTGTGAAAACCGCAAAAAATCACAATGAGCGCCAAAAACTAGCAAAGCCATATTTCACACTTATGGGTTTTTTTCGAGATCCTATGAATAAGACTTATGGGGAGGGGGGGGGGCATATTTGAAGAGTAATCATTGTATTCAATATCTATTTGTGAAGAAAAAAGGTTGAATTTAAATTCCATTCACCTAATGTTAACGTTTCTGAAAAAATTTACAATAAAATATTTTTTTTCATGACATTGAAGTTTGCCACAGATATGGATTTGGAACTGTTGTAATTAATTACAAACAAACCAAGAGTCATACCGAAAAACTAAAAACACCTTTAGATTCGTCTCCGAAATATTTTGGTGCGCATTTTTGTCGCTTAAACAATTTGTAAAACAACTAGCTTTTTTATCTTCCTGCAATTGTTATAAACAAACTAAGCGTGAGATCGAAAAACCAACAACACCATTGCATTCATCTTGAAAATATCCAGATGCAGTTTTTTTGTATTTTTTTAAAACCATTTTTTAAACAATAAGCGCATTTGTTGATAAGTGTATATTTGATATACAAATAAAATGATTTAAAACATTTATATGATAAACAAATTCATAAAACGTGGTAATTGAAATAATATACATACATCCTAATTAACTTGAAAAAAAAAATGAAAAAGTGGCCAATTTAAACCAAAAAAAGTCAGCAAAAGTGACTTATTTCTAACCCAAAAAGTGACTACATGTGACTAATTTATTTTTGAAATCAAAATAATACAATAAAATTCGATAACATTTGTTCGAATTCCGGGTGAAGTTGAACGAATTCCGAATAAATTCATAAGAATTCAAAACAATTCAAACTAAATGTAAAAGAATCTAATTTTTAACTTATTAACACAAAATTATGGAGTTTGAAGGAAAAGGTGAGAAAAAAATGTGCATCATTATCCTAAATGATGAGAGAATATAACAAGTTGATAAGTATGTATATCTGGGTAGCCTATTCACTAGTGACGGGAAGATAGATGGGGAGTTGGACAGGTGCATAAATGAGGGTAAGAAGGTTATTGGTAGAGCAGGGTCCATTAGCAGAAGTAAAAATATATCAAAAAAAGCTAAGGTGGCAATACATAATTCTATATTTGTACCGACTGTGATATACGCTATCGAGACATGGACCTCTGTCAAGAAAAGGAAAAGATTAAAATGAGCGCGATTGGCATGAAATCTCTGCGCACAATATGCAGGAAAACACTGATGGAAAAAGTGAGAAACGAGATAATCCTCAAAGAATGTGGTACAGAAGAGACACTAGTTGACATATGGGAAAGAAATCAGTTAAGATGGTTCAGACATGTTGAAAGAATGAAAGATGAACGACTGACGAAACAAGTGTATAAAAGTAAAGTAAATGGCAGTATGCCCAGAGGCAGACCGCCGAACGAATGGTTAGAATGTGTGAATGAGACCTTAATACAAAGAGACCTGAGAAGCCATAGAAACACGAGAGCTTGCATGAAAAAATGCATGGACGTGAAGGAAGCTAGAGAAGTATGCCGGGACATAAATGTGTGGCGACAAATAGTGTATAAAAAGAGTGTCAGCAGAGTGAATGACGCCAGAAACAAAAGACCTTCGATACTAATGGGCCCGAGTGGGGAACCTTACATAACGACCTTGTGAAGCTCTTCACTTGGGGTGATCGCTAGAGAGATTGATCAGAAATCTGGGTCAGAGCGGTATTGCGGAACTAACGTGTTATTTAAATAAATAACACGAGAATTCTAGATCAATCTGCAAAAATCTATACCTACTTCCTCACATAACTCCTTTCCTCACCGAGCGTGTCACGCCTACCCCGAAAGGGAAATAGCTTAATGATGGCTCAGTGGGTTAGACGCTCGGACTTCACCTTAGAGGTCCGGGGTTCGATCCCTGAGCCGGAACCACTTGCAATTTTGCTATATACCTTTACCGAGGTTTTGGTGGTTCGGATCCCACGTTAATCCCACGTACCTGGTGATGATTCAGCACCACCACATCTTCCAGAGGTAGATGGCCTAATACAACCACAGCCAGAAGCAGAGGTTCAACAACCAAGAAGGCGATTAAAATGGACATGGCATATGAACAGAGGTGTAATGCGCTTTTATTTTTTGGCAAAGAAAAGAGGCAAAGTGTAAGGAGAGAACATCATCGACTCTTCATACTTAAGTACCCAGAACTAGCCACAAGCATAAATGAGCAGAATCTAGCTGATCAAAAACGCTCAATATCTGTAAACAGATTGCTTTCGGCTGTTGAAATACCTGCCATCGAAATGGAAGTGGAACAGCAGCTACCTATAGATGAACTTCCCTTGGAAGATGAGGACAACGAAGACAGGATTGAAGCTGAAGGTATATGTGCTAGGGATAATGAACATCAAGTACCGGATCCACTAGAACCACATCCGGACATTAATGACGATGATCTGAACACCGAAATCCCAGAAAAACTATAGCACCTTGAAAGGAATTTTGGTCATGGTTTTCTAGAGTTCAGAGATGTAGAACCAACACAAAGGCATTCTCTGCCCAAGATGAACATCACAAATGATCTGCGAGCACTAATAGAACTCCTGAACATCAAACTTTTACCTATGCATTTGAACGCAACACAATGTGCGTTAGAGGTGCAAACTCTTGTATACTGTGCAGCTGTGGCAACCGTTAGAACGTTGGGCCGCAGAACTATGCCTAAAAATGCAGTCTTTGCCCCAGGAAGGGAGCGAGATCCATCATGGAAGATCAGGTTGGATATGGATGTCAGCACAGTAAGGTGCAAATTGGGTTGAGTGACTCAATAGTCGGTACAAGAAAAGTAGTGCAAGAAGGCAACAAAATCGAACCTTTCCGGCAGATGAAAGAAGGTTCTATCGTGAACTGAGTGTGAAGCAAAATGACCAACAAGACACTGAAGTTCCTCAATTGGAAGACATGACTAACTACTGGTCGGATGTTTGTGGAAAAACTAACTGAAGCAATTTGGACACTGCGCGGTTCCAACTACAGAAAGCAAGAGCAAGCAATAACCCTGAAATGGAGCTGACTAGCATCACAGCTTTAGATGTTTCAGCGGTTTTGAAAAAAGCAAGTAACTGGAAAGCTCTAACTCTGGACATGGTGCACAACTTCTAATACAAGTACCTCACTCGTATGCATCCTGCGTTGGCAAGGTGTTTTCAGAAGACTATCGAACACCCAGATCTGATGCCAAAATCCATCTGAATTTCGAACGATAGCTTTTGATGAGTTTTTTTTATGATTGTTTCCAACAATATATAAATGTCTTACAGCTATGACAGCAGATAAGGCATATTCTCACTGCGACGAGAATGATATCCTTACAGAAGAACAAAAAGGATGTTGTAAAAACTCGCGAGGCAGTAAAGATCTAGTCACCATAGACGCTGTTGCCATGACGCAAGCTCGTAAACATCAAAGAAACTTGCACATGGCGTAAATTGACTACAAGCAAGCGTTTCCTTCCGTACCACATGACTATTTGCTTGAAGTCTTAAAAGTATACGAAATCTGCCCACGCATCATTGACTTCCGAAGTCGTCCGCTGATGCGTTCGGGTACAAGAATCAAGTATTTTGATCATGGACAACCAAGGATAACTAAAGTCGGATTCAAAAGTCCTGACACCTGGCTTTGAAGCTTTATTACTTGGCGAGAAAAAATCGCAGAATGTTTTGTCAGAACAGAAATTTTCTTCAACATTATACGTGTAAAACGATGTCAGCTTGATTTTCGTCAACAATTTTTTGACTTTCCTGTGACAAAAAATGTGTGAAAAAACAGGAGAAATGGCCCTCAACTTTCATTACGTCGACTTTGAAGTTCTCCACACGTTCAATAATTGATACCAGAAATTTGAAAAAATTCATGAGTATTCAGTAACATGTACTTAACAAATGGTAATTTGTTTTACATCCATTTAATGATTATTTTAATTAGTAGATCTAAAAATGTAAAAAATAATTATCTCGGCTCTGGATAGAGATTTCAAGCTGAACTCTAGCTTAAAAGAAGCTTCTCGATTCAGCGGTTTCATTTCAAAAGTTGAACGATTAATACAAATTATTAATGTCTGCATTAAGAGCGTTGGAATAATTACGATCTTGATGAGTTTCAATACCGGAAAACTCGTATAGAAAAAACGTCCCTTCTCAGCATTGTCCAATTTAAGCGTGAAAAAGATACCTTGCAAAAAAAGGGTTTACGGGAGCTTGACCTTTTTTTGGAAGGGATCCCTTTCACGCTTAAATTTTACAATGCTGAGAAAGAACGTTTTTTTAATACGAGTTGTCCCGTATTGAAATAAAGCTTCAAAGCCAGGTGTCAGGACTTTTGAATTCTACTTTAGATCAATACGCATTACGACGGGTATATTCAAAGGAGACTCCTTCAGTGCATTATGGTTCTGTTTAGCGTTGAATCTACTGAGCAAAACACTAAATAGCATATCTCATGGGTTTCGAATACATGATGACGAGGATGGTCATCAAGTGACCCATCCTCTATACATGGATGACCCTAAGCTATACGCTAGTTCGGACCAGAAACTGCAGCAAGTGGTCGATATCACAAAGCAGTTTTTCAATGATACCCACATGGAGCTCGGACTAGATAAATGCAGAACAGTGCATTTAACCAGAGGAGAATTAGAGACCGCAGAGCTACAGAATGGTTTCGAGAATGACATCGAGGCAATGGCTGAGGGCGAGTCATATAAATACCTGGGCATAGAAAAGCCTAACGATTGCCTTCACTACAAGACTCAGATTGGTTCTGAAGAGTTCTCTTAACTCGGCAAACAAGATCAGGGCAATCAACACCTATGCTATCCCTATCCTCACGTACTCCTTTAGGCTCATCAAATGGTCGAACACCGACCTCGAATGATTAAACAGAATCATCCACGTAGAAATGAAGAAGCACCGAATGCACCAGAGTAATTCGGCGATTGAAAGGGTAGTTCTACCATGACATAGAGGGGGTAGGGGCATTGTAGATGTCAGGAAACTGTGTGAGTCACAAGTTATACAGTTGCGAGACAATTTTAACAGCAAGCGAGATGTTACGCTTTACAACACCATCTGTAAAGCGGATCTTGACTACACGCCTTGAATTTGTCTTCAGAGGAGGCCTTGAATATCAGGGCAGAAACCCTGGAGGAATTAGAAATGCAATGGAGACAGAAAGCCATCCACGGCGAGCACTCCCAAACGTTAGATCAACATGAAGTGGATGGTGAGGCATCCAATATTTGGCTGAGAAACGGCGTCCTGTATCCAGAAACGGAAGGATTCGTCATTGCGATTCATGACAGGGTTGTCAGCACCAGAAATTATCGCAAACACGTGTTACATCAAGACGTGGTTGAGCGGTGCCGATTATGTGTAGATACCAACGAATCCATCGAGCACAGTATTGATGGTTGTCGCGTCATGGCTCAAAGAGAATTATACGAACAGACATGATGATGTGGCGAGCATTATACATTAACAACTTGCCCTAAACCTAGGTCTCTTAACAGAACGGATGCATTTCTATAGATACATTCCAATGCCCGTTTTAGAAAACGAAGATTACATCTTACATTGGGATGTTACTATCCAGGCGGACCATTACATCAGAACCAATCGACCCGACATCGTGATGCGAGAAAACGAAGGTGGAAGAGTCTACATCATCGACATTGCTTGACCACATAACGGAAATTTGCAGGCAACCTATACAACCAAAATTCATAAGTATAGCGAGCTAAGGCATGAAGTAAAGACAATAGGGAGGAATATGAAACATGCATCTATTCATCCTATTCCGATTTCAGCTATAGGAAATGTGCACGCAAGATGCACTGAGCCTTCTTGAACATTTAGGAGTTAGTAGGGTACTGGCAGCAGCTCAGACGGCGGTTTTATTGAACACCTGTCACATTGTGAGAAATTTTCTAGACCATCAGGCAGCAAGTGACTAAAAACCTGTGGAGTGGCAGATGGTAGCTCTAAGAAAGCATCCAGAGGTGACTGTTGTCACCTCCAACGCTCATGCACGCTGTTTATGGATAACAGTGGTAAAATACGAACTCCAAACTACACTATGCTCCTAATTTTGTACCTACAACATCATCGCAGAAGATGTCAGACATCGCATTAAATTAACTTATAACATCCTCATCTGATCAGTCACTTGACTTAGTCCGTGGCTATGATGAAAAACCGGGTTCACACGAGAACAAGTTTTAAAAAAAACATAATAACACAAGTTACAAGAGAGGGCTGAGAGAGGGCAAGAGAGGGCTGGCAGGTTGCAGGGAGAACCTGTTAATAGACAGATTTATCACCCAGGACTCGATCAGGTATCGACGCAATCTGTCCATGGCTTGGATTTACTACCGTAAGGCATTCGATAACACGAACCATGAGCTACTTATTAAGCTCCTTGAGTGCCTGGAGGTGCATACAAAAATAGTAAAATGCATAATAGAGCTTATGCTTTTGTGGTGGACAAGATTTGTCATAACATCTGAAAAAAGACAAGTGACTACCAGCTACATCACATATAAGAGGGGGTTCTTCCAAGGAGACTTTTTAAGTCCGATACTTTTCTGCATCTCCCTCTTGCCTCTATCTATTGTGCTCCGAGACAAAAGCTCTGGATACCTGTGTGGCTCGCCAAACAGAAGGGAATATAAGGTCAACCACCTTTTATACATGGACGACCTTAAACTCTTTGCTTCTTCAAAAGAGGACCTTAACATCCTTGTGACGGTTGTAAATAAGTATTCTAAAGCGATTGGCATGAGATTTGTACTGGACAAGTGTGCCTGCCTCCACCTACACCAAGGAAGACTAGAAACTACATTATCGCGTGACGATCAGGATGTTCAACTCATGGGCGGAAATACCATTTAACATCTTGGTAATGGAGAAACATATACATATCTTGGAATACCGCAAGCGGAAATCCAAAATGTGTGTTCATCGAAGAACGGTTCTGGCTACAGCCTGCTCAGTTCTAATTAGCACAGATTCTCTTATGCGACTCGTACTTCAACATGAAGTCGTCAATGCTGCGGCGTTTCTATACCGTGCCGCAGATAGGGCCGCAGAGGAGCTTGGTCTTCCATTTGATTCCAGCGACACTATACATGGCCTAGCATCACTATAACCTTTGATGCTGAAAAGTCGTGTAAAGGAAGCAGAACATTCGCTTCTACTAAGAGAGCATGCTGACAATCCCCTTCATGGTAAATTCTACGGCATTATACGTAGAGAAGAGCTATCGATGGATCTGTCCAACATGTTTCTCAAGTCTGCTGGATTGAGATCGGAGACTGAGGGATTTCTTTTTGCCTGACAAGACGGCGTTATAGACACCTTAGTTTACCGCGAGCGCATAATGAATGTACCTGTAGGCGATACCAACTGCCGAGCATGCAAGCAAGAGCCAGAAACTCTTGGACATGTTCTCAGTGGATGCTCAGTGGAGTCCGTCGTGGAGAATGATCTGTTTAAGATCTTCTGGAATTTCTCATTCTCCACCACTCAACGTATCAGTGCTACAAAGCCTGATATTGTCCTCCAAGATCTGAAGACGAAGATCATTTACGTGATTGAATTCTCGGCACAAGCCGATGATAATATGACGGCAAAGGAGGAAGAAAAACGGGGTAAATATCAAGCACTTCTTTTCGAGCTGAGCAGAATGTAACAAGGCTACAAAGTCACCTTGTGGATCTCATAATCGGCTGTCTTGGAGGCATGAAAGCTGCATTTCTTAGCCAACTAAACAAAATCCCGACTTGCCAGCGTTAGGCTCAGTCCATCGCGAGCCAGATGCAAAAGGCTGTTCTTATGGGATCGCTTTATCTGGCCGTCAACACTGTTCCTCATAACATTCTACAAAGATTGGTGGCTCTAAAAAAGTATCCAGAGGTGAAGCTTTCATCTCCAACTGTGCCGTCTGCCGCGTAAGTTGTACGAAGTCTCTCGCGTAAATTTCCCTCTCTTGCTTACCTTCTGGGATAGAAGGAGCAGGAGTGGATGACGTACACGTTCCAGTTGCGTCGGGATTAGTTGCTTTAAGGAACCATGATCGTATCATCCGTAGCCTACAACTTCTCAAATAATAACACAAGTTAAATATCGTTAAAATCACCAAGAAGCGTAGATTTCGAATATAATATTATAAAATTATTAATCGCAAAATAAAAATTTTTTCATGTTTCGTATTTTATTCCTCATTAGTATAAAGAACCACCCCTGCCCCGCTGACAATAGGTGGTATGCACGTGACGTCACAGCGCCCTCCGCCTGTACCTCTCTGCCATCTAACTGACTAGTCGGCCATATCGATACCCCAGACGGTCTTGTTTTGCATGGGAAGTGACTGTGTTTCTCACTTCTATTATATTAATTTTGTAATTTTTCGTTTCCACGATGGTTATTTGTGTCGTCTTTGGCTGCTCTGAAAAACCGGCGAAGAATTCAGGAGTTCATTTTTTTTAATTACCGGCTACTTTAAGAAATCAGTGCAGTAAAACTCTGGAATTATCTACCCAACGACGAGCGCTTTGGATAAAACGTATTAATCGCACGAATTTGCAAGAAAAAGACGGGAAATATTATAATAAAGTTTGTAGTAAACATTTTCGTTGTGGTAAGTAAAAACTATGTCCAGTTTCTTGTGCTTTTAACATTGTAGAGCTTTGAACGCAGGGGCGACGGAGTGTGTATGGATGGAATTCCATACACTGAAATGTGGAAGATTTAATCCTTTAAATACACACACACATACATACACACACACACATACATACATATATTAGGGTGACCAGAAAAAAAAACTTTTGGTTTTTTTAGGAGCGCAAGGCAAATAACGATAGTTTATCCGATTATAGAAGCCAGATTTTTTTTAAATCAATAGGGTCATCCACAAAAATTTTGTTGGCCTTATAGTTGAGTTTTTTATAAACTTTGACTCTCAAAGAATTAAAATGTGAAATTAAAACTTAATTTAGTTTATTTAATAATTTATAATAATTTATTACAAAGTGATAAAATATCCACCGTAAATGTCTATTTATAAAAGAAAACATGTGGCGCCCTCACGGCTCGAAACACGTGGTGTGACGTCACGCGCCGTCAAAACCGAAGAAAATACATGGTCAGATTGATAAAAACAAACGAAATAATTAATAATCAACGTTTTTTGGCAAAAAGGGTTTATTTTTATGAAGTATCAATATGCCTGGATACGTTAAAGCCAGTTCGGATAATTTGCCAAAAGTGAGTACACTTATGATGAGTGATTTCTGTGCGAAGTGCTCCAGTTTCAATGTTGCTGAGACTCGAGGAGTGAAAGCGAAAAAGTATTCAAACCGTTTTGAATATTCAAACCGGTGTATTGTATTGAATTTAAAGTTATTTATTTGATCAAGATTATAATATCGTATTTGTTTTAGTTTAAATAAAAGAAATAGAAAGGAAACGAAATAATCGACTATAGATGTTGACGATGTTGACATAAAGCGAGCTTTAACCTCAAAATTCAATACTTTGATTTTGCACTTGATAAAATATAAGAATTAAATATATATTCGCTCTTTAGCGGAAATTCTTTTTTAAAAATAGCAGCATGATTCCAAAGTTAAAAAATATAAAATTTTATAATACTTGTTGCGAAAATAAACAATAATAATTAAATCAAGTTAACAAACATAATTGTTTAAACAATTTGTTATTATTTTTATTGATATTCTCTTTAAATAATGTTAGAAAGTTGCGGTTTTTCTGGAAATTTCAACTCTTCTTCTACTTTCAACTTAGAGTATGGTAATAGTGACTGAAATTCTACAAAAATAATTTTTTTAAACAAATTATTATTGTTTTTAACTACCTTCCCCTATAATAATGCTAGATAGTTGCGGTTTTTTCTGAAATTTGTTGACTTTTTGTCTACTTTTTACTTAGTGAGATCATAATGTAAGTAAATAAACATAATGTCTACATCACAACATAATGTCTAATGACTACATTCTCTTAGAGAAATGCTCAAATTTGCGGTTTTTTTCTTAAATTTTCAGCTTTTGTTTAACTTTTTAGTTATCATTAACTACTTCGAGGAAAATTTACATCTATAATATGATCCATCTGGAAAATTTGAAGATATAAAACATATGGGGATGATATTTAAAAACTAATTATTTATTTGTATTCTATAGTTAATTGTGAAGATCAGTGTTGAGTTTTAACTCGATTGACCTAATATTGACGATTCTGAATAAAATGTACAAAAACGTATTTTTTTCTTCTGGGAAATATGTGTTAAACTTCATGGGGCTGGCGGAAACTCCGAATATAATTTTTTATTGAAGTTCGAAAAGAAATATACTTTTTCATGAATAATTTTATGGAAAATAAGCATGAAAAAGATTGACAATTAAAACCCAGACATCAAACTACCTCACTTCGGAAAATGTAATAATCTAAATAGATTGGTTCAGATTCAACAACAAATCTGAATATCATTTTTTTTTAAACGCATTTATTTTTTTGTGGATTCGAACAAATTTGGGAGCGATATGCATGAAAATTCGAAAAACAATTTTCCAACGCATTTTTGGACCACCCTAACGTAGACTCCCGTTTTCCTGAATCTGCGGATTTCTTTTTAGAAACACATAAAAAACTAAAAAAAAAATTCACTAATTTTTGTTTAGACTTCTTACTTCGTATCATGAAGCTTATGTTTGTAAGAAAACCCGAATTATCATACAATTCACAGCTCCTTTTGACTTCGTAGCTTTTGAATACCAAGAATATCCATATTTCCCTAAAATATGAAATAATTACACCGGGACAGAGGAGCCAGGGGGAGAGGGTTTATCAAAAGTCCACGCTTGTCCACGAGGGGTGGTGGCGAGGGTGAAGATGTAGTAAAAAATTGTCCACGTGGTATATGGACAGCCCTTTTGAAGTGACATGAATTCTCCTGAAGTCACTTGAAATCACCTGAAATATCTGAAGTCATTTGAATTCACATGAAGTCACTTGAATTCTCCTGAAGTCACTTGAAATCTCCCGAAATATCTGAAGCCATTTCAATTCATATGAAGTCACGTGAAATCACCTGAATTCACTTGAAGTCACTTGAATTCTGCTGAATAGAGGGAGAGGGAGACTCTTTTTCTTGGGTGAAGAGCAGCGAGCCTCCGGTCTGCGACATAAGACACAACGCGTGTGTCGGATTTCGTGCAAATCTCTGTGCTATGTTTGCTCTGTGACGAAATGGAGTTTCGCTTTCCTAATAGGTAATTTATGTACAATTTTTTTAACGTCCCTTTCTGTTGGCTAGCAAATAATTTTCTTTTCAATTTAATCTTTCTTTTCACATTTTTAGACTCAATTTGTATAAATTGAATGATTCAATTTGGGAATTAATCAACTTTCTAGAATGAATGAATTTATATTCATGAATCGGTCAATTACTCTCTTATAGATTAGATAAAGTGTTACAAAAATGAATACTCGTTTAAATGAGCTCCTGAATGAAATCGCATTGAAAATTTTTAAAAAACACCTTCCGTCATATACATTCACAAATCGAGTGATTGTTTTACCATCGGTATTCCCTGTTTGTACTAAGTTTGTTGAATTTCATTCAGAACCTCAAGTATTGTGAAACAATTGTACGACGGCAGCCCTGCTGCTCCGCAGAAAATAGCCAGCAACCACGGGTACTGTCCCTACACTGCTTTGCCGGTTCTAGGCGCAAAAACAGTAAAAAAAAAAAAAAACAACAACAACAATAACAAGAAAATGTACAGGGAAAAGCGCTCTTTCCATGCGCATTTATATGCCTTTAGATCAGGCCTCTTCACCGAGGGGAAATTTGGTTCTTTTTACTCGCGAGCCACATGCTTCGTTTCCGCTACCACGAATCTCTACTTCGCTGTAAGAATTCGGGGAGGTTGTTACCCTCGCCTCACAGAGTGGGTACTTCAGTACCGGAGTGGTACGTACCACCAGGGTCCTTTTGGGGTAACTGAATTTATAAATAATTTCATTTTTAATAAACCTGCTTATGAATCTCATGATGAAGAAGAATTCGCTATACATTTTAAACCCAAAATATGTACAATATTCATTTGTTACAGAAAAGATTGATTTATTAATTATTATGTAATCAATCATACTTAAAGTATTAACAGAGAAAAGCATGGTATGTTGGAGAACACGTATGCATAAAAATATACATCATATTACTATATTTTATAATAATAATATAATTTATGATACGTAATATACCTAAAAATTAATTATACTATATCGATAGAGAAATGAAATGTATTTGGTATTCGATTTAAGCACAAAGTTAATGTACTTTCTTTGTAATTATAATAGCTTTGCAAGCAATAAACTTAGAAACAAATACTGTTTTGGTAGAACTTTTTAATATGGACCCAAAATTCCGACCGGTAGTATAAGTTGGGTACACGTGAGGTTCATAAGTAGATTTATTAAAACTGAAATAATTTCTAAACTCAGTCACCCCAAAAGGACCCTGGTAGTACGTATTTTTCCGGTACTGAAGTCACACTCTGTGACACGAGAGTAACCAGATCTCCGAACTGTTAAAGCGGAGTAGAGATTCGAGGTGGTGAAAACGGGACATGTGGCTCGTAAGTAAAAATGTCCAAATTTCCACTCGCTGAAGACCCCTGCTTTAGATTATGTGCTAAAAATATTGCATCAAACAATTCATCCTTATAAACATATTTTTTATAATTCTAAACACCGACTTGTTTGTATATAGGAATCAGATAAGAACAGGGTAGGAATCAGATAGGAACCAGGTTCAAATATTGCATTTTGCCGGATAAAACCCGGTTAGGTGTTGATTATAATCCGGAGACAAAAATCTGGTCGGGCGCGATTAAGGCCGGATAAGAGCCGATTAGAAGTATTTTGAGGACCCAGTTACAAACCCGGTAGAAATCGGGTACAAATATTTCATGTCAGATAGAATGCTGTTAGGTGTTGGATGTAAACCGGCTTCACTCTTAGCACCACACTTGGCACATTTCACTATTTGCTGACTTAGTTGCCCTTTATAAAATGGGCCTGTTAGCTTTATTACACCATCACATTTTCCATTTGTTCAACCGAAATATTCTCGAGCGAGTAACTGCAGAGGTCCCGTGATTCGAGCAAGTGTTGTTGGTCTCATTTTCCAACTGATATATCGACTTTACTGTTGTCAAATTAAAAATTTGAAAGAAATGTTTTTGAATAATAAATATAATTATGTAATTGGTCAAGAGTAATATATGTAAAAGAAACGTAATGACATAAAAATGATCTGTTTACCGTGAATATCCAGGTACTTGAGTTGCTTACAGCTTGAACTAATGGCAAGTATACACTCATCTGTAACCGAAATATTTTGTCCAACATTCAACTTTTGCAGATTGGTCAATTCTGCAAGATTTTTCATGGCTTGTGATGATAACATAGGGAAATATCCGCTGAATTCCAAATTTCTTAAACTTTCGGCACGTATTCGCAGGGACTGTACCAAACTGTCATTGATGCTCACACACGTTTGTAATGATAGTGAATGCAATTTATGACATTTTTTTATAGCCTGTAAGTAATCAAAAATTAACACTTAGGTATTATATATAAATAGGCCAGAAGCCAGAACTTTTATAAAGGACAAAATAGCTACAAAACGTTTTATTGTTTCAAAGCAATCATTTTTTTCTTCTTCTTATTTTTTAACGTGAACGGAGGAAAGAAAGCTTATTGTGCCACTCCCGTGTTTATTCTCAAGGCTGTACGCCGTGTCTGGGCACCTTCACCGAGTTACATGTAAGTGCATTCGTTGTTTTCAACGTTCTGCAAATATACCCCACGGGTGTGAGGCGAGCCTCTTCGCAAAGCAAAGTGAGCTTCATTCACATTGCCATCTTATTGTGCCACTCCCTTGTTTATTCTCAAGGCAGTACGTTGTGTCTGGGCACCTTCACCGAGTTACATGTCGGTGCATTCGTTGTTTCCAACTTTCTGGAAATATACCCCACCCACGGGTGTCAGGCGTACTCCTTTGCACAGTGAATGCCGCGAGCCTCTTTGCAAAGCAAAGTGAGCTTCATTCACTTTGCATCTAACAGCCTCCCTAGCAAGGCTAGGACGGACAGAGCGGTCCTTCTGAGGTCAACAGTTAGATGCCCACATTCGGCGTACTGTCCTGGTGTGTTATGCAGGTGTATGGTTGTGTGCTCGTTACTTCAAATCGATCAGCGACCACCGGGCGGTAGTGCCCACGACATGGAGCCTTCATTTTTAGAAGGCAAAGTGCGCTTATAAAACGTTCTTTTAAAACTAGTTTAGTTAATTCTTCACCAAAAAAATCTGTTTTGAATCCGCTTATATTAACACAATACGTAGATAAATTTAATTCTCGTTCTAAAATTTATTCACATTACAAATATGATTCTTGGTATCTAATTAATATTTTTCGTTCTATTTTGAGTGTGAAATATTGAAGACAGAATACTTTAATTAGTTTTTAAAAGATTCATTGAAAACAAAAAATTCCAAATTCCACAACTTATTGCCAATTAACTATAAGCGTTTTTTGAAACACGAAATATTTGAACTTCAAAACTGAAGGTCAAATATAAATTTCATTTTTTTCGAATTCTGAACATTTTCTTTTTTTGGTTTCATTTTAAAAAAAAGCTGAGGTTTTATTCTTAAGAACCTTGAGGATCTGGCGTCCTAATTTTCTCAACACACCTCGGTCCTCTAACAAGAGGATCTGATACCCTAATTATTTTGGAAACCTCTCGGTTCTCTGACAAGAGGATATGGGTTCCTAATTTTCTCAACATATCTTGGTCCTCTGACAAAAAGAACTGGGATCCTAATTTCTTCAATCTCTTGGTCCTCTATCTGGAGGATCTGCGATCCCTAATTATACTACGCTACCCAATGTCTCTCAGGATCCTCATTTAGACAAATTTCACTTAATGCCTCTCTATACTTTTATCCAGAGGATCAGGGACACTATATATCCCCCTATCTCTCGGTCTAAAATAATTTAATTAATTATCAGAGAAAGGAAAAATAGTTAATTGTTGATTTTTTTCAATTTGTTCAAAAATATACTTTTACGGTACCCGTAAAAAAATAGTTACCGGTACCGATAATAAGATATTTGGGACAGTTTCGAATTATTTGGATTTTAGATTGATTTATTTAGAACAGAGTTTAAAAGCTTTTAGGAAAATAAAATTTTAGCATTATTCGAAAATTGATAAAATATTTTCAAATTTCTGCAAAACTTCTTAAAGTCTTAAATATCTTTTAAACTGACTTTAATTTTTCCTAATATTTTGCAAATCCTGTAAAATAAAATAAAATATTTCAAAATTTTCTAGATTTCTTTTCGAAGTATGTGAAATCTTCAAAAATATTTTTGAATTTTCTCCAGCATCTTAGGAAAATTATATTTATATAACTTTAAAACCAAACTGATAAACCGTGTTTTCTTGTTATCAAATCTCGAAATATACTTTTAGCACGAATCTATAGGCTTTAAAAATAATTCAAACTAGAAGAATTATTTGTAAAATACCAGGCTATGCCAGACCTGATACCTGTCACAACACACGGAAGCATCCATCTTGTACCGGCCGGCATTCCACATACCGAAACGGTTCGAATTCCATCTACCTGAGTCCCAGAAATTGAGCTTGGGAGGGCAGCACCGACAGGACCGGGAATTGTGGCGCGAGCGGGAAGGAACTGGCGAGTGCAAAGGACGCAGGAGAAATCAGTTTCGTGTCGGCCATCAACGAGTTAAGAGATCATGAGGAAAGCGATTGATCGCCGCAAAATTATATTGGACGAGTCCACTATTTTCTGCCGGACTGACGTTGTGAAAAAGGACTCTGGGATTCCAAGGTTTGAGGTAGGCGTTACCGCTCTTTATTTCTTTTCTCCGGATGTGTTTTTTTGTGCTCTCGAGATTAGTTGTGTTTTTCTAGTGTGCTCTTTTCGATATGAGTTATGAGAACCTAAGTTCTTTGTGAAATATTTGTCGCCACTATTATGTGTTAAATGGGTCTAGAAATTCATGCTGACGCCATGTTGAATACAGTGGGCCTCTTTGTAATAAGATTTTCGTCTAGGTTAAGCTTTTCTTTGTGTACTTTTAGTTCTTAATGAAACTTTGATTTCTTATTTTTTTGTTGATCTAAAAATTTTACCTGACATGTTAATCATGGTTAAACCCCTTTCTTTTGTAAATTCACTTGCTGTACATGTTTAGATGAATACTATTTCTAAATTTAAATAAACGCGACATAGTTTTTTTTTCTTTTTATATATTTGTGATTCTGAAGTACTTTTCTCGCCCCCACTAATCACTTTACCATGAGCTAGGGATTTAATATAAGAGGTAATTAGATTTATGAATATGGGCAAAATCTAATTTTTTTTGGAGTGACGCCGAAGAGGTGTCTGGCGCCTGACAGGTAATTATACCATTAAGTTATCTTTCTGTTCCTACGTTGTCGCTGCCATTTTGTAGCGATGCTTCTAGTTTATGTCCCATAAGACTGGGAAAGTCGTAATAAAATTTGGCGCCCAACGTGGGGCTACTAAAGTACTACAGATGGGACAAAAATTTTGTTAGAAAATTAAAAAAAAAGTTGATAGAGTTGAGAAGCTCGAACTAAAAACAACCCAGTCGTGATTAACACGGCCATTTTAATTTTGTCATGCAATTAGAACTGGATAATTCCCGATTGTTCAAACATACTATGTACGTTTACTGATTGAGTGCTATGTATTAGGCACCCTGAAAATTTATTGTTGCTGGTTCCATTTATTGAACCTTGTTGATATTATATAATATCCATTGATTTTTTGGAATTTTGAATCTTATATTATTTTATTTAAATTGCTTATGCAATTTATTGATCATGTGATAATCTATGGTGCTTACATGTGACATGTTGGTTAGGAATACTTTACGACATTTTCAGCTATTCGTACGGGATATTCAGGATTTCGGGAATGAGTTCGGGCATTCCTTTCTTTGAACATAGGATTCTTCGAAAACCTTATTTCGGAGATAATTCATGCTATTAGTACGGAATTTTTGAAATTGTTGTAAATTTCTGATTTTGCCAAGACTTTTTTCGGAATTTCGGGATTGTTTGATTTTTTTCTTTGAATTTCGTGAGCATACTCGGAATTCTGTCTTGAAGTACGGAATTATTCGAAACTTTGAAATTCTAAAAATTTCTGTGAGATTTTCGCGATTTCAGAATTAGTGTAGGGATTTTCAGCTTACTAAATTTCGAAATGGAGAACTCTACCATTAAAGTAAATAGGTTGTGGGCGAAAACCACTGACTCAATAATAACTTGGGCAAGTTCGTTGACGGATATCGAACTTCGCGAGACACTTGTGTACCTCAAACTCAACGCCGAAAACATAACGATGAGGTGGCGTCTAGTTAGGTTCCACCAACACTGTCATCGCATGCATGAGAGGGGGGAAGAGAGTGGGGAGCGAGGCTTGAAAGTCGAGTTAGAAAGGCTTCGCGTTACGCGCAATGAAGCTACTGCACCTCCACCATCGACTTTCAACGCCCCTAAGACAACATCGAGCGTTCAGACGTCGGGTTTCTCAACGGATTACAATGCGCTCGCGGTTACGGAACCCCCGTTCACACCAACAACGAATGTTGGCAGTGTAACTTTTGCAAGTAGCTTGACAAACGTAGTTACGTTCTCTCCGCTTACACACACCGCACCCCTCTACACATCCGTCAGTCGCTCTACTATGATTCTTTCAGGCTTTCCGGAAGTAATCCAGTCGACGGGAATCAGAATGACTCCTTTCACTGCTGATCGCGCTTCAACTAGTGGCCTTGGGAATCACTTGCCCTCGATGAGTTTTCAAAGCTTCTCGAGACGTCGAGAAGAGGAAACTCATTCGAATGCGAGTTATGTCACGGCTACTTTACCGAATAATAATCCATTGTTGGATTCATTCGTACCAGTGGATGATCCATTTCGCACGGATAATATCCCCTACAGACATTTGGATGATCTATCGAGAGTTCAAAAGTCTTCTCATAACCTAGTTAGCGGATTGCCGACAGGTCTAGGTCAGCGAAGTAGGGATGATATTCATTCGATAGTGCGAAAATGGAACATCAGCTACAACGGAAAGCATGATAGCAGTGCGGAGGAGCTCTTGACCCAAATCGAGGACTGTAGGTAGGTACGTAGGTACGGGGGAATAAATTTCCAGATGCGAGTTAGGGATGAGGGACGTAAGAGCACACAGGGTCCTAATGAACCTATAGCAGACTATCTGCCAAATATTAGCTTAATTTTTCAACATTGTGATCCTCCGATGTCGGAAAGGGAACAATTACAAATGGCAATAAATAATTTACATCCCAAATATTTGGATGCCCTTCCAAAAACGCAGTATCATTCTTTTGAGTAATTAGAAGATGCTGGCGAAAGGTTCGAAGCGACCAAGAAGATTAGCAAAGCTTATCTACCCCCTCCACCTACCCAAGATAGCGTTTTGCCCGAATTTGCCTACCGTAACAATACGGGAAAGTCGGAAGAGGTGGCCGCTACCGAGAATGAGCCGACCACCTCAGATAAAGCGAATAACGGGACAAGCGGGAATAATAAAAGGAATAACAAAAAGCGAAGTGGCAAAGGTCGCGGTACAAATAATGGTAGCAAAATCGATGATCGATCAACTGGTGTCCCGAATAATAATTATTCCACGAGCACTCCAAATAACGCATGTGCAGTAGTAGGTCCTCCCGATGATCAAATCCCGCAAGTACCACAAGCTCTTGGCACACCTCCTACTTTTGGCACTTATCCGCCTTATTTTAATTATGGGTTTTATCCCGGCTTTCCTCAGGCACAAATGATGCACGCTAATTTTTGTTATCCTACAGTGGGTACCCACGCTGTTGAAACGTCGAATTTGTCGATTGCTGCGGTGGCCCCAAATGCGAGAAGTGCGAATCCTCAAGCGCCAGCCCCCTTAGTGTGCACTACCACTGATGCCACTTCAAGAGGGGAGCGCGGCTGCTGTTGGAATTGCAAAGAGCAATGACACCTTTATCGTGCCTGCTCCAATCCTAAAAAGGTTTTTTGCCACAGCTGTGGCCAACCCGGCCAAATTTCTACGAACTGTAGCGGATGTTCGGGACCCAGGTCGGGAAACGAACATGGGTGAGTGATTCTAGGGTCCGATCACTTCCCCCTTTCGTTGTTAAGGCCCCTCAAATTTCGACAGATCAAGTCAATACGGTACTTGATGAGCGTCGCCTGTTTATTACTGTTAGTGTCGATCTACACGGAATCTTTGATCCAGGCTCGTGCTGCACCTAAATAGGTAAGCCGGCCTTTGGGAAATTTTCGAGATTGCTTGAGAAATTAGCAGATTAACCACGTCCGGGTATTATGTATCCTAACGGGGTGATCGAGGAAACTGCCGGACAAGCCATTTTACCTCTTCAGTTTTTAGGTTTAGGCAAATTTTTGCAGATTCGTTTCGCACCAACGTTTGATTGCGAAGTTTTATTCGGTCACGATTTTGCAGAATTGTTCGACTTTGATGTCAGATTTGAGCCCCGTATTTGGAGAATAGGCGACGGTATTTGGCGAACGTATCAAGGACAGGAAATAGATTTTAAAGCAAACATACTGTCGGAAATATCGGATAATCGTGTGGAGATTGCTAATACTTCTTTGTCCAACGAAGCCGAGCAAGCCTGTGCAGGCATAAAGGAATTAAAGCCTTCTGAGACTAAATATTTAGACGATTTTCTTAAAAGAAAAATTCCTCCTATACCAGCCAAGCTTCCTGCTACCCACATGGTGGAACACCATATAGATATTCAAGGACATGCTTCCATCAGGCAAGCTTATCCGCGCCTTTCTCCTAAGGTTGAAGAATCATTAAGAGAATCTGCCCAAAAGCTTGAAGCTGAGGGAATAATAATTCCTAGTAAAAGCGAATGGCGTAACCGAGCGGTAATGATTAGGAAGCCTGACAGAGATTATAGGCGTTGTATTGACTTTAGAAAATTGAATGAAGTAACCTATGAGAAATATTAGCGCAATTTTAGAGAAGCTTTCGTCCGCGCGATATATCTCTAAGATTGACCTTAGTCAGGCATTCCGTCAGATTCCTCTCTCCGAGGAATATACGAAATTCACTACTTTCCCAGTACCCAGCAAGGGGCTCTATCATTACAACCGCATGCCATTCGGGTTATCGGGAGCTCCAGCAACGTTTCAGCGATTGTTGGATCGACTGATAACACCAGAATTTGACCCCCATGCATTTGCGTACATGGATGACATTATTGTAGTCAGTGAAACATCCTATCCGGCTCCTACTACTTTGCGCAAACTTAGACGATTTCTGGGTACGGGATGGTCGTAAAAGGCGATTCATAAAGGATTTCGCTCAAAAGCAGAACCACTCCATCGATTATTAAAGAAAAAGCGAAGGTTTGAGTGAGGGGAAGACTAGGAAAAGGCCTTCCAAGAATTGAAATCCGCGTTAATCTCCGCTCTCACGTTATCTAGACCAGATTTCAGTTTGCCGTTTTGTTTACAAACGGACTCAAGTAGTACGGATTTAGGAGCCGTCCTCACTCAAATCCAAGATGGCGTAGAACACGTCATAGCCTTTGCTAGTCGATCCATGCAAGGCGCCGAGAAAAACTACACTGTGACGGAGCAAGAATGCTTAGCGGTGGTATGGGCGGTCAAAAAGCTTAGACCTTATTTGGACGGCTATCACTTAGTATTGATTACAGATCATAGCAGTCTCCGATGGCACTATCACTTGAAAGATCCTGATGGGAGATTAGGTAGATGGGCCCGTAAGTTGTCACAATACGACATCGAGATTAAACACAGAAAAGATGCCTTTCACCATGTACCAGACGCGCTGTCGCGCATGTATGAGCCGGACTCTGAACTCGTGTGTGCCATTGGTGAGACTAACGATATTTGGTATACCCGAAGAACCAAATTGGTCCAACAAATTCCATATCAATTTTTGGATTTGAAATTGGAAGGCAATCGACTGTACTGCCATCGCCCTGACCACGTGACTGGCCCATTACTGCCTGATTTACAGGTCTGGAAATTGGTCTTACCTTTGGAGCTTCGCAACGAGGCCATTAGTGTGGCACACGATACAACGACTCCCGGACATCTAGGTGTTGATACGACCTTCCGTCTCTCGTTGCTCTACTATTGACCCGAGATGTTCAATGACGTTGCAAAATACGTCCGAGCATACAAGACTTGCCAAAAGATGAAAGTAGACCAGGCAGGTCTGATGAGTAAGCGGGTAATCGAACAACCTTGGATAGTGGTAGCGTCAGACATCATGGGTCCGTTCCCACCTAGCCGCTGTGGTTACCAGTATGTCTTGGTTTTTCAAGACATGTTCAATAAATGGATCGAAGTCATGCCCCTTCGAAAGGCCAATGCCGCTAACTCCTGAAGTACTGTTCACCGATGTTACTGCGTTTGTGAACAAATTGATATCAAAGGCCGCATCGGAATTAGGGATTAGACACTCGACTACCCCACCGTATCATGCTCAAGCTAATCCGGTTGAGAGGGTTAATCGCGAACTGAAAACCATGATATCATCTTTCGTAGAGGGTGATCATCGTGGCAGGGATAAACGTCTTTCCGATTTGCGTATAATACCGCTGTACACATTTCGACTCGTGTGTCACCAGCGCTCTTAAACTATGTTAGAGAGCCTAGACTGGCAAAAATGTTGAGGAAAGAGAAAGAGGGAGCCCTCCATATAGTCCCATTAGCAGTAGAGGAATGGGAATGTAGAATTAAGCGATTGCCAGCCCTTAGAGACCTAGTCGCACATCACTTGGATCTAGCGTCCGATCGTCAGGCGAAGTATTATAATAGCAGGAGACGAGATATTCGCTACCAAGTAGGGGATGTTGCGTGGCGCAGGACTCATACTTTATCTTCAGCTATGGATTTTGTCGCAAAAAAGTTCTCCCCGAAATCTGCAGGTCCGTTCAAGGTTATAAAAGTAGTATCAACAGTAGTTTATGAAATTCAGGATGATTCCGGAATAATCGGGAAAGTTCATATTGAAGATTTAAAACATTACTGGTCGATTGATCCAAACCTAGTTAACGAAAAATTCCTTTTACGGATCGGAGATGAAAGAGAAAATTCCCCAGTTCCGCCCGGGGATGGTTCAAGAACTCAGGAGGCGCATTAGTCATGTCCGCCGCAGGACGTCCCCGATGTCGTAAGCCACATTCAGACGGCCCTGCTCCAAGTAAACCGCGAACCAATCGACAGGACGAACTGGTTCCCGTCCTATGCCAAGATACCTCAGGACCGTCTGTTCAGGCCCGTACAAGTCTCGAGACAGAAACCCCGAAATTCCTCCCAGAAGAAAGAGAGGAAGGCCCGGAAAATCCAGAATCTCAGGTGAGTCCGGAAACACTACTGAACCCAGCGCCACTGGGGATCCGCCGGAAACCGGAGCAAATAATACCACCGATCAACCTCCGAGTCGCAAAAGAGGAAGACCTTCTCGATGAACCATCGGTATCCCAGTCGCACGCCTCGTCCGCCGCCGTGGTCCAGGTAGGCTCCGAAAGCTCCAAAGGAGCCATACTAAGGACTCCGTTCCACCAGAAGCCAAAGAGACGGAGGAGGAGGAGGAAGGACCCCGCCGTAGTAATCGGCTCAGAAACAGAAAATAGGGTACCTTTCAAATTCTCTCCTGCCTCAGGGCTAAAGGTGAAGATCGAAATTGAGTTGTGAGAGCTGGAGGAGAGTTGTAAGCTGTTTTCGTGTAGCCCTCCAGGCGCGAGCTAGTTTAAGCCTTTTCGTGTAGTTTTGGGGCGTACAGTTAGTCGTAACTTCAAGATTTTCTTTTCTTTTGCCTTAGCTGCCTGATTGCAGCATTATGATTGAACATCGTACGTTCCAAAATTTCTAATTCTCAGGCTTGTTTTCCAAAGCTTTATTTCATCTATTTTGTTTCTTTATTTCTTCTTTTTTTTTGAGAATTATTATTCGAGATACCTTATAATGAGACACTGAATTATAATCGGTTACAACAACACTCAACACAGCTATGCTCTTGAACTTAATGAACAATCTGGAGGTCGAATTGGTGACGCCTGCTGTTCTTGGGGCCCCACCGGTCAATCTGGGAGGGAGTTTTGTAACGTGGTGGCTAGCCACCAATTATGGATCCTTCCTCAGCTTTTAAGAATTACAAAATTAAACATTAGACCGTGACTATTCCCATGGCCGGCACGAGCTCAATAACAACATAATTTAGAGATAAGATCTTATTGTAATCTAAGGTGTATTGAATGAGAGCGAATTTATTTTTTTACTTTATTTGAGGAGAACAAATAGTGAACGAGTCATTTAGGTTAGAATTTTTCGACTAAATTTTATGTAACCTGTTACTACTAATTAGGTCAGATTAGGCACCTGGAGTTATAAGGTAAGGAGGACCCGACGTCCTACACCAATCTCGAATCACAGAGTCCTTTCAAATGGAAAAATCCTGCAAGGAAAACGGCACCACCACGCACTATGCCACCCGCACCACCTCACTTGGCCAAGCTCACTCACTCACACACTATCATGTCACACTACATACGACTATGGGGCCCATCCGGATATTGATCTATAAGCTTCAACAATAATCCAAACTAGAAGGATTATTTGTAAAATACCAGGTCATGCCAGACCTGATACCTGTCACAACACATGGAAGAATCCATCTTGTGCCGACCGGCATTCCACATACCGGAACCATTCGAATTCCATCTACATGAGTCCCAGAAATCGAGCTTGGGAGGGCAGCACCGACTGGACCGGGAATTGTTGCGCGAACGAGAAGGAACAAGCGAGTGCAGAGGACGCAGGAGAAATCAGTTTCGTGTCGGCCATCGACGAGTTAAGAGATCTTGAGGAAAGCGATTGATAGCCGCAAAATTATATTGGACGAGTCCGCTATTTTCTGCCGGACTGGCGTTGTGAAAAAGGACTCTGGGATTTCAAGATTTGAGGTAGGCGTTACCGCTCTTTATTTCTTTTCTCCGGATGTGTTTTTTTGTGTTCTCGAGATTAGTTGTGTTTTTCTAGTGTGCTCTTTTCTATATGAGTTATGGGAACCTAAGTTCTTTGTGAAATATTTGTCGCGACTATTATGTGTTAAATGGGTCTAGAAATTCAGGCTGACGCCATGTTGAATACAGTGGGCCTCTTTGTAATAAGATTTTCGTGTAGGTTAAGCTTTTCTTTGTGTACTTTTAGTTCATAATGAAACTTTTGATTTCTTATTTTTTTGTTGATCTAAAAATTTTACCTGACATGTTAAGCATGGTTAAAATCATGGTTAAACCCCTTTCTTTTGTAAATTCACTTGCTGTACGTGTTTAGATGAATACTATTTCTAAATTTAAATAAACGCGACATAGTTTTTTTTCTTTTTATATAATTGTGATTCTGAAGTACTTTTCTCGCCCCCACTAATCACTCTACCATGAGCTAGGGATTTAATATAAGAGGTAATTAGATTTATGAATTTGGGCAAAATCGAATTTTTCGGAGTGACGCCAAAGAGGTGTATGGCACCTGACAGGTAATTATACCATTAAGTTATCTTTCTGTTCCTACGTTGTCGCTGCCATTTTGTAGCGATGCTTCTAGCTTATGTCCCATAAGACTGGGAAAGTCGTTATAGTGTTCCAAAACTTTTAACAAATAAACAATTATTCGAAATTTTTATTTTGTATTAAGAATGATCCTAATTCAGAAAATAATCATAAGCTTTCAAGAAAGCCTTTTTTAAAGAGTTTCTGTTCTATTTTTATTTCATTTGTTTGGGGAGTTACATTTCTCGGAAATTCTCCGTCGGTTCTATGAAGTAGAGGTAGCAAGACTTGAAGATTAGATTCCCCTCGCGTTTTCAAAACAAATCCACCCTTTGACTTCGGATGTTGTCCCAGGAATGTTAAAAAAAAATTTTATTTTCTTGAAACTTTCCAAAATTCTTCAAAAGGTTCCACAATTTTATTTTAAAATCTTCAGAAATCTACATTTTCTTTTAATATTTTCAAAATCTCAATATTAAAATTATTTTTTAATAGATTCAAAACTATATTTCAAATGGATTCGAATTTTTCCCGAATTTTTTTTAAATTGTGAAAATTTATAACTATTGCCTTAAAATCTTCCAGATTTTTGTTGACAATTTTTTAAAAGTTTTTGCAATGTCTGAAATGTTTTTAGATGTTCGCTTAAAATTAATTTTTTAAATGAAGAATTATTTTGAATTTCTCAGGAACCATAAGAAAATGTTTGTATTATCTTGAAATCTTTTTAAATATTCTCTGAAAATTAATTTTCAAAATGAAAAAATCATTCTACAATTTCTTAGGAAACTTAATACATTTTTTTTCCTCTTCAAATTTGTTAAAAACTTAAAAAGCTTCCTATTTTTCAAAATCCTGAAAAATCTATATTATATTAAAATTTTTTTGAAATCTCAGCAAAACACAAACTGAAAACAGCCACTAAAAGTCATATTCAACAGAATGCGAACAGTCAGGCTTTCGACAACAATGTATGGAAATCTTGCGATACAACTTTTAAGAAAAAGGATATCTTGTTTCTAGTTTTAAATTATATAAAGGAAAAGATTTCAAAAAATTAAAATCAAATGTAGATTTTTAATGATTTCGAACAAAAAATTTCGAAACTGTTTAAGAATTTTGATAAGTTTCCAGGAAATGAAAGAATATTCTTAAGATTCATATGAAAATTTGAAAAGTTTTTTAAACATTTTAACAAATTTCTAAAAATTCCGAGAAAAAATGCAGAATATCTTGAGGAAATTTATAAAATATTTTTCAAAATTGTAAGAAAAATTCGGGTTCATTTAAATGATATTTAGAATTTTTTGAACGTTGATACTTGAAAGGATATCCGAATAGGTATAAAATATTTTTTAAAAAAGAACGAATTTTGAAGACATAGTTAAATTTTTAATGAAAAAAATTAATTAATTTTTAACCTGGAAGATTAAGTTTCCACCAAAAAACAACGAATTTGAAAAAATATATAGTTAAATTTGCAACCAGAAAAATAAATTTTCAACCAAATAGATGAATTTTCAAACAAGAACATATATTTTCTGCCAAAACACAACGAAATGAACTATATATATTGTTTTTGATATATATTGGTTTTGATTCCTTGGGAATCGAACCGAAGGGCCTATGTCAAAGCCACCGAACGCGTCCTCGGGTTGCGGATAGAGGGTCCCTGTACCAAGGGTTTCTGCTGAATATGGTTACAATAATTAATAAGCAGTCGCGGAAAATTGTCCAGGGATGGTCTCGAAGAAATAACTCCTAAGCGAAGGCTTAACAACCGTGCTTTTTCCGGATCATCGTATTGAGTTCGTCGCAGACTGTAACCACCTATCTCACGGTCGTGAGACGTGGTTACAGCTGAAATTTTACCGCGATTTCGCTGGGAGCGGGTGCAATTTTTCAGATTAGCACCCGCTCCCGGCGAAATCCTGCGGTTGTCCTTATGACAAACTTTTAAATATATAGTTAAAACTAATTTTCAATACCAATTTTTAATTTTCCACCACTTTTCGCCGTGATGTATTAAAATAATAATCATTAGGACTTTGATTAACAGTATTTGAAGTTAACCTTTGAATAAAAAAAAAATCCAGTAATTTTTTTCGGAATTCCATGACTTTTTCAGGTCTTCCATGTATTTATAAAACAAATAATAAAAAACTTAGTCAGTTATAATTAGCCTTTCGACCGATTTGCGTTTCAATAAATTTTGCCAATTTCAATAAACGGTGATTTTTTTTAGGATAAATGAAAACATTTTTTTAAGATTTTACAATTTCCGGGAAACTCTCAAGTGAAATTTTGTATTGATAAATTTGATTTAAAATAAATATAAGAAAAAATTTTAACATTTCAAAGTTTAGAAGATTTTAAGATTTAAAACAAAATTTCGCAATTTTGCAGTTACAAAATTAATGAAAAATCGAGCAACTTTAAGAGATATTTAAAAGTATTCAAAAGATGCCAAAATAATTTTTGATTACAGAAGATTAGTTTCACAAATCGCAAAAATACGTATCACCTAATTTCGTCTAAAAAAAATATATTTTGTCCCCGAGAGATTTTGCGACTTCAAGTGTAGAACCTGCCCGATTTGAAATGGATTCGGTCGAAAGGACTTTCTGTTCTTAAGAATTAATTTGTAGAGAAAATTTTAAAACATTTCAGAAGATTTCTATAAATTCCGAGAAAAAATGGGGAATAAGTTGTAAGAATAGTTCATTTTTAACCAAAAAACGACATTTAAAAAAACAATTGGATTTTCAATCAAAAAGATAAATTTTTAATTTAGAATTTTAATTTTCTGTCAAAAAACAACGAATTTGAAAAAATATTTTAAATTTTGACAACAAAAAAACAACTAATTTGACACCAACCTGAACACCGAGAGAGGGTTCAGGGTGACAATTTTTTTTTTAAATAGGTTCCTGCGAGCCTGTTTCGATACGGATCCGCCGGAACGAGGATACCGTGGGGGATCTAGCTCCCGCGATCTTCCTGGAGGTCGTACAACGATGGATTTCAGCCCTTTCGGGCTTCTCGGAGGACTTTGACGTCGGTGCTCGGATGATGAACGTCGTGGCGATATCGGAGCTCGTTTTTTCTCACAGCCAAAAACTGCCCTCAGGGCCTGTTGCTTGCGGGGAGACCCGTACGGATGTAACCGGGGTTTAGGTAGCGGCCGAGCTTCAGGCGTCGTCCCCTTGCTCTGATACCCCCTCGCGGCGCAATTACGATTTTCTTCCTTCCTTTTGAGGGTCGCCTTGCCGTCGATAAATTGTATGTCCGCCCCCGGGGTAGGGGGTCGCAGAGCCTCCCGGGGAAAGACTACCTTGGATGACCCGGGCCGGGTTGGGTAGACAGGTGCCAAACTAGGGAGAAGAGGCGGTGTCAACCTAATCGGGGATGTCTGGAGAACCACATAGTCGTCTTCCTGAGTGGCCTCAATTACTTCCTCGTCCTCCTCGTTCGGCGGAATTGCCAATGGCGAGTTAGTTCTCTCTGGCGGGGCCTCAATTACTTCCTCGTGCAGGGTAATTGTAAGGCGCGAGTTAGTTCTCTCTGGCTGAGCTGAGGCTGTGATGGCTCCCTCCACCTCCTCTGCCGAGATAATCGTCAGGGGTGAAGGGGTTCGGTCCGAGGTTGTCAATGCCTTGACGGCCTGGAGAACTTCCTCAGTCAGGTGAAGCTCCTGTTCCAGGGAGAGGCCTCCAAGGTCAGAGAGCGGGAGGATTCCTGGGTCTTGAGTGCCCTGGTGGAGAGCCCAGAAAGTCGACACGTCTACCGGATTTCCCGTATTTATGAAGGGGCCGTGGCTAGGTGGGGTCGCGGCTGTAGAATGGTGTAACTGAGCCTCGGAACTCGGCGTGTAGAAGTCGTGGATCACTGTTCCCTCATGAAGATGAGGGATCCTGAGGGGACTGCCGTTGTAACCCGGGCGAGTGGGATCATATTCTTGGACGTGGTCAGTTCTCGGCGAGATTACGAGGGCTGGTGTCGAGGGGATGCTTGCTCCTGCAGATTTTTGCGAGGCCAGATAAGCACGTTGCCATTTATCTGGTCGACCCTGTTTCCTTTTCTTGGCTGGTGGAAGAGCACCCTGTAGCTCTGCATACGCCTTCCGGTGTTGTTCACTACTTCTCTTATGGAGACTCGGTTTATTCTCCTTCGCTGGATCCATCTACGACCAGAGACAACTCCGAGGTAGACATTTTTCCCTTTAGTCTACCCACCCAGAGAGAAATTATGAAGGTGAGAACCTCGATCCTCGTGAAAGGACCGCAGGAAAAAGATAGCACCTCGATCCTCGAGAAAGGGCCGTAGGAAAAGATAGAACCTCGATCCTCAAGAAAGGACAGTAGGGAAAGATAGAACCTCGATCCTCGATAAAGGACCGTAGGGAAAGTTAGAACCTCGATCCTCGAGAAAGGACCGTAGGAAAAGATAGAAGCTCGATCCTCGAGAAAGGACCGTAGGAAAGAGTAAGAACCTCAATCCTCGAGAAAGGACCGTAGGAAAGTGGAAGAACCTCGATCCTCGAGAAAGGACCGTAGGAAAGTGGAAGAACCTCGATCCTCGAGAAAGGACCATAGGAATAGAGAGAACCTCGATCCTCGAGAAAGGACCGTAGGAAAAGAGAGAATCTTGATTCCCGAGAAAGGACCGTAGGGAAAGTTAGAACCTCGATCCTCGAGAAAGGACCGTAGAAAAAGATAGAACCTCGATCCTCGAGAAAGGACCGAAAAAAACGAAACTCCGTAACAATGACTTGGGTAATAATTCTTTATTAAATGACAAAAAACCATTTCAGTTGAGTCCGCGAAGGACTCACATTCTAACACTGTAACAATCACTCGGGTTACCATTCTTGATTAAATATCAAAAGTCATAATAGTTTAGTCCGCTATGGACTAACGTTGCACGGCGTAAAAATCGAAATAAGAATTTATTTCACCGGCGGGCAAAGTCTTTCGTATTACATACGTCGCGAGAGATATCACGACGGCTCAACGGGCGGAGTTCGACTGAACTGCTGCGTAATTCGGAAGGTGTGAGGGGCCGAGGTCCTCACCTTCCTGCGAACCGATGGGAACTGAACTGCGAGCCTGTCCGCTGCCGCTCGCTGGGCGGACGGCGCTCGCACGGCGGCTAGACTCCGTACTATGATAGTCTATATCGTCGCCACTAGTGGCGTCGCTGGTGCGCGGCAAATATTCAAATACTTAATATTGTCGATTGTGACGAATGGCCAAGAAAATAATTATATATTACAATACTTTAAGATGTCAGCCAAAAAACCTAAAGTGTTTTTTAGCGGACGTCAAATTTTTAATAAACATGTTTAGTTTTCTATCATTTTTCACCGCGATTTATTAAAACAATTTATAATACTTTTACTTCAGTTGTATCATTTATTGAAATGTTTAAAAATGTTTTTTTAATCTTCCCAATGTCAAAATTATTTTTTTAAGTTTCAAAACTATGTTTTAGATGCATTCGAATTTTTCCTTTGACATTGTTTTGAATATTCGCTTAAAATTAATTTTACAAAATGAAAAATTATTTTTAATTTCCCAGGAACCTTAAGAAAATGTATTATTTTTAAATCTTTTTAAATATTCTCTTCAAAATAAGGAAAAGAAAAAAGAAAATCATTGTAAATTTTCTTAAGAAACTTCAGAAAAACATCCACTAAAAGTCATATTCACACAGATTATTCACAGTCAGGCTTTCGAACATCAAATTCAGAAACTTTGTAAGAATTTTGAAAGGTTTCAATGAAACAATATTCTTCAGATTCATATAAAAATTTGAAATGATTTTTTGCTTTTAAAAATTAATTTTTAGCGAAAATTTAAAAATATTTTTAATTATTTCAAAAGATCTCTAGAAATTCCGAGAAACAATCCAGAATATCTTAAGGCAATGTGATTAATTTTTGAAGATTTTTAGGAATTTTAGAACTGTTGGAGTGATTAACAATATTTTAAAACTGGAAAAGATTTTCTAATATTTGTAAAATATTTATAGAAAACAACGAATCGTCAAGAAATAATTACATTTTCTATAAAAAAATGAATTGTCAATTAAGAAGATTTATTTGAAACCAGTAAAAAAACAAATAGATGAGTTAAATTTTCAACCAAAAGCAAGGATTTTGTAAAAATTAGTTCAATTTTCAATCGAAAAGATTAACTTTTAACCTTCAAAATTAATTTTCCACCAAAAATCAACGAATATGAAAGAAAATATATTTAAATTTTCAACAACAAAGAAGAATGTTTAACCAAGCAGTTAAATTTTCAGCGAAAAGACAATGAATTTTCAAAAAATAGTTACATTTTCAATCTAAAAGATGAATTGTTAGAAATTATTAGGAATTTGATTAATAGTCTTTGAAATCAATCTTTGAATTAAAAAAAAAAATTTTCCAGGTCATCCAGGTTTTCTATAAAATGAATAATAAATAACTTATTCAATTATAATCAGCCTTTTGACCAAACTGTGCTACAATAAATTTTGCCAATTTCAACAAACAATGTTTTTTTTTTATGAAAATGAAAAAATTTTCTTAAGATTTTACGATTGCCGGGAAACTCTCAAGTGCAATTTTGTATTGAAAAATTTTATTTAAAATAAACATACAAAAAAATTTAACATTTCAAAGTTTAGAAGATTTTTAAACCAAATTTCTCAATTTTGCAGTTACAAAATTAAAAAAAAAAAGTCAGCAATTTTAAGTGACATTTAAAGTTGTCGAAAAGATTGAAAAATAATTGTAAACTTGAAAAGATTTTTAAACAAATTAAAACGAAGTCGATTTTTAAAGAATTCGAACAAAAAATGTAGAAATTTTTTAAGAATTTTGAATGGTTTCAAGAGAATATTCTTAAGAATCATAGTTCTTTATTTATTTATACTCTCTTCCTTTTACGGGGTTGAGATTCTTCACATAAACATTACATGTATTCTTACAATCAAGCCTTATACTATCTTATTAACTATTCGCTACATATCGTCTCAACATATTTTTCTTATATCTAAACGCTTGCGACTTTGCCCTGGGCTTCCATTTCCTCTTACCACTATCAATCTCATAATTGGATTCTACTCCGCAACACTACTTCGTAATTTTCCTTCTTTAGGAGTCATTTTTTGGCTTTTTCCCTACCCTGTGCAACCAGCTATCTCTCTCAGCTCTTCCAGCTTCTTCATCCATTCCTCCCCCTGACCGTTTTCATTCAGAATCCATTTCATTCTCTCTTCTATGCTCTCCCCTCCCTCATCGTCACCTGTACACCTCTCTAACACATGCAACCATGTTTCCTGTTCATACTTACATACTCTACACACATTCTCTTCTTCATTCATCCAATACCTACATGCTCTTAGACCCTCTCCCATTCTGAATCTCACCACTCTATTCCATTTGCTTTGCTTTTTGATCTTTTGCAGGTACTCTGGCTCCCCCTGCCTCTTCACCATTCTATACCAGCTGTTGTACCTTGAATCAGCGATTTTTCCCCATCTTCCCTCCCCTTGTCTTGCCTTAATCTCTTCCTCTATTTCCTTCCACTCTCTACCCCTAACTTGCATACCACATTCAAACCTCATTACATACCTCTCATCCTCCCATTTTGAACGTCCCACGTTTCCCCTCCTCTCTTTATCCATAACCTCCCGGGCACACGCTTGTGCAATTTTGCTTCCTTCTCCCCTTCTTAGTTTCTCTTCGAAGTTCCTGGCTCTTTTCACTTGCCTCACCACCATTTTTTCCCGTCCTATTTCTTCCCTTAGCATATAACCTGGGCAGTTATAACTAACTCCCATAACCCATCTCAAAAATCTCTCCTGCAAACTTTCCACTCTCTTATGTTCTTTCCATCCTCAAATTTCCACTCCATAGCTTAGCAATGACCATACTAAGACATCAAACATCCATACTCTCATCTTGCAGTCATCCTTAAACCTTCATTTTCTTATACCCCATACTTGTCCCATTACTTTACTAGCGCATTATAATCTCTTTCTCGCCTGCAGGTCGCTTCCTCCTCTCGTTTCGAACCAAAATCCTAGGTAGCAAAACTCATCCACCAACTCCACTACTACCCCTAGTAGCAAGATAACTGTAAACTGGCGCAAGCTGGGCGCCAGAAAAAGTAGAATCTGCTTGCAGCCTGGCGCCCAGCTGGTTCCGCTTTGGCGTGCTGTTCTGGCACCAGAGTCTGGTATAACAGATCCTGGCCCAGACTGGTCATGATATACACCAGACAAAATTAAAATAACGTAAAATGGTACTAAATAAGTTTCTGTCATAGTTTTACACTATATTTCAGCCTTTTCTGGGAAAATATACTGCAGAGACGTCACAACATTCCAGGAGACACACTCAAATATTAAAAACATAACCTGTTGTCGTATACGCTTGCATGCTTGCATGTTTGGTCATACTTGTGAATCGTTCAAATTTCCGATTGCTAGATTTTCAATTTCATTATTTATATTCTACATTAATTACTAGTGTTTAAACTAAATACCAGAATCTGGGTCCTTTATTCGCCAGATTCTGTTTTTCGTCTGGTCTGACCATTTCTCCCGCCAGTCTGGTCGACTAGGGGGAGCAGATGCTGAGCCAGACTCTGGCCTCTGTCATACAAGGCAGACGTTGCTACTAGGGACGCTATTTATCTTCCATCCATACTCTAATCTTCCCCTTTTGTTTCTGAAACGCATCAGCTTAGTCTTGTTCACATGCACAGTTAAGCCCTTTTCTCTCACATAGTCTTCGAACACTCTCATCAACAGATTCATACCTCTTTCATCATCCGCTACTAGCACTACATCATCTGCATATGCTAGTGAGTACACTTTGCCTGTTCCAAACAACAAACGTTGTTCCCCCTTTTCCTTTCCTCTCCAACTTCTCCTATAAATCTGCCAGAAGAATACTAAATAGAAGTGGGCTCAACGGACACCCTTGCCTGAGGCCCCTTCCTGTCCAGAATTCCTCTCCTTTCTTCACGCTTATCTTAGTTTCCACAAATATTTATTTTATCCTCTCTATTAATCCTTCGTCTACTCCTCTCTCTTTCATGGCTGCCCATAACACCCTCCTGTTAACTGAGTCAAATGCTGCCTAAAAATCGACAAACAGTGCAACTAGTTTCCCTTTCTTTCGCCCTAGGTTCCTATTGAATAGATAGTTGAGCACGTAGATGTTATCTATGGTTCCCATCCCTTTTATAAAACCCGTTTGATTGTGTGGTATACTTCCTTTTTCTTCCACATGTCTTTCTAACCTCCGTCTAAGCACTTCCGCATAAATTTCATATCCCACCGACATGAGTGTGATCCCTCTATATTCATCTGCCCTTTTTCCCTCTCCTTTCTTAATCAACGGTTCTACCAGCCCTGTCTTCCATTCCTCCGGCCACCCTTCTCCTTTCCATACCTTATTGCAAATCTTCCACATCTCTTCTCTCACTCCTAATCCCCCATATTTCAGTGCTTCATTTTCCAAGCCAACTTCCCCTGTTGCCTTATTTCTTTTCAACCGATCAATCGCCTCATTCACCTCTTCCCTACTAATCTCGTTTGCGCTGTCCTCGTCTCCCTCTACGGCTTTTTTTCCTTCTCCCTTTACCCTATTTTCCACCCCTCCTAACAGTCCCTTGAAGTGCTTCGTCCACTCTTTCATTCCTATTTCTTCATTTATGCCCTTCCTTCCTCCTCTTTCCCTGTTTATCACTTCCCATTCCCTCCCTTCCTTTACAGCTTTCTGTGCCTCTTTCATGTACCTTTCTTTCTCTTTCTGTCTTTTCTTCTTTATCATTTTTGCGTGTTCTCTCTTTCTCCTGTTGAGTTCTCCTTTTTCCATTTCCCCTTTCCTCCATTTTCTTACACTTTCCTTCATCCTATCTTTACTTCCCTGCATTCATCGTCCCACCAGCCTCTTATAAACCCCTCTTCTTCTTCTTTTGGTCTCACCTCTTCACTTACTTTATCAATCACTCCTTTGAAATTTTCTAGCAGCTTGTCTACTCCTTCCTCTTCCAAACATCCTATTTCCTCGTTTTCTATTTTGTGTCTAAATTCTCTTAACTTTTCCTCCCCCCAAATGCCCATTTTCAATTTATTTTCCCTCTTTCCTTCCCTGTTTCCCCTACCTCGCTTTGGTCTACCACCTCTCATTGTCGCGATCACCGGAAAGTGTTCTGAGCCTATCACGTCGCCCACTTCCATTTTATCCAGCAAATTCCTTATTCTTTCTTCTGCCAGAATGTAATCTATGACGGTGTCTCCTATACGCGCGTACGTATATCCCCGGTCCATGCATTCAAGTCCCCCCTAACAGGACCAACCTCTCATCTTTTTCCTCTGTCCATTTCCTTATTGTTCTCCATCCTCCCTCTTCGCCTCTTCTTCTGTACACGCATACTACATCCATAATAACTTTTCCTAATTTTATTCTTCTAACCATTGTTCCGTCCTTTTCTTCTATATACTCTCCCTTTTCTTCCTCGACCACCAGTTCCTTTCTTACCCCTGACACCATGCCACCCATTCCTCTCCCTTTTACATGCTCCTTTCTCGCTGCTTGCATCTTCCACTCATATGCTTTCGGTAATATTCTTTGCATGCCTTTCCATTCTTTCTCATCTACCCACGTCTCACTCATCATTATCACATCCCATTTCTGCCATTCTCCCCAAAATCCTTTGTCCTTGTTTTTTAGTCCTGAAACGTTCCAGAACGCTACTTTCAGGTCGCCCTTATTGCATTTATCACCTTTCTTCCTTGCATTCAAGTCCTCTTGTCGTTTACCCCCCCCCCTCCCGTGATACTTGCATTCCCCCTTTCCTCTGTCTTGTCCCCTTTATTCATTACCCATTTCCTACCCTCCCTCAGATCTTCTACTTTATCGTCCCAAATCCATATATCTCCGTTTACCCATATCCTATCTCTCCCAATCCTTACCCTGATAAATTTACTCCTCTCAGTCCATGCCTTTCGCTCGATTAACGGCGGACGACATACACAACTTCACATATGTACACGGGCATACACACATACAAAAACAGAAGTTCAAAACTTAAACAGCTTCATTTTAAATATAAAATAAAATTAAACATAATATAATGTGTTATAATAGTCTCATTTACCGTATACGCCTTTATGAAAGAAGACGATTAGCCACTATCGTTTGTAACACACAGAATACTACGGACGATGCGGTTGATATCAGTAGGCCCGGTCGGGCCTCGCCGCCAAATAAGAAGGCGACCCGGCCGGGAGTACTATTCTGAAAATATCGCGTTCCCTATAGCTTATTGTTGAGATTATTTTTGATTATAATAAAATATCTAATTTGTTTTCACGCTTCAATTCATATTTTTTACTGTGGCGCCACCTATTATATTGTAACTTCCGTTCTACCGTGAGAATGAAATCTTGTCGCAGTCTTTCGTTCGCTTACCGTCGCTCAGACTCGAGCATTTTATATCTTTCTAATAAAGCTAACTTAGAGTACACCCTGCCTGCGCAAATTGTCTGGAAGGAGTGAAAATCGGTACGCGTCTTTCCGTCGTGAAACAAAGACGCCATTGTGTCCGGGCATTTTTCGCCAGAGACGAATCCGTTCGAATCGCGTCCGTAAAAATTCCGAAGTCTTAGAATATCGTCCGAGGACTTTCTGAAACAAATTAAGAAGTTCGATGGAACGAACTTTCAAATGTGGAAGTTCCAAATTAACTTAGCTTTCGCCGCGCACGGCCTTCTTGAGATCGCCGACGGAACAAGTCCTAAGCCCGCGGATTCCGACCCGAATGCAAAGTCATGGGAAAAATTAAACGCTAAAGCCCTGTACGTGATATCAACATAGGTAGAATATCCGCAGTTAGAGTGTATGATCACCTGTGCAACCGCGAAGTACACGTGGCTAAAATTAGTTAGCATTCACGAGCAAAGGCTGCTATTAGTGTACTCATATTAACTCAAAAGTTTCATGATTATCGCCTGAGCCCCAGTGATTCTGTCCTGCAACATGTGGCTCGGGTGCAAAATATGGCAAGTCAGCTAATGGACGTTGACGAAAACGTCTCCGATAACGCTATCATGGCCAAGATTCTCGGTGGCTTGCCATCGAAGTTCAGTGCTTTCGTGACAGCCTGGGATAGCGTAACTCCAGAATTTCAGTCTCTAATGAGTCCTGAAGAACACCTAATAAAAGAGGAAGGCTTGTATTGTCACAAGAAAGGCCATTTCATCGCAGATTGCCGGAAACGAAAAAAAAAACGGACAATCTAATGACAATACAAGCAACGAACAGAAAAATTATGCTTTCATCACCATTGAGGAAGAAAGCAAAGCACCCCCTTCTAACAAGCAGGTCGCTGATTCACTCCAAGAAGATATAGGAGAGATCTGGATTACCGACAGCGGAGCCTCGAAGCACACCACCTACCGACGAAATTTCTACACAAAAATGAGAATTTTCAACGGAGTACATGAATTTTATACTAAAAATTATAAATTTGTAAACCAAAAATTAAATAGTTAGATTTGCATTCAAATAAGTTAATTATCAAGCAACAAGAAAACGAATTTTTAACAAAATAGTTGAATTTTAAACAAAATGAAATATTTTTTAACAAAGTAAAATATTCTTCAATAAAGTTCATTTACAAAAAAATATATCACTTTTTTTTTTGAAAAAAATACGAATTTTCAATAAAAATATCAATTTCCAATTACATAGTTACCTTTCAAACAAAGTAATGAATTTTATATACAAAACTAAGAATTTTTATCGAAGTAAATGAATTTTCTAATAAAACTGATAAATTTTAAAATCAAAAATGAAATAGTTAAAATATCATTTCAATGAATTAATTCTCAGTCAACAATTAAACGAATTTTCAAGAAAATATTTCCATTTCAAGAAAACAAATTAATTTTCAACAAAGTACTTAAACTTTCGACCAAATACTTCCATTTTGTATGAGATACTTCAATTTTCCATCAACAGATAAAAATTTGATGTAAACACTTGAATTTAAAAAAAAGCCATTTTCAATCGAAACATTTTAATTTTTGCGAACAAAATAAGATGAATTTTCTAAAAAATAAATTGATAATCAATAACATAGTTACATTTTCAACCAAAGTAATGCATTTTCTATACAAAAATAAGATGTTTTACCAAAGTACATGAATTTTGTAATAACAATTTTTAAATTTTTAAACCAAAAATGAAATATCAAATATTAAAATTTTCATTTAAATAAATCAATTCTTAACCAACAATGAAACTAATTTTCAAGAAAATATTTCAATTTTAAAGAAAAAAAATTAATTTTCAACAAAGTACTTTAACTTTCGACAAAATATTTCGATTTTGTATGAGATACTTCAATTATTTCCCATCAACAGATAAGAGTTTCATATGAAACAGTTGAATTTTCAACTAAAAATTACATTTTTATTCCAAACTGATTAATTTTTGTGAACAAAAGAAGACGAATTTTCAATAACATAGTAATATTTTCAATCAGAGGAATGAATTTTCTAGAAACAAAATCATAACAGAGTAAATGAATTTTGTACTAAAAGTGATAAAAACCAAGAATGAAATAGTTAAATTATAACTTAAATTAATTCATTATCAACGAAGAAGGAAACGAATTTTAAAAATAGTTCTTGAACTTTAAACAAAATAAAGTAATTTTCAAGAAAGTAATTTTTTTGAAATAATTAATTGCATTTCGTATGAGATACTTAAATTTTCGATTAAAACATACGAATTTTATAAAAAAATTGTTGAATTTTGAATCAAAAAGTTCGTTTTCAATCCAAAGATATTAATTTTTGTGAATAAAAGAGGTCGAATTTAAAAAAAAATACATTTTCAATAACGTAATTACATTTTCAATCAAAGGAGTGAACTTTCTACATAGAAATGCGAATTTTTAACAAACTACATGAAATTTGGTACTGAAAATGATAAATTCTCTAACAACAAATGAAATAGTTACATTTCCCTTCACATGAAGTAATTCTCAACCATCAAGGATACGAATATTCAGAAAAATAGTTGAAATTTGAAAAAAATTGATTAATTTTCCAACAAGTAATTCAACTTTTGACTATAAGACAGTTTAATTTTCAACAACAAAGTTCATTTTCAGTGTATAAACAGATCAATTTTTTTGAACAAATTAAGAAGAATTTTCAAGAGAATACATTACTTTTCAATAAAATTGTTACATCTTCATTTAAATACATTAATTCTCAACCAATAAGGATACGATTTAAAAAAAAATGGTTGAAATATAAACAAAATAAATTACTTTTCTAAAAAGTACTTTAACTTTGTACCAAATACTTGCATTCTGTATGAGATACCTCATTTTTCTATCATTACGAATTTTATATAAAAAAGTTGAATTTTCAACAAGAAACTTCATTTCCAGTGCAAACAAATCTATTTTTGCGAACAGTAGAAGTAACGATACTTCAGTAAGTCTGAGTAAGACTCGCGAGCGTATTGCACAGCTTCAATTCAAAATTGAGACGGCGAGACGGCATGCATCAAATATTCAGTGCGTGATTAGCTACATAACATTAAATAAAAAATTCACTCCAAAAGTTAGGGCACTTGCTCCAAACTTAAGGAAAGCAAATCACACGTTGAACAAGTGTAAACTGTTGACAATCAAGCAGCACTGGACGCAAAAAATAAGATCTCTTTCAACAGCGAAACAGCGCCTTGAACGGCGAGTAAAGTGGATTCAGGAAAATTCCACCTTTTCTACTCATCCTTCCCGTCTGTTCAATAAAACGTCACGTGCCGTTAAAAATCCGCCTAGTCGAGAAGAGATTAAAGTCTTCTAGGAACAAGTATATGGAGATACATATCAGCTAAATGAAGACACTTCAGATATATCACTCTTTCGTAACTTTTGCCAAACGCAAAGCTTACAAGGTCCAGAGAAAGAGTCTCCACTAATTACTGCTGAAGAAGTAAAGAAAGTTATCGCTAGAACTAAGAATTTTTCAGCGCCAGGGCCAGATAAAATCAACAACTTTTGGTGGAAGAAGTTTACTTCTACGCGCCAACATCTAGCTCGTATATTTATTACTTTCTTAAACGGAGAACAACCCGTCCCGCAGTGGCTAGTGGAAGGACGCATGGTATTGATCCCTAAGACCGGAGATTTGTCAAGTCCAAAGAACTACA
>CAKNYM010052152.1:155909-171962 GCA_932195095.1 Andricus curvator | reverse complement strand
TATATATATATATATATATATATATATATATATATAAACGTTCGGTTTCGGTTTTGATTCCTTGGGAATCGAACCGAAGGGCCTATGACAAAAGCCACCATACGCGTCCTCGGGTTGCGGATAGAGGGTCCCTGTACCAAGGGTTTCTGCTGAATATGGTTACAATAATTAATAAGCAGTCACGGACAATTGTCCAGGGATGGTCTCGAAGGAATAACCCCTAAGCGAAGGCGTAACAACCGTGCCGAAAGCTGAATGGCACCGGGCGACCTCTCAGAGTATGCAGCCTTATCCTTGCATGCAAGGCTCTACAAGGATGGACGAACACTTTTCCCTAGCTGATCGTGGGAACAATAATGACAACACCAAACATAGTTGTTGTAAGTGCGGTTCAAAACAATCGAACGCGCAGGGCTCCCGACAATGGGTCGGACAACAATGCCGACTATCCTAGAGTTGGCGGAGCCAATCACGATGGAGTCAATGCGATTGACCAGCAGAATCTCATTACTTTTAAGTAGACGGATCGAATCAGGGACGACCTGCTGGAGTGCTATGATACCAGTATGGCCCCTAAACGAAAAGGTTACATGGCGCGACTGCATGCTCTGTGGTGCGAGAAACACCCAGAGCTCTCGCATTTTTCGCATCAACGTCTGCGAAACCGTGCCAAGGAACTCCGGAAAAAGGGTTATATAAGCGGAGCGCCTACACAACCGCAGCCAGAACAAGCCGGCAACAGAGAAAGAGAGGCGACACTGAGACCAGCCTCGAACAGGCATCCAATAGAGGGAGAACGATGCTTCAAGACCCGGAGAAACATCAACATTCAGGTTTCTCCCAAGCCCAAAGATCTGACTGAACTAGATGATGAGCTTCGTGGAGATTTTTCCGAAGAATCCGACCTCTGGACTATCAATTGTAGTATGTACAATGCAGCGAGAACTTTGGCAGATGCAAACCGTAAAACAAAACCAACGGTTGATCATAAGACCAAAAGACGAATGCATCAACTTAGCACAAAGACAGGCTGGGCAAGACAGTACGCGTCCCGCATTCAGTGTGTGATTGACTACATAACATCTGGCAGGACTTTCGCTGCCAAGGTTCGACAGTTCGCGCGCGAACTGCGGACCCGTCATCACACAAACAACAAGTCAAAGCTACTGACCATCAGGCAGCATATTGTTGACAGAATACGACTACTATCTAACGCTAGGAGAAGTCTAGAGTGGAGAGAGAGGTGTGTCAGAGAAAATCAACAGTTTTTGTCTGACCCATCTCGATTCTTCCAAGACCCTCCCGTTACTGTCGACTACCTGTCCAAACCCGAGGAGGTCGAAGCATTTTGGAGAGAAGTTTACGAAGTCCAACATCCACTTGAAGAAGGCTCAAAGAACATAAATTGCGTCAAGGAGCTGTGCAATGCCCTCATAACAGCTGAGGAGGAATTCCCACCTATCACTACCGTGGAGGTGAAAAACGTATTAAGAGGCATGAAGAACTATTACGCTCCGGGACCAGATGGTATCAAGACCTTCTGGTGGAAGAAGTTTCCTTCAACCCACCAGCATCTGGCCGGAATTTTCGCCTCATATCTAAAGTCGGAAGAGCCTATTCCGGAGTGGTTGGTGGAAGGGCGCACAGTGCTCTTGCCGAAGACGGGCAACTTAGCTGACCCTAAGAATTACATGCCAATAACTTGTCTGAACACACTGTATAAGATCTTCACAGCTATGCTAAATGATAGGATTGTTCGGAAAATTGGACCTGTGTGGCGAGAGATGTATCAACAACGCGGCTCAAAGAAAGGCGTAGCAGGATGTCAGGAGAACCTGCTCATCGATAGACTTGTCTTTAAAGACGCAGCAACCCAACAGCGATTCCTATCGATGCCCTGGATTGATTACCGGAAAGCTTTAGATTTAACCTCCCATAGACTTATCGTCTGTTTGTCGGAAAGCTTAAACGTTCATCCACACATCGTGAGGTGCATAGAGAGATTAATGCCGCTTTGGAAAACCAGATTTAATATCTCATCTGGAAAACATCGTGTGATTACTAAGAGTGTCACCTTTCAGAGAGGTGTATTTCAGGGCGACACCATGAGCCCTCTCCTCTTTTACCTCACATTATTGCCACTATCTCTCGCACTTCGCCATTCCGAAGGGTACCTCTGCGGTAAACCTGGAGATCGAAAGCATAAGGTCACTCATGTATTCTACATGGATGATCTCAAGATCTATGCTAAAAAATAAAAAGAAACTACATCTAGCTCTAGACATTGTCGAAAAGTACACTCAAGAGATTGGAATGGAGTTCGGGTTAGAGAAATGCGCCAAGGTTTATTCGAAGAAAGGAAAACTTAATGGCATTCCCGAAGACCCTGAGCTCGTCGACATAAGGGCTATACGACACCTTGGCGCTGGAGAGACCTATGCATACCAGGGCGTGCCACAGAGCCGCATTCAGGATGTGACATCTATAAAGGATACTCTCCGAAGCAGATACAAACGTGTCATCCGGCAGATTTGGTCTTTCGAACTGTCGGCGAGGAATGAAGTATCTGCAACGAACATGCTTGCCGTCTCGGTAGTGCTCTATTCATTTGGAATAGTTCCATGGACGAAGGACGAGCTCAGTTCCCTTGATATCGGGACGCGAAAGGTTTTGCATATGAACAAAAGCATGCACCTTCAGTCTTCTGTTCTGCGACTTTACATCTCACGCCGCCTAGGTGGTCGCGGAATACTGAATCTTGAATGTCTTCACAACAGGACTATTCTGGGTACAGCACATATAGTTGCAAATGGACAAGACCCTCTTCCAAAATGGTCAGGAAACACGAAGAAGCGGGCAAAGGGACGTTTCTGTACAGAGCAGCGGCGGAGGCAGCTGGAACATTCGGCCTTGACTTCAATATCAGGGGTGAGCAAAATGCATCAAATCTTATCCATCTCGAGAACTCACTCCTGAAGGCCTGGATTAATAAAGCACAGGAAAAAAACTTCCGCGAACAGCTCCTCGACAAGAGGATGCACGGAATCTTCCACAGAAATATGGAGGATCAGTCGATGTCGTATGAGCTAACGTTTGCTTTCCTTAAATCACCCGGATTGAAGTCGGGCATGGAGGGTTTCATTTTCGCATGTCAAGACGGTGTCATTTCCACTCTAGCATACCGTCGCCACATTTTGAGCCAAAATATTCCCGACGACAGCTGCAGAGCGTGTCATGCACACCCCGAGCATCTAGGACACATACCATCTAGTTGTCCAACTCATGCGGGAACGACCTATATCCAAAGGCACAATGCGGCACTAAGAGTGCTTTATTACCATCTTTGTCACTCTTACGGCATTAGCGCAAATACCGCTCCGCTAAACGCTCCTAGGGAAATAGAGTCAATTGTCGAAAATGAGAAGTGCCGCATATACTGGAACTTCATATTCTCTACAATTGTTTCTGTTGCGCACTCGAGGCCTGACATAGTTCTCCTTGACTTCGAGAAACGAACCATGTTCGTTATCGAATTTTCGGCAACAGCTGACGAAAACGTCATAGCCAAGAAGAAAGAAAAGAAAGAGAGGTACAAAGATCTTGTAAGGGAGTTTCGACGGTTATACCCGGAATACTCTGTTAAGCTAATCGTCTTAATCATCGGCCCTCTTGGAGTTGCCAAGGTTTGACTGGTTAATATCGTGAAAAGGATCCCTGCGTGTCAACAAAATGCTGAGACACTTGCGGGGAAAATGCAGAAAGCGGTCGTCCTTGGGTCGCTCCGTGTCCTCAGGGTACACGAGACTTTTGCCGGATCATCGTATTGAATTCGTCGCAGACTGTAACCACCTATATCACGGTCGTGAAACGTGGTTACAGCTGAAATTTTACCGCGATTTCACTGGGAGCGGGTGCAATTTTTCAGATTAGCACCCGCTCCCAGCGAAATTCTGCGGTTGTCCTTAAGACAAACTTTTAATTATATATATAATTTAAAAAAAGGTTACATAACCACCGCAGGGTCCCACTGGGAGCAACTGCCATCTAAAAATGACACCGGCACCCAGTACAACCGCAGTAAATCACACCTATGGCCACGTCTAATGACCGTGAGATGGGTGGTCTCAGGGCACGATGAAATCAGAAAGACAGGCCGGCGAAACACTCGTGTGTCTTGAGGACACGAGGCGACCCAAGGATGACAGCTTTCTGCATCCATCTAGCGAGTGCCTTGGCATATTTTTGGCACGCTGGTATGGCTTTAAGCCGACATTCAATACTACCTTCGAAACGGTTTTTCGATTCGATTGTCCCGTGCAGCGGAAAATCATCGATGTGCCTTAGATGGAATCGGTTTTCTACTTATTTACTTTCTTTCAATTTAGTGACCTAGTCCATCAATAAACAGAAACAAGTCGTTAGGTTCCATAAATAAATTAATCAAAATGTGAAAATAGAATCAAGAAGCATGAACCGTAATTTCTCTGCAAAAAAATGACTTTTGCAATTTGAAAAAATGATTTATTTCGACAAAATGAAGATTTTTTAAATCTTGAATGAATATGCTCCGAATTCTTGTACATATTATTTTCATAACTGACTGAAACTTAATAAAAAAAAGCTCAGATTTAGGTAGTGTACAATATTTTTTATTTTTCTACAAAGCAGTTGAATTTTCATCCCAAAAATATAAGTACTTAACAAAAAAGTTAATTTCCAACACAATAGTTCAATTTTCTATCAAAATTGTTGTATTTTCAACTAAGACAGATTTTTAAGTCATGAAAGAAAAACAATTTCAACCAGACTGTTGAAGTTTTGAGCCAAAAAGACGAATTTTCTACAAAGCAGTTGAATTTTCTATAAAAAGTTAACTTCCAACCCAATAGTTCAATTTTCTGCGAAAACATTTGAGTATTTAACTAAGACGTTAAAATTTCAACCAAAAAGGATAACATTGGAAGAAAAATAATCAAATCCTCAACCAAATAATAAGATTTTATTTTTTAACGAAAAGAGATAAATTTCCGAGATAAAAAGACGGAATTCGATGTGTGGATTGAAATGTTTATTTATTAAATTCTCATGTAGAACTATGTGAATATACAATTTTTAACACTTGTTTTTAAAAATATATAATTCGCTTTTTCTTCAATTTCGACTGTTAAAAATTCAGGTAATGAAAATTAAAGGAATTTGAACATTGAATTTTGAACACCTGAAAATCGAAAAAAATTTTGAATTGAATTTTCAACTTTTGAATTTTAAATTTTCTTTCATTTTCAAATGTTGAAAATTCAGCTGTTAAACAATGAACGGTAGAAAATTAAGCTGCTGAAAATTCAAGTTAAAATTTTCTTCAATTTTCTACAGTTGACTGTTGTATTAAAAACAAGTTATAAAAATGTTATATTCACATCATTTTCCATGACAAATTAATAAATTTAGAAAAAAGTTTAGACCGGGAATTTTTCCCATTGATAAAAGTGGCGACATTTTAATAAAATAATGATAGTTAGAGGCCTTTATTAAAGTTTGTAAAATTGATACTTTACCACTTTGAATGTTTCATTTTAAGATAATGTTTACTTTGCAACCCTTAAAATAAAACCTTTTGAAATTGGAAGGTTACTATTTTAAAACTTGTTCACTATTAAATGATTGAATCAAAAGTTTTTGAATGACAGATTTTTTAAGCTTTAATTTGGAATATTTGAAAAGTTTCAAATTCAAAAGAGTTCAATTTCGGCTGCTTTTCTCTGTCGTTTAGTTTTGATTACTTTGAATGTAAAAATCTTCAGTTATAACAGTTGGAAATTTTGAATTTCAACTCGAAATTCAATGACCGGGAACATTTTTTGTGAACTGGGAAATAACCCGGAAATGACGGGGAATTTTCTCGGCGATGAAAGTGGCCAACTCTGATTATTTTAACTGTACTTTTAAATTCCTTTTTATTATAATTTAAATTTTCGAAACTCGAAAGTTTAAATTGAGATTATTATTTGCCAATTAATCTTGTATAGAGCCGAAGTTGTCAATGACAATATTGGGCTTTACAATTCATATCCTTATTATAGGTTTAAAATAACACGATATATTTAAAACGGTTTAATTTATAATTTCTTATTAAAGTAAATTTGAAAATTTTATTTAACCTTATCACAAACCTAAACTAAGTATATGAATACTAAGGCCCAATACTAACAAGGTTGAATTTGTAAGCGACTAATTGGAAAACAATAATAATATTCGAACTTTCCAATTTTTATTATTTAAATTATACTAAGAAAGGAATTTAAAAATATTATTATAAATTACAATGATTTTTTTTCAAAAATGGCCTGATAGATTATTGTCAATTTGGTCTTAAATTGTTTTTGGGGCGCCAAACAACTGTAATCAAAAACAAAATCCCATCTGCAAATAACTTTTAGTTAAATAGGTAAAAATCAGTTAAAATCGGTTTCACTTTTCTTTCTATAGTTTCATACAAAAATATTATAGGATAAAATTGATAAAAATTACAATTCGATACTAGAAAAATTCATGAAAATTAGAGATACATATATTTTATATTAGATGAGATTTCTTAATTTCTTTCAAAAAATGAAATAAAACTATGGTATGTATGTATGTATACCATTAAGCTATTTCCCTTTCAGGGTAGGCGTGACACTACCCGATTCGGGTAGTGTTTCTAGGTGGATAGTTTTCTTGTAGTTATAAATAACTACAAGTTTGGGCTCACCACACCCATAATATGCCAACAGCACACCGCGCCCAACGCTGCTTAACTTCAGTGATCTGACGAGAACTGGTTTTTTCAGCGTGGCATGGCCGTTATATTATAATTATATTATATGGCCGCAATAACACCAATATTGGGCTACCCTTCAGTTGTGGTCCTCGCCCTCTAATTCTGGCTTGAAAATGTTAAATAAGAAAATAAATATTATAAACACGTAAAACATTTGACAAATCTTGAGATGCACAACATCTAAGGAGTTATTATTACTAGTTACTATGTAATCGTATAAGAAATTTTGATAAAGAAAGTAAAAATTAACGACACGTTTCTGTTTATTGTTGTACTATATGCAATATTGTCCTCATGTCTCTCTCGACCTGCGATCTGCATTCTACGTGCAACGGTTTAGATTTTTAGAATTAGAATTATAAATTAAAAACTTAAAATGCCTTTTATCAGACGCATATTGGATTTTCGACCATCGAAGGTCGACCGATCGAATCGAAAAAAACCGATTCGACGTAGCACGCATCGAATGTCGGTTTTTCGACATTCGATCGACGGGCCGATCGAATAGAAAAAACCGATCCGACCGTAGCACGCGTCGAAGATCGGTTTTCGACATTCGATCGACGGGCCGATTGAATCGTAAAGACCGATCCGACCGTAGCACGGATCGAAGTCGGTTTTTTGACATTTTATCAACGGGCAATGTCCGTTCGAAATCAGAACGAATTTTTTTTGCACACGTCTAATTACGAACCAGTGATAGTTTCACACCTCCGAGAGAACTAATCACAAGGATAATTACTTTAACAGAATATTTTCGGTACAGTCGTTGCAGCTCCCTTTTAAGATCTTGACACCGCTCCTCCTTTTCCTTCTTCTTGGCAGATATGTTGTAGTCGTCCTGGTGTTAAAATTTAGGCCAACGTTTTCGGCCGCCTGCTCCGCGGCTTTGTAAGCAACGCTCATTTGCCAATCAACTCGTGTTTCCTGACCATTTTTAGGAGAGGATCTCTGCCATTTGCAACGATGTAAGCTGTATTCAGAACAATTAAGTTATGAAGACATTGGAGTTTCAGAAGTCCGCGTCCGCCTTGACGGCGTGAGATCTATAATCGCGGAACGGACAAATTGATATGCAAGCACTTATGCATATGCATGACCCTGCGCGTGGCGATACCAAGGGCTGTAAGCTCGTGCTTCGTCCATTGAACCACCCCAAACGAGTAGAGTAGAACCGGGAGTGCAAGAATGTTAGTCACAGATACCTTGTTCAACGCCGACAGATTTGAAGACCCAATCGATCGAAGAAGATTCTTCTATCTGCTTCGGATAGACTCATTCACTGATGTTACGTCCTGAATGCTTTATGTCTTTTGATACATCGTCGGTTTTAGCCTTCGATTTGAAACAGCCAAATCTCTCGCAGCACCATAAACTGAACAATTGATGGTCCAGAGGTCGGACTCTTCCGACATATCCTCACGAAGGGAGGTAACTATTTCAGCCAGGTCTTGAGGCTTAGGAGGAACCTGGATAGTAATGTTCATTGTTGTCCTGAAATCGCTATCATCTGTCAGGAGGTATCTGCTTTTCGCGGTTGGTCTTAATGTCGCTTTCTCCCCTTCGTCTGCGGCTGTTCATACAGCGGTGGGGAAGCGCTCCGCATACATATCCCTTTTTCGAATGGTACACGACTTGATTCCGCAATGATTCATGCGAAACGTGCTGAAGCTCTGGGTGTTTCTAACACCACAGAGTGTGTATATGCGCCATAAAGCCTCCGTGAACAGGTATAATGCTGGCGCCGTAGCAATCTAGCAACGCATCCCTGAGTTGATTCGTCCACTCAATGACACTTATGATATAATCACTGATATTAAATTGAAAAATACATTTACGGCTAAAAATGACTTTACTGATAACCCTTATTATCTTGTTATGTTCAAAAAATTACGCGCTAGTGTAAAAAAGTGTACTGAAATTGCATTTGCTAGATTTACGCACAAAGCAGAAGTAAACATAATCTTAGAACCATCTACATTTTGATCATATCTCAATAGATTCAAGCGTCATCATAGAATACAAGGTGTAATAAGTATTAACAACATCTAATTTTCAACTCCTCAGGAAATAGTACAAGCTTTTGCTTACTACTTTGGTAGTGTTTTTTATTAGGTCTACTGTTCCTACATCTTTACTAGATAAGTCGCATAAGCGGCGACTAGGTGATAATATTCAATTTTCCTAAAGCACTGTGTCAAAAGCAATTAAAAAGTTACCAAATAAATTTACTGCTGGGCCTGATATGATACCCGCGTTTGTAGTTAGGGAATGTTAATTTGTATTTACTCCAATTGTTACCAAAATATTTAATCTAGCATTAGAAAGTCGTACACATTCTGAGGAATGGAAAAAGGCTAGAGTTTGTCCTGTATTTGAAAAAGGACTCAAATCTGAAGTTAACAACTACAGGCCTATTGTCATCTTAAATAATTTTTCCAAAGTTTTTGAATTATGTCTGCATGATTTTATAAATACTCTTATTGCTAAAAATAAATCAACGTTTCAACATGGCTTCATTCCACGAAGATCTACCACTTCCAATCTACTTATATTCACGCAGAATATAAAGGACCTTCTTGTCCATTACGATCAGGTTGATGTTATTTTTACAGATATGTCTAAAGCTTTTGATAAGGTCGACCATGCTTTATTACTTAATAAGCTGTGTAAAGTGGAAGTTCCGCATAAGCTCTTGCTCCTAATAGCATCGTATCTTACTGATAGGAATTATATGGTTCAGCATGGTGGCTACTCCTCTCTTCCGTTTGTGCCTTCATCTGGAGCTCCTCAAGGTTCCAATTTGGGACCATTGCTTTTTCTTATATTTATGAACGATGTATCACTTGCTTTGAATTGCAATCACCTGCTTTAGGAAGATAATGTTAAAATGTATTTACCCATTGCGAATCTCCACTCTTGCTTAAATCTTCAAATTAATTTAAATCTTTGCAAAAATTGGTGTACATTTAACAATTTGAGTCTAAACCACTTAAAGTGCAAAATTCTATCGTTCTCAAATAAAAATGTAGGACTGACTCATAGATACTCCATTGACGACATTGAACAGGAAACGGTTGAGGTCTATAGAAATCTAGGTATTTTACTAGAAAGTCGTTTGACTTTTAATGACTACATAGATGAGTTGGTTGCTGGTGCAAATAAAACTCCTGGCTTTCTGATGAGAGCATGTAGACATTTTAAAACAACGAATCCGCTCATGAAACTATTTTGCTCACTTGTTAGTTCGAAACTTGAATATGCGGCTATCATATGGTCCCCGCATACAAAGAAGCATATAGCAGCTATTGAAAGCTGTCAACGGCGTTTCCTTAAATACCTAGCGTTTAAGGAGGACAAAGTTTACCCTCCCCGGGAATCTGAACACCAAGCACTACGTAATAGATTCCATATATGGGCGCTCGAAGAGAGACGAAAATTCTCAAGTATTCAAACATTGTTCAAAATTATCCAAGGACTAATTGATAGTTCATCATTATTTGAATGTATTCCGATAAATGTACAGCAGTTTAACTCTAGAAGCTCGCCTATGTTATATTTCTCGAATTCTAAGAGTGATACGTCTCCGATTTTCAATATGTGTAATTGGACATACAAGGCCATGTTAGTAAATACGAATCTAGATTTATTTTATATGTCTCTAGGAAAATTTATTAATGTTTTGCATGATTTTCTTGAACACGCGAACACGATGTAAAAGCCTGCCTGCCTGCTCACATCTATATTAATGTACATAATGTACATCTTTGTAGCGTACATCGGGAATGTCTTGGCTCAACATGTGGCGACGGTATGCTAGAGTGGAAATAACACCGTCTTGACATGCCAAAATGAAACCCTCCGTGCCCGACTGTGATCCGGGTGATTTAAGGAAAGCAAATGTTAGCTCATACGACATCGACTGATCCTCCATATTTATGTGGAATATGCCGTGCATCCTCTTGTCGAGGAGCTGTTCGCGGAAGTTTTTCTCCTGTGCTTTCTTAATCTGAACCTTCAAGAGTGAGTACTCGAGGTGGATAACATTTGATGCATTTTGCTCACACCTGATATTGAAGTCAAGGCCGAGTGTTTCAGCAGGCTTCTCCGCTGCTTTGTACAGAGACGCTCCTTTGCCCACTACTTCGTGTTTCCTGACCATTTTAAGAAAAGGGTCTCGTCCATTTCGACTATATGTGCTGTACCTGGAATAATCCTGTTGTGAAGACATTCAAGATTCAGTATTCCACGACCACCTTGCCGGCGTGAGATGTAGAGTCGCGGAATAGAAGCCTTAAGGTGCACGCTTGTGTTCATGTGCGTAACCTTTCGTGACCCGATATCAAGGGATCTGAGCTCGTCCTTCGTCCATGGAACCACTCCAAATGAATAGAGTACTGTCATGACGGCAAGCATGTTCGTTGCAGAAACTTTGTTCCTCGCCGACAGTTTGGAAGACCAAATCTGCCGGATGAGACATTTGTATCTGCATCGGAGAGTATCCTTTATAGATGTCACGTCCTGAATGCGGCTCTGGGGCACGCCCAGATATGTATACGTCTCTCCAACGCTAAGGTGTCATATAGCGCTGCTGTCGACGAGCTCAGGGTCTTCGGGGATGCAATTAATTTTTTCTCGCTTCAAATAAACCTTGGCGCAGTTTTCTAACCCGGATTCCATTTCAATCTCCTGAGTGTATTCTTCGACAATCCCTGGAGGTAGGTGTAGTTGCTTTTTATTTTTAGCATAGATCTCAAGATCATCAATGTAAAATACATGAGTGACCTTATGCTTTCGATTTCCAGGTTTGCCGCAGAAGTACCCTTCAGAATGGCGAAGTGCGAGAGATAGTGGCAATAATGTGGGGGAAAAGAGGACTTAACTCATGGTGTCGCCCTAAAAAACACCTCTCTGAAAGTTGACGATGTTACTTGTCACAAGATGTTTTCCAGATGAGATACTAAATCTGGTTTTTCAAAGCGGCATCAATCTCTCTATGCACCTCACAATGTGCGGATGAACCTTTAGGCTTTCCAACAGACAGATGATAAGTCTATGGGAGTTTGAATCGAAAGAGTAAGCGATGGCAGGTTGCTGCATATTTGCAAACACATCTATCGATGAGCAGGTTTTCCCGACATCCTGCCACATCTTTCTTTGAGCCGAGTTGTTCTCACATTTTGCGCCACACAGGTCCGATTGTCCGAACAATCCTATCATTTAGGATATCTGTGAAGATTTTATACAGTGTGTTCAGACAAGTGATTGGCCTGTAATTATTCGGGTCAGCTAAATTTCCCATCTTTGGAAGAAGTACTGTGCGCCCTTCGACCAACCACTCCAGAGTAGGCTCTTCCGACTTTAGATATGAGGTTAAAATGCGGGCCAGATGTTGGTGGGTTGAAGGAAACTTCTTCCACCAGAAGGTCTTGATACCATCTGCCCCAGGAGCGGAATAGTTCTTCATGCTCTTAATACTTTTTTCACCTCCTCGGTAGTGATAGGTGGGCATTCTTCTTCAGATGTTATGAGGGCATTGCACAGCTCCTTGGATCTATTTATGTTCTTCGTGCCTTCTTTTAGTGGATGCTGGACTTCGTAGACTTACCTCCAAAATGCTTCGACCTTCTCTGGTTTGAGCGGATGGTCGACAGTAACTAGAGGATCTTTGAAGAGTCGAGATGAGTCAGAGAAGAACTGTTGGTTTTCTCTGACCCACCTCTCCTTCTGCTCTAGACTTCTCCTAGCGTGTGATAGTACCCTTACTCTGCTAACAATATGCTACCTGAAGGTCAGCAGCTTTGACTTGTTAAGTGTGTGATAATGGATCCGCAGTTCGCGCGCGAACTATCGAACCTTGGAGGTGAAATTGCTTCCAGATGTTATGAAGTCGATGACAAACTGAATGCGGCACGCGTACTGTCTTGCCCAACCTATCTTTGTGCTGAGTTGATGCATTCATCTTTTGGTCTTATGATCAGTCGTTGGTTTTGTTTTACGGTTTGCACCCACCAAAGCTCTCGCTGCATTATACACACTACGCTTGATAGTCCAGAGGAGTGGGCGCTCCGCTTACAGAGCCCCTTTTCCGGAGTTGTTCGGAATGGTTTCGTGACAACTATGTTTGGTGTTATCATTGCTGTTCCCAAGAGTAACTAGGGAAACGGTTCGTCCATCCTTGTAGAGCCCCGCATGCAAGGATAAGGCTGCATACTCTGAGAGGTAGACCGGTATCCCAGAATCACCCTTTAAGACACCTCACCCAGGTGCCCTTCAGCTTTCGGCACGGTTGTTACGCCTACGCTTGGGGGGTTAATTCCTTCGGGACCACCCCTGGACAATTGTCCGCGACTGCTTATTAATTATTGTAACCATATTCAGTAGAAACCCTTGGTACAAGGACCCTCTATCTGCAACCCGAGGACGCATTCGGTGGCTCTGTCATAGGCCCTTCGGTTTGATTCCAGAGGAATCGAAACCGAATATATATATATATATATATATATATATATATATATAATAATAACATTGTATTAATAATTGAAAGAGTCTCGGTGGCTCAGACGGTTAGGCGCTCGTACTTCCCGTTAGCGGTTCGGGGTTCGATCCCTGAGCCGGTACCTCTGGAAATTTTTCTATGTAATTTACCGAGGTTCTGGTGGTTCAGATCCCACCTTAAGCCATGAGTTCCCCCATCGTGCACTTGACCGACATCTTGAACATTTAGGATTCAGTAGGGTACTGGCAACAGCTCGAAAGGCGGTTTTGTAAAGTACCTGTCGCATTATAAGAAACTTCCTAGACCATCAGGAAGCTCCAGAGGCGACTATTGTCTTCTTCAACACTCGCGCCCGCCATGCAAGGATAACAGCGGTAAAAGACGAACTCCAAACCACAACATGCTCCGATTTTCGTACCTACTACAACATCATCGCAAAAGATTTTGAACACCAAATTAAATTAATTTATAACACCGTAATCTCATCAGGCACTTGACTTAGTCCGTGGCTGATGATGAAAAACCATACGATAATGAAGAAAAGCTTATTGACTGCCTTTACTACTAGACTCAGATAGGTTCTGAGGATTTCTTTCAACTTGGCAAACAATATTAGGGCATTCAAGACCTATACCACACCTACCCTCACGTACTCTTTTGAACTCATCAAATGGTCGAACACCGACCTTGCAAGGATAAGCAGATCTACCACTGCATAGAGGACGTAGGGGCGTTGAGGATGTCAAGCAACTGTGTGAGTCGCAAAATATACAGTTTTGAGACTATTTTACAGCAAGGGAGATGTTGCGCTTTACAACATGACCTGGGAAGCGGATCTCGGTTACAGACCATTGAATTTTTCCTCAGAGGAGGCCTTAAATATCAGGACAGAAACCATCAATGAATTAGAAACGTAATGAAGACGAAAAGCTATCCATGGCGACGACCTCAAAACGTTAGATCAACATGTACTGGATAATGAGGCATACATTATTTGGCATCAACAACTTGCCCTAAACTTAAGACTCTTAACAGAATGGATGACTTTCTATAGATGTATTCCAGTGGCCTTTTTAGAAAACGAATACTACATCTTATATTGGGATTCTACTAACTAGACGGATCATTTTATCCAAACCAATCGACTCGGCATCGTGATGCGCGAGGAGAAAGGCTGTAGAGTCTTTATCATGACACTGCTTGTCCACTTATCGGAATTCGTAGATAACCTATACAATGAAGATCCATAAGTATATTGAGCTAAGGCATGAAGTAAAGACAATATGGAGAAATGTGAAACATGCATCTATTCATCCTATTGTGATTTTGGCTATAGGCAATGTGCACACAAGATGCACAGAACATCTTTAACACTTAAGAGTCAGTAGGAAGAAGTATTAGAACGCTCTCTGTAGGTTTAAAAACGAGGCACTGGGACACTTTTTAATATTGGACTTCGAAAAAACACATTTAAAGTTGACGATTGCCATAAGCGCACGTGTTGTATATATATATATATATATATATATATATATATATATATATATACCATTAAGCTATTTCTCTTTCGGCGAGCCTCTAGGGGTAAGCGTTTCTAGATGGATAGTTTCTTGTAGCAAATAACTACAAGTGTGGGCTCACCACACCCACGGCCGCCAACAGCAACGCAGTAGTATCAGACGGTCACCCATCCAAGTACTAACCGCGCGCAACACTGCTTAACTTCAGTGATCTAACGGGAACTGGTGTTTCCAGCGTGGTATGGCCGTTGCCATAAATAAATTGTATAAATTTTATCAAATATCAACTTTACGAAATTTCGATCACTTGCGGGATATAAGTACAATTTGCACCACATAGAGCTTATATTGAAGTATGATTTCCAATCGCAACCCCAAATCCATATTTTTATCTTTGTTCGCGAAAACGCGAATACCTTCTAAAGTACGACCAACAACGAGGGACCCTTACACGCTAAAAAATTGCTTTGCGGCTTTTATGGAATCCGTAGATACGAGTTGATTTTTGTTCTACTAATAGTACAAATTAATCAATCTATTTTTAAAAAACATCTTTAGATCCATACTGAGTTTTTTTTAAACTCCGATTGGAAAATATATTTTTCTCCATATGGTGGGACTTTATAGGGTCTAATCGGAGTTACCTACTTTAACTCCGCTTTTTTAACAGTTTAGCTTACGGAACGTCACATTTGTTTTTCTTAATATACAGGGTGTCCCAGACTCAAGTGTCCGGACTTATATAGCCGTATAAAAATAATAAAACTAAATTTAAAATTCCTTTTCCAAAAATCAGTTGAAGTTTTAGTTTTTGAGATAAAAAATATTTAAGCTGGTCCAATCAGGAGCGCCGTATAAACAATAGTGTGTGCATGAGCGGGATTCCAAGGTAGAGTTCTCCCGTCGCTAACCCCACCTCTGCGCTCGCTTCGATAACACTGCGTTGGAATCCCGCTCACGCACACACGACTGTTTATACGGCGCTCCTGATTGGTCCAGTTTGAATACTTTATAACTAAAAAACTAAAATTTCAACTGATTTTTGGAAAGGGAATTTTCTATTTTTTTTTTATTTTTATTCAGCTATACACTACCGGTCAAAATTGTGAGAAAAAGATCGATGTAATTTCAGATTTTGACGAATTTTCATTTCTCAAATTCAACTCGCTGAGGTCTCAGCTTTAAATTAAGACCAAGAACACTCAAAACTTCTT
>CAKNYM010052152.1:66194-147379 GCA_932195095.1 Andricus curvator | reverse complement strand
TATATATATATATATATATATATATATATATATATATATATATATATCCGTCGTGTCCAATTCCTTTATGAGCCGAAATGAAAAGCCTTTGTTCAGGCTACCGGACGCATCGTCGGATTGCGGATAGAGGGTTACCTGTACCGATGGTTACTGCTGAATCCGGCTACAAACTGAATGAGCAATCGCGGACAGTGGTCCAGGGATGTTCACGAAGGAAAACCCCCAAAGCTGAAGCGTGAGCAACCGTGCCGAAGGCTGCATGGTACTAGGGAGTGATGTCTCAACTGTTGTCTCTGGGAAACTGGACGATCTCCTACAGTATATAGTCTTACCATCGCATGCGGAGCTCTGCGAGGGCGGCAAGGTTTCAATACTTTTGAGTGAACGGATCGACTGAGGGACGACCTACTGGAGTGCTACAATACCAGTATGGCCCCAGAGCGAAAACGTTACATGGCGCGTCTGCATGCTCTGTGGTGCGCAAAACAGCGAGAGCCCTCACCACGGGCAGGCATCCAATAGAGGAAGAGCGATGCTTTAAGACCAAGAGTCTTAAAGCGCATTTAGTGTGTGATTAAATACATAAAATATGCAGGAAGCTCGCTGCCATGTTTCGACAGTACTCTCGCGAATACATTTGGACTCTTTCGAGACCCTCCAGTCACTGTCGACCACCCGCTCTAGCCAGAGGAGGTCGAGGCATTTTGGAGCGATGTCTATGAAGTCCAGCATTCACTGGATGAATACACAAAGAACATAAATAGCTTCAAGGAGCTTTACAGTACCCTCATAAGGCCTAAAGAGGAATGCCCACCTATCACTACCGAAGAGGTGGGAAAAGTATTAAGAGGCATGAAGAGCTATTCCGCTATAGGACCATATAGTATCTCGGAATAGTTGGTGGAAAGACGCAACAGTGCTCTTCCCGAAGGTGGGCAGTGGAAGGACGCAACAGTGCTCTTCCAGAAGATGGGCAACTTGTCTGGCTCTAAGAATTAAAGGCAAATAACTTGTCTGAACATCCGGAATAAGATCTTCACATCTATCCTAAATGATACGACTGTTCGGACAATTTTATATAACTAACTTATAACAAAGTTATAGGCACCCCAACTTGTTACGGCTCTGCGGGAGTGGGGAGAAGCGCCACGCCAGGGTTTAATACCCAAATTTCATCACCCAGGAGTCATTCTTGTGCTGCCTGTCCAAATAATTGGTCCGTAGTATTCATCGCTACCTAACCCCCTTTACGTCGCCATCGGCTCTCCAACGCCATCGCACCTCCATGAGATCCAGATCAACCTGACGCTATATATCAACTTTCCAGGCTGCTCTTGGGCTGCGTCACGCCGCCGAGCTTTAACAGCGATCGTGGGACAGCAGGTCCCACCCATACCTGTAAGTTGTCTTAATAAACATACATAAAACTGCCCGACTGATTTATTATTGACATCACCCATTTTTGGCATTCCACATCCTACACCCATCCTTAAGTTTGCGAGACCCCCTCACAAATTTGGCGCTTAACCAAAATTCCCACAGTTCCTTTGTTCCGAACTATCAGAAGGGCGTTGGCCAAACCTGGAAGCTCAAAATTCCTCTAAGTCGGAAATGAAAGTCTAGTGAAACTAAAATTGAAATTTGTATATATTGATTTAGAAAAAGTGCAGGCAGATCTCTGTATAGTGATTTAAAAAAAGTGCGGGTAGGACTGCATATATGTCCGTTTAAAATAGTTGGTACACACCGCATGCTCGCGAGCTTTGCCACCTTTAATAAAAAATATAACTACCCTGAGAAAAATGGCTTATGTGTATTCCTTGTAGCAGGATTGCATAAGTGATGGGTTTAAAAAACTAATAATAAAGAATAAAACATAGTTGAGTCGATTAAAATAAATTATTAGCAAAAAAGCCAAGCGTCGTCAGTCACAGAAATTGGCGCGCGAAATCTCAAGTGAAGTGACGTGACCCAAAAATTTGATGCTTTTCCTCTCTCAATGGATGAATCCACTACGTGGTCAGACCACGCGCAACCCCACAGTAGAAAAACCGAGACGCTCATCTGAGTGAACGTGCCGTTTCTTAATCAGCCATATAAAAACCTACGAGCTAGTCAGCGAAAAGGAACAAGGATTACATAGAAAGAGAAAATTTAATTCATGCATTTGCGATCTGGAAAAGTCAAAACTATAACAAAAATGGCAAACCAAATGAAAAACGTAAGAGAGAATAGGGAGAATATAGAAATCCCAGGAATTAATATTGAAGAGAAAAACGCACAGGCAAATTCAGCTAGCATAGACAGTGAAAGCAGGGAATCAATACCAGAGAGAAACTCAGAATTTGCAACAGTTAGAAGAGAATTGGAATGGGAGGCGGTACAGCTAAATCAAGTGACAGGTGCAATCCCTAGAACTGCAATACAAACACAAACACATACAGAAGGTACGACGGCAAGCATGCCGAACATACACAGATAAGACCGTAACTCACACATATAAACGATTGGCATACTGTCTCTCAACACACAGCATACATTAGGTAATTAGCGAATAGAAGATAAGCATAGTGTTACTTTAGAAAATCAGGAATTAGAAATGAGTAAAATAGATCAAGAAATTGAGGCAAAGAGAAAAGAACTCGAAAAGTTAGAAAGAAACAAAAAGCGATTAGAATCAAGTTATTAAGAAAGAGAAGAAACTCTTACAGGTAGAAAGGAAAGAGAAAGAATAGAAAGAGAAAGGGCAGACAAATCTAGAGTAGGCCGTTACAGATTACGAAAATATGAGTTAGTTGCATATGATGAAAGTAAAAGTGATAAAAAGAAAATTAGTGAACTTTCAGAAGGAGTTGCAAAGTCGAACGAAAATATTCATAGCACTTTAAACGCAACCACACCAAATTTTTCATTAGGAAATGCAAATAAAAGTAATAGAATCCGGAATAACATAGTTCATTTCGAAGACATAAAATTAAATTATAATGAGCAAAGACGCGTGTTAGCAAAAACACTTGTTTCCGAAACCAGTGCAAAGACAATCAATTATAAGAAAATCAAATGTGCCTGACTACGAAAATGAGATATGAAATAGAATGGACAGGGAAGAAGTAACTGGGAGAGAAAGAGAGGACAGAATAGAGAATAACTCACAAGAAATTCCAGCGACTTTATTTCCTTTTGGCATGAATCAAACACCATTTCAAATCATGTAAAACTAGACAATCAAATAAAAAAATAATACGGAAAATAGTCCTACTTATTTTTAAACTATTTATTAAGACTTAAAAGATGTTATAAAATTAAGTTGCTACCAAATAAAATCAAGTTTTGCAATCAAAACAAAGGTCAGCAAATTGACGCGTTCATAACAGAAATTAAACATTCATTCGAAAAATTATTGCCACGTCCAAGCTGAGAATGGCAATTAAGAAAAACATACCAGAATTGAAGAATAGAATACAAAGTTTACGTTGCAAGAAACGACTTTTCAAATTTTACAGAGTTCGAAATTCTAGGACGCGAATTGGAGACACAATTAACAAAATCTAAAATTAGAGGCCAACAATTAAGCATTTTAGACAAAGATGATAACAAAAATGATGAAATTAAAAAAGTGAAAGGAAATAATGAGAGTCATATTAACATTAAAAATGAAAATCAAAGTCAGGAACAAAAGCAGCAAAGACAGTTTACACCGAGATATCAAAATCAACAAAATAGACAACAATTTCCACCCAGATTTCCAAATGGAAATCCTGGACTTTTTAATCCGCGATTCGAAAATAACAATAATAATTATTAAGAACATTCTAGATTCCAACGGAACCCACGATTTAATAATAATTACAATATTGGGTATAGAAATCGAAACCCAGCGGGCCAATTATCAAATGCAATTAGTCAGCTGTTAGAAAACCTACAGACACGACAAAATAAAAACAATCCGCGAATACTACCGCTTTTATATAACGCGGAAGAGGACAATAACAAGGCAGAAGATACGAAAGATAATGAAGGACAGAATAAAAATACGAAAAGTTCAAATCAAGAAAATAGTAGGGATAATAAAAATTGTGAAATGAATCCAAGTGCACAAGATTTCATGGATCCAAATTTAGGAAACCGAAATTCAAACTATAGATCGCAACAACAGATCACATGCTACAATTGCGGGAAGATAGGCCATTTTCAACGCGATTGTTGGTATACAATAAATCAGGGAAGCGCAAGCGGTGGCTATTGAAGGAAGATAGCAGCCTACGAAACCAAACACCGCCCGAATATCTACATACAACACAAATGACTCAGATGAGAAAAGACTTCACTTAATGACAAATTTTAAGGATCATAAATACAGAGTGTTAGTTGACACTGGGGCAACTCACTCATACATTGGTGAAAAATTTTTAAAGAGAGTAAGAGAATTAGATTACGAAATTTAAAACCCCATAATTGATAAGCTAATGGTCGCAAATGGCTAAAAACTAAAAATAATAGGTCTGGCATTGATCTCCATCAAAATAGGTCATACGGAAAAATATTTATTGTTCAGACTTGTACCACATTTATGATCGATAGGAATAATAGCTACCGACATGATAAAAAGATTAGGTTTGAAAATTGATTATCAAAAAAGATGTGGTGATTGTTAGAATTACCGGTAATGAATGATACCGAGAATAATAAGAATAAGAAGAGTGAGGGAAAAAATTGAAATTCGGATCGAAGATCAGCTTGCGAAACCACATTCAAGGAAAAGAGACAGATTTGCTCCCTTTTGAAGTCTCTTCTCCCGTTTCATCATACACCCCACACCAAGCCCTCCTTACAGGTGATGCACTACACTCAAGCCCGCCAGCACCCCAGCCGGCACAGAGTGTACGGGGACATGGAGCCCTAAACCCTACAATGCGAGCGACGCAAGACTGGCACGAGCCACTGTGGGCGTCGAGAGATTAGATAAGTAAGCTAGTCAAAATATATAGAGAGAAAGTAGGAAAACAAATAAGGATACGAAGAAAGTAAAGACCGAAAACAAAATAAAGACGAGTTTACGTACGAAAAATAAAGATAGAAAATTAGAAAAAGAATTTAAAGTTCCGTTAGAATGTGATAAAGGGAAAAAGGATTCTAAAATAAAGACAATTATTGCTAAAACAGGGGGAAAATGATTCGATAATAGCAAAAATTATTTGCAGTTAGAAAAAGTAATTGGTATAATTGTAGAAATAATGCGGTGATAAATAATAATATTATACATGTGGAAGTAGAAAGAAAGAACAATTTAGAATTTTGCAAGGAAATTTCTGAAGGAATTGTACAGTTGAATGAAGCACAACAAGTGTAATTAGAAAACTTGATTAAAAGTAAAGTAATATATCAGGGAATAGAATTAAAACCGACACACTTAACTAGCCACAAAATAGATGTCCAGGTTCATGAGCCAATTAAGCAAAGTCATTATTATGTATCACCTAAAATAAGAGAATTTATGTGCCAGAAAGTAGATAGACTTTTAGAACCAAAAATTTAAGAACCATCTAATAGTGACTGGTCGAACCCTATAGTAATGATAAGAAAGCATAATGAGAAATACAAATTTTGCTTAGATTTGAGAAAAGTAAATAAAATCACTAAGAAAGACTTATACCCAATTCCTATAATTTGTTCGTGGCTTTTTGCAACCCTCAGTACTCATATTAATTTTACTTTTTTGTAGCTTTGGGGTCCGTAAATGATGAAGAAGATTTAAATTTCCATCAGACGTTTCGGCTCCATATATGGGCCTTCTTGAGTGATTTAGTCTAGAAAAAGTTTTTTGGTTTGAAAGCCATTAAAAGAGCGAAACTACAATGTCATCAATCTGAACGTATGATACGGAAAAGCAGACATATAAGAAATGGCATCTGTTGTTGAGTTGTAACTAAAACTTTTTAGTATTTTTATAATGTTTGCCCCCCCCCCCCTTTAAATGTAAGACACAAACAAACATTGAAAAGTGCAAAGTTATAAATTTGGTGACCTGAGAGACGGAAAGGCAGACAATTAAAAATGGTAATTGAGGAATTATAAATTTGAAAACCTGCGATACATTATTATACCATTAAGCCATTTCCCTTTCGGGGTAGACGTGACTTGCTCGGTTGGAAAAAAGTAGTGTGTATGGTGGGTATATAGGTATAAGGTAGATAGGTGTTAGGTATAGATATTTTAGATTGATCTGGAATTCTCGTTTTATTTATTGAAATGACACGTTCATTCCGCAACACTGCTCCGACCCAGGTTGCTGATCAATCTCTCTAGCGATCACCCCAGGTGAAGAGCCTCACAAAATTGTTATGTGTGGTTCCCCACTTGGGCCCATTTAGTATCCAAGGTCTTTGTTTCAGGCGTCATTCACTCTATTGTCACTCTGTTTACAAACTATTTGTCGCCACACTTTTCTGTCCTGGCATACTACTCTAGCTTCCTTCACGTCCATGCATTTTTGTATGCAAGCTCTCGTGTTTCTATGGCTTCTTATGTCTCTTCGGATTAGTGTCTCATTCACAGATTCTAACCATTCTTTTGGCGGTCTACCTCTGGGCATTCTGCCATTTACTTTACCTTTATACACTTGTTTCGTTAGTCGTTCATCTTTCATTCTTTCAACATGTCCGAACCATTTAAATGATTTCTTTCCCATGTGTCAACTATTGTCTCTTTTGCACCACATTCTTTGAGGATTATCTTGTTTCGAACTTTGTCCATCAGTGTTTTTCCGCATATTGTGCGAAGAGGTTTCATGCCAATCGCGTTAATTTTACTCCTGTCCTTCTCTTGACAGGTCCATGTCTCGCTACCGTATAGTACAGTCGGTACGAATATAGAATTATGTATGGCCATTTTAGCTTTTTTTGATATGTTTTTATTTCTGAGAATGGACCCTGCTCTACCGATAACCTGCTCACCCTTATTTATGCGCCTATCTAACTCCCCATCTATTTTTCCGTCGCTAGTAAATAGGCTACCCAGATATACGTACTTGTCAACTTGTTCTAATCTCTCATCATTTAGGACAATGTTGCACATTGTTTTCTCAGTTTTTCCCTCAAACACCATGATTTTTGTTTTATTTACGTTAATTTTAAGGCACATGTTCTTCATGCTTGTATTAAGTTTATTCAACATTCTTTGCAAGTCCTCGATTTATTCTGCCATAATAATCTTGTCATCTGCGAAAGCTAATCCACGTACCTTCACTGTTTCGAGATCTACACCTTCTTCGTCGAAGAGGGCCATTCTCAGACACTTATCCATAAATATGATAAATAGCCATGAGGACATAACGCATCCTTGTTTTACGCCTTGCATAATATCGAACCAGTCACTCAGTTTAAGGCAGATAATTAGAATTAGCAATCTGTTTTTCACTTTTAATTAAAAAATATTCAGTATTTTTATATCCTTTGAGCACTTTCCTTTTTTGAGCATAAAACACAAAATAAAACAAAATTTAGAAATTATTTTGGAACCTGATAGACGGAAGGCAGATAATTAAGAATGGTAATTAACAATAGACCTGAGATACGGAGGGCAGATAATTGAAAATGGCAAACTGTTTTTTAAAATTTGTCTAAACTATTAGGCGTTTTTTTATATATATTCTTTGCCCCTTCCCCCTCCACCTTTCTTGAGCATCATACGCAATAAGAAAATTACAAATTATATAATGGGAAACCGGGAAGACGGAACGGCCACTAAGAAATTATACATTTGAAGACCTGAGATACGGTGGTAGATAATTATAAATGGCAATTTGTTTTTGAATTATGCCTAAACTACGCATCGTTTTTTATCTTCTCTACTCCCCTTTCCCTTTTTAAGAACACGAAATAATAAAAAGCAAATAATTATAAATTTTTCACTTGGCAGACCGAAGGGCCGATATTTAAACATGGCAATTAAGAATTAATCTGAGATGCGGAAGGCAGATAATTGAAACTGCCAATCTGTTTTTGAGCTTTTTTCCTTTAACTACATAATGTTTTTGTGCCCCCCCCCCCCCTTCGAACATCAGACACAAAAAGAGGCGAAAAATCACAGATTATAAATTTGTAAATCTGGCAGACCGAAGGGCAATTGAGAAATTTTGATGACCGTGTGATATGGAAGAAAGATATTTAGAAGAAAATTAAAATTATCGCTCTGTTTTTGACATTATAAATTTGTAAACTTGAGAGACGGAGAGTCAGACCATTAAGAATGGCATCGAACAGATTCTACTTTTGAAAACCAGAGATACGCAAGGCAGACATTTAATAATGGCAAAATTTTTCTTGAGTTTTTTCCTAAACTTTTTTGTGCTCTTATTTATTTATTTTTATATAAATAAATCTCCCCTCCCCCTTTTAAGCATAAGACACCATAAAAAACAAGGATTGCAAAGTTATGATATGCAAACCGGAGATACGAAAAAACAGAAACAAGTAAAAGTGTAAAGTTTTGAATCTGAATCTCAACCACGGAATTGTAAGAAAAACAAGAATATATTTAAACAATTTTTTGAAATTAAGATAGTAAAAAAGCAAACACACAAAACAGCTATGCAATGGCAATGTTAATAATGGTAGAAAAAATGCTGGAGGTACCAACCTTGAGAAATTGCTGTTTTCCTTTTTTTAAACTTTAAATATTTCGTGCAGTTGTTTTTAATATTTCTTTGCACTTGTTTGTTTCAAATTTGGTTTGACTTTTTATGACACTCCTCTTAAAGAAATTTCTTTTGTTTTTTTTTTAATTTTGTGAACTTTGCTTTATTTGGGTTCTTCATCTCACTGAGGACTACTCTATGTGCGATTCAGAATGAAACTGAGTGAAACCGGCTCTCCTAAAAACGCGTATTCCCTAAGTGGACAATAACACTTTTCCCCCCGTAGGGTTTGGCTGGGATCAGTGACATTTTCCTGAACCAGATATCCGAGAATGCAGTTTGCTGTTATAATTTCTGTTCTACATTCTTCAAAATATTTTAGTGCATTATTAGCTATTTTTATGACAATATTTTAAAATTTTTATTTGCTAATTTTTCCTCTTGTTTTTCATATATTTACCAGAATTAAAAAAAAATGTTTTGCATAGTTTACTAAAATTGTTATGTATTTCTGTGGTGTCTTACATTTTTGTTTGATTTAACAAAATTTTTTAGGGTTCATGAATAAAATTTTTTTTGAGTATTGGCCTATTTCGTTGTGTGCAGTAACGGAATATAGAATTCGAACAGATTTCCTACGTCCACCCCTTCATTAACGCTTTCTATTCTGACTATATGTGACATTGCCAAAACTAGACGTTTTTTGTATTTTTCGATTCTATTTAGAATTATTGTATTTTCAGATTTGAAAACATGATCGTGATGCCATGAATGTCTTGTTAACGTGGTTTGTTTTTCTGGAGGTTTGTTGTGGTCCTTTTTGTGCTCATAAATACCTTCTAGTTTGTCCGATGTAGCACGCATCACATCCCCCGCATGGAATGCAATAAACTACATTTGATAGTAAGTCTTTACTGAACTAGTCTTTGTTTTTATTGAAAAAACGCGAGGAATCAAAGGAATTAGTGAAGGACGTTTTTATATTGTACGGTTTGAGCTTTCCAATAATTTTTTGTGACAACCCTTCTACATAAGGTAAGGACAGAAACTTGGTAGGGGGTTAGCTACTATCTGGTTGTTCAACTATGTTTTGTGGCTCATTTTCCGGCGGTAGAGGTTGAGTGTCCTGTGATCGCTGGGGCACCACGTCCTTTCTACTGTTAAGAGTCTTCAATCTGTTTTTAATTGTGGTATCTAAACAATTTGTCGGGTAACTATTTGCGATTAAAACTTCTCTAACTTTCTTTAAATTTTCTTCATGAAAAGTTCTGTCAGCTAAACATATTGCTCTGTCCACCGAGTTATTGACTACACCTCTTTTGTATGTAATTGGTTGATGAGAGTGAAAATTGAGATACCCGCCCGACAGGGTGGGTTTCTGATACCAGTTGGTTTTTACTGTGTCATTCTCCCTACAAATTCAGGCATCCAAAAACACGATTTTATTATTCTCCTCAACCTCGTGTGTCAATTGCAATTTGCTCATAAAAATTGCCAAAATATTGTCCAAATCCTTCGCAAGTATCGCTGTTAATATGTCATCAACATACCTGAAAAAGAAAGGGACCTCAGATGGCAATTCTAATCAACATTCCTGCTCTAAATCATCCAAAACTGAATCTGATAGTATTGGAGATAGCAGGGATCCCATTGAAAGACCTTGTTTTTGTTTGTATACCTTTTTCTTATATTGAAACATTGAATTCCGGAGGCACAAGGATAAGGCTTCGAAAAATTTCGTTTTCAGAATCTCAGTTCACGGCTGAATCTGGTCCCAAATTTTTTTCACACATACTATCGCTAGTCCTATCTGTATATTTGTGAACATTAATTTTACATCGAAGGAAACAAGAACGTGGTCCTTTGGTATTTTTAAATTTTTAAACCGTTCTATTAGTTCAAAACTATTTTTTATTTGTGACTTTGGGGGCTCTACCGCGAGCTTAATTGTTTGACCTATAAATTAAGCTGAATGGAAGACGGGACTACCCGAGTAAGATATGGCTGTTCTTAAGGGTATACCTTCTTTGTGGTGTTTATGGCTGCCATAAATTAAAGGTACTGTTCCCTTGGTAGTTTTTTATTTTTTTACTATATTTTGGCACATGTAGTTTTGTTTTTCCCAGTGGTTGACCATTTCTATGATATCTTTCTGTGTACTATCTTTTCTTAAGAGCCTTAGTGAAAAAATTTTGGAGTTATCTTTTAGAAACATTTTTGTATCTTCATACGCTTCGCGGAGTTGATTGTTTATAGCCGAGGTTACGTCAAAACCTCAAACCTCCAGAAAAACAAACCACGTTAACGAGACATTCATGGCACCACGATCATGTTTTCAAATTTTAAAACAGAATAATTCTGGATGGAACCGAAAAAAAAGAATGTAGAACAAAAATTATAACAGGAAACTGCATTCTTGGCTATCTGCTTTAGGAAAACTTCACTGCCCCGAGCCAAACCCTACGGGGGGAAAAACGTTATTGTCCACATAGGGAACGCGTGTTTTTAGGAAAGCCGGTTTTCACTCAGTTTCATTCTGAATCACACAGAGAGTAGTCCTCGGTGAGATTAAGAACCCAAATAAAGAAAAGTTCAAAAAATTAAAAAAAAAACTAAGACATTTTTTTAAAAGTAATGTCATAAAAAGTCAAACCAAATTCGAAACAAACAAGTGCAAAGAAATATTAAAAACAACTGCACGAAAGATTTAAAGTTTTAAAAAAACTTTTGGGTGTTTGCTTTTTTACTACCTTAATTTCAAAAATTTTGTTTAACTATAGTTTTGTTTTTTCTTACAATTCCGTGGTTAAAATTCAGGTTTATAACTTTACACTTTTACTTGTTTCTGTTTTTTCGTATCTCAGTTTTGCATATCATAACTTTGCAATCCTTGTTTTTTATGGTGTATTATGCTCAAAGGGGGGAGGGAAGATTTATTTAAAAATAAATAATTAAATAAAAGCACAAAAATGTTTAGGAAAAAATTCAAGAAAAATTTTCTCATTATTAACTGTCAGCCTTCCGTATCTCAGGTTTTAAAATGTAGAATCTCTTCGATGCCATTCTTAATGATTTTACTCTCCGTCTCTCAAGTTTACAAATTTATAATTTCATAAACAGAGCGATAATTTTAATTTTCTACTAAATATCTTCCTTCCATATCACACGGTCATCAAAATTAAAATTTCTTAATTGCCCTTCGGTCTGCCAGATTTACAAATTTAAGGGGGGGGGGGGATTATAAAAACATGAAATAGTTGAAGGAAAAAAAAATCACAAACAGATTGGCAGTTTTAATTATCTGCCTTCCGTATCTCAGGTTAATTCTTAATTGCCATGTTTAAATATCTGTTCTGTCTCTCAAGTGAAAGAATTTATAATTCTTTGCTTTTGCTTCCTCATAGAGGAAGCTTTGTAATGGTAACATTTTCCAAAAATTTTAAATTCATTTAACTGAATCTTCCCCAATTTAAAAATATCTAATACAATGTTCTAAGCAATTGTCCGGATGTGTGTGTGTGGATGTGTGGACGTGTGCGTGGATGTCACGCTTTTTTGTGAACAGGATAACTTGAAAACGGTCGCAGATAAATTGAAGGGACGGATCGAAGAATGGGACGTGCGCGTGATGGCTTGAAAGTGCCCCTGAACGTTATGCAATCTCCCGACAATCCCGCTTGTCCCGTTCGCCCGTGTTTACATTTAAAAAAAAGGTACAAATCGTTGATTCTCAGAGAACTTCCAGTGAGAAAGTTGTTCCGTAGGGATTAGCAAATAAATCTGCGCAAGGAGCATATTATTTCGTTTTGTATATCACAAGATATGACGAGCTTAGTAAAACGAAATGATGTTTCCTCAGCGCGCATCATTTCGTTTTACTAAGCTCGTGATATCTTGTGATATACAAAACGAAATAATCCCTGCTAAAAATTTCGGATTCCGAAATTGGTCCGAATTTATGAATTTATGTCATGTCCGTGTTTTGTACGGTTTGTCGATGTGATGAATCCGGATTGTGTCCGGTCATGTCCGTGTTTTGTACGGTCTGTCGGATGTGATGAATCCGGATTGTGTCCTGTCATGTCCGTGTTTTGTACGGTTTGTCGAATGTGATGAATCCGGATTGTGTCCGGTCATGTCCATGTTTTGTACGGTTTGTCGGATGTGATGAATCCGGATTGTGTCCAGTCATGTCCATGTTTTGTACGGTTTGTCGGATGTGATGAATCCGGATTGTGTCCGGTCATGACCGTGTATTATATGGTCTGGCGGATGCGATTAGTCCGATTTTTGCCCGGTCGTGTTCGGCCATGTCCATGTTTTGTACGGTCTGGCGGATGCGATTAATCCGGTTAAGTCCGCAATTGTACGATTTTTAGGAATGCGATTAATCCGAATCTCATCCGGTCAAATCCGAAATTTGTCCTTTCTGACGAATGCGAATAATTTAGATCTTATTCGTCTTTGCCCGATATTTGTCTAGCTCTAGTTATTCAAACGCAATACACCCTAATCTTATCCGGTATAGCAAACTGAACTAAAAAAATGAAATTCGATACATTTATAGAGTATTTAATTATAAATGAGCGAAAACAGGATCTTAAAAAGTTGTACGAGAAGTCATTTTTGATTACATTTTTAATGCACTTTGAGGAAAAAAATTAGAACACTTTTGAACGAAGTATGTTGTAACATTATCAATCTATCTAACCGGGGTCGATTTTGAGTGTATCAATATTCTCAATTCAATTATAACTGCAGTTGGCTGATTTTAGTTAGAGATCTTAATTTTAATTTATTAATTAATTTAAAATTAATTATTAAAATTAAAAACTTAATTTAAAAATTATACTAATTTTTAGTAATAGTAGTAATGTTGCATTTTAAACTTATCTCAATGATATTAATTTTCATAGAGACATTCGTTCAATTTGCATTTACTTTTCCCTGTGCAGTAAATTGCAACCAACGATATAAGTTGATTCCAATACTGATAGGCTATTAAAACTAACCCTAACCATTTTATAACATTTTATCAATGATTTTATTATGAATTGGATTCTCCTTTCTTCCCTTCTTTTTGGATAGAATCTGACTGTTTCCGGAGTCGATGTTTTGGACCGGACGAATATCGGATTTGAGCGGACGATTTTCCGTTTTCACTTCAATTTCACCGAATGACTACTAAAACCTGCGGATTAATTTCGGATAGAATAGGACTATTTTCGGAGTTGATGTTTTAGACCAGACAGATTTCGGATTTAATCGAACGATTTTCCGTTTTCACTTTAATTTCACCGAATGACAACTTGAACTTGCGGATTAATTTCGGATAGAATGGGACTGCTTCCGGAGTACATGTTTTTGACCGGAAGAATTTCAGATTAAAGCAGACGATTTTCCGTTCTCACTTTAATTTCACCGAATGACAACTAAAACCTGCTGATTAATTTCGGATAGAATCGGAATATTTCCGGAGTCGATGTTGTTGACCGGAAGGATTTCGGATTTAAGCGGACGATTTTCCGGTTTCACTTTAACAAACATAATTTCAAGTACTGAGTTCCGGACTACTTTCGGATCAAGTCGGACTCTTTCAAGAGTAAAAGTTTACGTTCGAATAAATTTCGGATCAGACCGGACTATTTTCCATTTTCAGTTCAACGAAAATAATTTCAGGTTTTGAATTCCGGACTAATTTCGGATCAAATCATACTCTTTCCGGAGTCGAAATTTTTGGTCCGAATTTATCCGAAATCAATCCAATTCACGATTTTTTTCCGAAATATGTCCGATCTAATCCGAAAACTGTACGAAAACAGTCAGAAATTTGTCTGATTATGTCCGGAAAAATCGGTTTTTTATAGTAAAACTTTTTTCATTGAAATAATTCAAAGTTGATGCAAGAATATAAAAGATTCCTTGGATCGAGACGAATCGATTGACCTATAATATTAATACATTTTATTAAAGATTAAGGAAACTATGGTAATGCATGTACCTATGTATACCATTAAGCCATTTCCCTTTCAGGGTAGGCGTGACACTTCCCGATTTGGGTAGTGTTTCTAGGTGGATAGTTTTCTTGTCGTTATAAATAACTACAAGTGTGGGTTCACCACACCCACGATGTGCTAACAGCACGCAGTATTCTCGAATGGTCACCCATCCAAGTACTAACCGCGCCCAACGCTGCTTAACTTCAGTGATCTGACGAGAACTGGTTTTTTCAGCGTGGTATGGCCGTTAACAATAACATTTAATAATAATAATATAATATTTGAAAATACGGTTTTTTATAGTGAAACATTTTTCTTCAATATAATTGAAAGTTGATGCAAGAATATAAAAGATTCCTTGGTTCGAGACGAATCGATTGACCTATACTATTAATATATTTTATTGAAGCGTAGGGAAGTTATGGTAATTTATATATTTTAAAAATCGGGTTTTTACAGTAAAACTTTTTTCATTGACATAATTCAAAGTTGATGCAAGAACAGAAAATATGTGTTGATTAGAGACGAATCGATTGACCTATAATATTAATACATTTTATTAAAGATTAAGGAAACTATGGTAATGCATGTATGTATGTATACCATTAAGCCATTTCCCTTTCAGGGTAGGCGTGACACTACCCGATTCGGGTAGTTTTTCTAGGTGGATAGTTTTCTTGTAGTTATAAATAACTACAAGTGTGGGTTCACCACACCCACGATGTGCTAACAGCACGCAGTATTCTCGAATGGTCACCCATCCAAGTACTAACCGCGCCCAACGCTGCTTAAATTCAGTGATCTGACGAGAACTGGTTTTTTCAGCGTGGTATGGCCGTTAACAATAATATTTAATAATAATATAATATTTGAAAATACGGTTTTTTATAGTGAAACTTTTTTCTTCAATATAATTGAAAGTTGATGCAAGAATATAAAAGATTCCTTGCTTCGAGACGAATCGATTGACCTATAATATTAATATATTTTATTAAAGCGCAGGGAAGTTATGGTAATTTATATATTTTGAAAATCGGTTTTTTATAGTAAAACTTTTTTCATTAACATAATTCAAAGTTGATGCAAGAACAGAAAATATGTGTTGATTAGAGACGAATCGATTGACCTATAATATTAATACATTTTATTAAAGAGTAAGGAAGCTATGGTAATGCATAATATTTGAAAATACGGTTTTTCATAGTAAAACTATTTTCTTCAATATAATTCAAAGTTGATGCAAGAATATAAAAGATTCCTTGTTTCGAGACGAATCGATTGACCTACAATATTAATAATTTTATTAAAGAGTAGGGAAGTTATTTACTTATTTATTATTAGTTTATTGCCTAAGTCGTTCGCTTCTCTACAAATGCGTGTGAGCGCTGAATTCTCTCCGTAATTAGTGCGATGCGAAGGTAGCTTAAACAATTTATAATTACGAAGAGATTTTTCAGGGGCATGTAGACATATTTCAGCGAGTATTGAAGGACAGTCAATTATGTTATTTAGTAAATTGTATAAAAAATTGACGTCAGTGCACACCATCCTTGACGAAAATTTGGGGATATTTAATAGAAATCTGATATCATCATAACTGTGATCGCGTCTATCCACTGTAATTCCGAGCTGCCTGGCTGCGAATCGGAGAAAACGATTCTGAAGCCTCTCAAGTCTAATTTTATGAATCATGTACTGAGGGGCCCAAATGATGGAAGCGTATTCAAGATAAGGACGAACTAGGGCGAAGTACAGGGTTTTAAGAGCCATTGGATTATGTAAAAGCATGGCATTCCGAATAACGAAGCTCAGTGATTTAAGGGCGTTATGAATGACTTCGGTCACTTGATCATTAAAACACAACAATTCGTCAAGTAATAGCCCCAGGTCACGCACTCTACTCACTCTAGTTAGTTCATCTTCCTCAAGCATGTAATTGTGGGTGAACCTAGTCTTCCTTCTTGTGAATGAAATAGTGAAGCATTTTTTAATGTTCAACTGCATCCCGTTTAGAGAGCACCATCATTATTAAATTAATTATTATTATATATTAATAAATTAAATAATAAATTATTATATATTATATATATATATATTAAATTATTATTCGGTCACTTGATCATTAAAACACAACAATTCGTCAAGTAATAGCCCCAGGTCACGCACTCTACTCACTCTAGTTAGTTCATCTTCCTCAAGCATGTAATTGTGGGTGAACCTAGTCCTCCTTCTTTTGAATGAAATAGTGAAGCATTTTTTAATGTTCAACTGCATCCCGTTTAGAGAGCACCAGCACTGCAACCTGTTAAGGTCACTTTGCAGTTCGATGCAATCCATGAGGGAGCGAATTGTTTTGTAAAGTTTAAGATCATCGGCATATAATAAAAAAGAGCAGAATTTGAAAATAGTTCCTAAGTCGTTGATATGTAGGAGGAACAAGAGTGGACCAAGATGCGATCCCTGAGGCACCCCTGAGGTGGCAGAAAAAACAGTAGAGTATTAGCCGTTAACTCGAACAGAATGCAGTCTGTTGTTTAAATAGCTAGATAACCATGAAATAATTGTTGACGTGAGTCCCATTGACTTGAGCTTCGCCATCAGAAAGCCATGATCTACTGTATCAAATGCCTTTGACAAATCAGTATAGATCGCATCCACCTGATGTCCAGATTCGATAGATTGAAATATATAATGTGTAAAGGTGCATAAATTCGTAGATGTGGACCTTCCCCTCACAAAACCATGCTGCTCTCTAATTATAGTGTTGTTAAAAGCTAGAATTAATGTATCATATATAATGCTTTCGAATACTTTGGAAAAGGTACTGAATATTGTTATCGGTCGATAATTTGTGACATTATTGCGATCACCTGATTTAAATATGGGGACAATTGTGCCCTTTTTCCATTCTTGAGGAAAATACCCTTTTGAAATCGATAAGTTAAATATAAGGTACAACGGAAGTAATAGACGAACCGCATGATCTGATGAGGTAGGGAGGTACACCATCTGGTCCAGCGCCCTTATTAATATCAAGCTTAGATAATTTACGTTCAATTTCAGTATGACTTATATTTATATTGTGCAGATCAATAGTGTCGGAGAGTGGAAAGAGAACGTTATGTGCGTGCGGTAGTTTATACACTGATTTTTGGCAACAAAGTTCAAATAGCTGACTCGAGAAAGGAGTTTGCATTGTGCTCTTATATTTGAGAATTTCTGATAGTCTAATGGACTGCGAGATATTTTGTAGGCTAAGTGTGCTTCCTTTTTCTCTACTGTCAGTGACTTGAGGTCTCTGTTAAACCAGGATGGATAAGTAGAGGTATAAAATAATGCAACGGTATAAAATAATGGAAAGCAGTATATAAATATGTGTAAAAAATATCGATCATAGAATCGACAGTAGAATTTGCAAAAACAGATACCCAGTTGACTTCTCGCAGGTAGTTGTTAATCGCCGCTATGTTTGCCAATCTAAAGTTATACCGAAACACGTGGCTTTTTCGCAGATCAGGTGTCTTATTAATATTAGTCATAATTAAATCAAGAATTAGTGTTGGGTGATACCTGTCAATCGGTAAAATCGGATCAATTGCCACATTTATTTTTTCAATCTTTCCATTGGTAAAAATTAAATCAAGCAGTGAACCATGTGTGTTAGTAATGTTATTGATCTGTCGGAGATCCAAAAATACAAGTGAGTCCGATATACAATTTAAAATATCAATTTGCATTTCCAGTGAGCCGATTTTAGGAGTACAGTTAGGAACATTATCATAGTCAGTATTCCAAGAGGCATAAGGCATATTAAAATCCCCGAGAATGAAGACGACAGCATCAGAAAAAGAGTTTATAACGTCCTCAAGGACGGCACATACTTCAAAATATTTCAAGATATTTGCGTTTGGTGGTATGTAGAAAGTACCAATTATGTACGTTACTGATGGAACGGAAAATCTTACGAACACGTGCTCAATCGCCTCCACACTCGTGTAAATCTGAATACACCCTAAGCTCAGTGCCGTGGCAATCAAAACACCGCCCCCTCGAGAACAGTCACTGATGTGAGGATTTCTGTCATGACGAAAAACGTCATAATATGAAAAACCCAATTCGCCAGTGCTAATTTTGTTGTGGAGCCACGTTTCAGTGATAATAATGATGGTGTACAAGCAAGTCGGTATCGCGAGACGTAGTTTAGACAATTTGGTGCATATGCCCCTGACATTTTAGTAATATACCTGTACTGTCGACTGATAATTACACACACATACATCATCGGTTACCTTGTTTACTGTTTGATCACATCTTGTCGAGTTGACTGGCTCGGCGCCGGCGCATTCAAATTCAGATTCGCCCGTGCCTTCGTTATGATTGGTGTTCCGCCTCAATGCGATATAATGAGATCTGTTTCTCAGTTCAGTCGACGCAAGGAAAGTTCTCTTTTCAGCTCCGCAAATTCTTCCATCTGAGCCTTGGTGCGGTCGAGGGAAATCCATAGTGGGCCCAGCTGATCCTTGAGCAGCGAGTTCTTCTTCGCATTCAGGAATGAGTGTAGGAGCGCATGCGCTGACACCTTTGATTCGCATACTAGTTTCGTAGGTCGTGGTTTTGACAGGTTCTGTGATAGAATACCCAGTCTGTATGAACGTGTATTAGCGAACAATTTTTCCGGGATAATCCCAGAAAAAATTTTGATAATCTCATTTATTGGAACCTCTCTTTGCGATAAGCCAGCGTTAACATGTGAATAATTGCATTCAGGAAGGCCGAAAATAATTAAATTGCTCATTCTTAATGACCTTTGCTCCATTTCAGCTAAACATTGACGATTATAATAATTATGTTATGGTAATTTCTATATTTTTAAAATCGATTTTTATACTAAAAATGTTGTAATTATCATAATTTAAAGTTGATGCGAGAATAGAAAAGTTGTGTTGATTCAAGATGAATCGATTGATCTATAGCATTGATACATTTTATTGAAGAGTAAGGAAGCTATTGTTATGCATAATATTTTAAAACACGGTTTTTTGTAGTAAAACTTTTTTCACTAACATAATTTACAATTGATGCAAGAACGGAAAAGATTCCTTGATTCGAGGAAAATCGATTGATCTATAATATTAATACACTTTATTGAAGATTAAGGAAGTTATGCTCATTTATAATATATGAATCATCTGTTCCTAACAGAAAAACTTTTTGCATCGACATAATTCAAAGTTGACGACGCATGAATAGAAAAGATTTTTTGATCATAAATTTTCAAATAGAATAATTCTAACAATTTAAAAAAAAATCATAAAGCTGGCAAAGGGATAGGGTGCGACAGAACTTTTCCCTTCCCTTTTCCAGCTCGAAAAATTATCATTTCGAGTTCAAAATTTGATTTGTCTGATTTGTCTTTGTATTTCAAAAATTGTTTGTATTATTTTGTAATTTTGTATTTTTTGTAAATTTCTATTTTTAAATTGATCAAAATGAAGACTTTAGTTTGTCTGTTATTGAAAAAAATAACTAATGCTTCCTCTATGAGGAAGCAAATACATTTGCTAACGGGGAGCAAAGTGCTCGTGAAATGAGCACCATATAATTATAAATACAAACAAAGTGGAAACACTCGAGATCGAATTCACAGCTAGTTTATTATGTTTTGCTCTCAAAAACGGAAAGGGGAGTAGGGAAGATAAAAAAACTATACGTAGTTTAGGAATAATTAAAAAAAATTGCCAGTTTTAATTATCTGCCACCGTATCTCAGGTCTTCAAATTTATCATTTCTTAGTTGCCTTTCCGTCTTCCCGGTTTCCCAATATATAATTTGTAGTTTTCTTATTACGCCTGATGCTCAAGGAAGGTGGAGGGGGGAAGGGGCAAAAAATATATAAAAAAAACGCCAAATAGTTTGGACAAATTTTAAAAAACAGTTTGCCATTTTCAATTATCTGCCCTCCGTATCTCAGATCTATTGTTAATTACCATTCTTAATTATCTGCCTTGCGTCTATCAGGTTCCAAGTTTATAATTTGTAATTTTTGTTTTTATTTTTTGTCTTATGCTCCAAGAAGGAATGGGGTCAAAGAATATAAAAATACTCAATATTTTTTAGATAAAAGTTAAAAACAGATTGCTAATTCCAATTATTTGCCTTCCGTATCGCAGGTTTTCAAATTTATCATTTCTCAATTACCATTTTTAATTGTCTGCCTTTCCGTCTCTCAGGTCTCCAAATGTATAACATTGCAATTTTCAATGTTTGGTTGTGACTTATACTTAAGGCGGGTGGGGGGCGGGGGGGAACAATATGAAAGCACTAAGAAGTTGTAGTTAAAAATCAAGAACAGATTACTATTTTTTATTTGTCTGCTTTTCCATATCATACGTTCAGATATATAACATTGCAGTATCGCTCTTTTAATGGCTCTCAAAATCATTAAAAGGTAAGAAATAAATAAAAATCAGTATTCTGAGTGAATAAGTTTAGTGCAATAATGTCTTAGGACTATAGGTGGATCTTAAAATAATGACTTAATGTTTAATATTCACGGTTGTTAGGCAATAATTGAAGACAACACGCATTAAATATGGGGCATAATTTCTGAAGTGTACCCACCTCGAAAATGAAAGTTGTCCGATCGGGCTAAAAATTGGCCCAATTGTAGTCCTATTAGATAGTACTCCTCACACCAAAAATTAATTCATTTTGATAATTATTTATCAAAGTAGAGGGGGTACAATTTTTGGGTTTTTCAAGCAAAGCCTTACTTTCAAACGTTTGTAACTTTTGTCCTATTGCCTTAAACAAAATTTCACTTGAAATGTTTTTGATGGATTTTTTCACAAACTTTCTGGTGGTAATAACGATTTTTTTTAAAAGTCAAAATTTGACCCGAATTTTTGAAAATCAAAAATAAATATGACTTTTTTTCAAATTTGGGCACTTTTTTTTCTTCAAAATAGTTTAAAAAGAAAGCTGAGATTTTTTTTAAGTTAAGTAATATTATATGCTACTAGAATAACTTCTCTCTGCATTTGCGTGCATCATGAGAATGTCAAGTTGATGTTGAATGAAATAAATATTCAACATTTAAAAGAGAATACTGACTTGGTGCTCACAAATTATCACGACTGTCTGGATGCTATTGTATGTCCTAACTCTTCAAGTTCCTGTCATAATTCAGAATGCAGCGCAATCATTCCACTGGAATAACGACCAAGCTACAATATTCACTGTGGTGATTTATTATAAAAAATATGGAGGGCTCAAGCACGTAAGTATCGCAATCATATCTGATAACTTAGCTCATGACATGGTGGCTGTTCACGAGTATCAAAAGATAATAGTAGATTACTTAAAAACTCATTTCAGGCCAAAAAAAATCTACTATTTCACTGATGGTGCAGGGCAACATTTAAAAAATAAGAGTAGCTTTGTTAATCTCCAAGCCCATGAAGAAGATTTTGGTATCCAAGCTGAATGGCACTTCCATGGTACATCTCATGGTAAGGGTGCATGTGATGGTATAGGAGCAAATATAAAGAGACAAGCAGCACGTTCAAGCTTACAATGTTCTCCGAAACATCACATACTCACTCCCCATGCTTTGTTTCAGTGGGCACAGAGTAACTGTAAGGAAACTGAAATTTTTTTCAGCAACAAAGAAAATCATGCCTTAGCCACCGAGTTACTTGAAAGCCAGATTTGACAAAGCTGTCACGATACCAAGTACATTACAGTACCACTCTTTCATTTCCACTCAAGATGGAAAACTTCAACTCAAGAAGTTTTCGTCCTCTGAGAAATGCGTTATCTTCTCGAATGGCAAAAAACAGAAACCGCAAAAAAGGCCTGCAAAGAAAACAACTGTTGAAACTATCGCCAAAAAATCGAACAGAAAGACACATAATATTACAATATAATATTACTTAACTTAAAAAACTGGCACTAAAGCGTTGCACAAAGATCCTCAGCGTGAGCGCACTAGGGGAAATTTGGACTTTTAAAAAAAATCGTTATTACCACCAGAAAGTTTGTGAAAAAATCTATCGAAAATATTTAAAGTGAAATTTTGTTTAAGGCAATAGGACAAAAGTTAGAAACGTTTCAAAGTAAGGCTTTGCTTAAAAACGCCAAAAATTGTACCCCTCCACTTTGATAAATAATTATCAAAATGAATTAATTTTTGGTGTAAGGAGTACTATCTAATAGGACTACAATTGGGCCAATTTTTAGCCCGATCGGACAACTTTCATTTTCGAGGTGGGTACACTTAAGAAATTATGCCCCATATACATGTTTTAAAGATTGCTATTATATTTCAGTTATATAGAACAATAATTAATTTTATATACAAAAAAAAGTCGACGCACAAAAATCTGTCTTAGGGAATAAGTGAAATGTGCCAAAAAACTTTTTCTAGAATAAATCACGGAAGAGGGCCCATATATGGAGCCGAAACGTCTGATGGAAATTTAAATCTTCATAATTTACGGACCCCAAAGCCACAAAATAGAAAACTAGTTCCTATAATGTCAGAAATATTGGGTGCATTAAGGTCAGCAAGATACATGTCTAAAATAGATCTTCGTTTAGCATAGTAATAGTATCAAGAAATTTTGAAGAACATTTAAAATATTTAGAAATCGTGTTAGATAAAATCAAGGACGCATGTTTAATGATAGGATGGGATAAATGCGAGTTTTAATGTGCCGAAATAAAATATGTAGGATTCAAAGACAATGAAAAAGATTTACAAGTAGATGAGAATGAAATAAAGCCAATTTTAGATTTTCCAAGACGAAGACGGTAAAACACATTCAAAGATTAATAGGAATGGTATCATGGTGTAGAAAATTTATTCCCAAATTTGCGGAGATTATAGAACCTCTGCAAAAATTATTAAGGAAAGAAGTAAAGTGGAAATGGACTGAAAAACAGGAGCAGGCATTTACGACTATTAAAAAATTGTTAACAATAACACCGATTTTAGCATGCCCTGATTTTGAAAGCCCATTTCAACTTGAAACCGATACTAGTGATACAGGATTAGGAGCCGCATTAACACAAACAATAAACGGCGAAAATTATGTGATAGATTTTGCAAGTAGAGGTTTAAATGGGGGCAGAACGTAAATACTCAGCTTCAGAAAAAGAGTGTTCAGCCGTAGTCTGGGCAATTAGAAAGTTCAGGCCATATTTTGAGGGTTATTCTTTTTAAAGGATTACTGACCATATTGCCTTAAAATGGCTGCATAATTTAACAAATCCAACAGGCAGATTAGCAAGATGGGCTTTAGAATCACTATAATACGATTACGAAATTGTTTATAGAAAAGGAAGTTAAACCATGTCACACTTTATGGCTACATGATTTTCATGATTCACTTCGATTTAATATATAATTTAATTTTTTTGGCTGCTTCGTTTTGAATTCTTATTTTCCCTGCATGGCAACCCTTTCTCGGAGTCGACATCATCATCGCGGGACATCGAAGGGGGCTAACACTCTACGGTAGACCGAAAAGACTAGTCAACTCGCTGCTCCTACTGAAAACTTGGCACTATAATTTGATTTCTCTTGCCAGTTCCACCATTAGGCGATGCTGCCAACCTAACACCTGAAAATCTCCAAAGAAAATCGGTTCGAGATACCGAAATAAATCTTCTGCATTTTCTACAGGATCTGGATAATTCCATAAAGGATCATCAATACTTCGAATTTATAATCACGATGCAAGGTTTTGAATTGTTAAGAAGAAGCCTGTTAGTGGGTAAATGTTCAGAAGACATTTTCGTTGAGTGAGGTCAATGGTCAATGTTTTATCAAATTAAGGCAAGCAACAACGGGAATTTACAATATTAAAATAAAGAACACTTATGCCGTTTTACATCATACGACTCTGCTTTAATTCTGCTTCTATCCACGCGACGACGCGGAAGTGGCTGAATTATAATCAATCAGAGAGGTATAAGGCGAGCATGGCGTAGGGTACGAGAGGTTATAAATTCTCGGGCCGAGAGGCCGTATTCTCTTTACCTCCATAGTCACCGAGGTGTCCTAAACATTCTAAAATCATAAGTGAAGATCTTTTTTCGTCTGCCGAGTTTGATTGCCGTAGTTCAACCTCGTATCAAAGAGTACAGACCAGGTCATCCTATATGAAAACTAGAGAGATGCTCTCAGAGAAAGGAATGTACTTTTATACAACGTATCGGCTGGTATGAATTCTTCACTCTATCTTGGAAAACCTCTAATTCTCATTTGCCAAAATAGACAAATTTATTGTAGTAGCTCTGAAAGTCCTTTGTCCAGAAAGCATCTTTAATCTTTGCACAGAAAGCAGTTAAATCTTGGGAGTGTATAGATGTCCAGTGCCGGGCGCTAGGTTAGTATCCGGTAGATGGCTCTGATTGGCTACACGGCAGTGGGCGGGGTCTGTCAGACAGCAGTATCGAGTACGGCATTCTACTTAGTACATTTCTTAATTACTTGTGACGTACATGTTATATTGTCGCGAGTGTAGCCAGTGTTATCCTCATTTCCCCTTACAACCGGTAGGTAAGTATTCTTAGAATTTATAATTATCAATTATTAATTACCATAATGTGACATTTGATATTGTAAATTCAACTGAATTTTGATCTACACAAATTTTGTACAGGAAAGAAGCTGGTTTCAAGAAGCACGGTTAAACAGTTTATCCTCAGGTTAACGATAGTAAAACAGGCGATTAACTACTTAACCAAGGTTAATTTTTCTTTAACTAATCCATAATTTATTTATCCTATTTTCATGTACACATAGAAATGCCCTTCAAGAACGGTAACCGTTTTACCTGTTATAAAGATGTTAAACTTTCGCTTCACAATTACGAAAAAGAAACGTTTTCGAAGTATTCGCAAAGAGACAGCCGAACGACTGGAAAGTCAAGAGTGAATAAACACACAAATCCAAATCTTATTGATGTGTAAACATCTTAGACCTCGATCTGGGGAGTCGCGCCTGATTCAAATGAAACCATGGCTGGAAAGTGTAACGCAAGCCTCTGACACACGCGTTGTGTCTTATGTCACAGACCGGAGGCTTGCTTCTCTTCACCCACCGGAAGGAGCCCCTTAGTCTCTCTCTCTCTCTCTCTCAAAGAATGTTTGTTTTTTTAGATAATTGGTCATTATTTAAACAATTTCCATTTGTTTAAACAATCTTTTCTCCCTCAAATTGTAACAAGTTATTATTCTCTGGAATTTATATCTCGAAAATAATAATTTTCCACGACTTACAGAGAAAAATATATTTTTAAACGAATGATAATTGTTTAAACAATTGTAAATTATTTACAAAATTCATGGAAACTCGTCATTTATCGATTAAAAATAATTCATTTTGAAAAAAAAACACAAGAAATACCGTTTGTAGTATGAATTCATTAGAAAACTGCTATTTTGCGTTTTTTCTGTTTCTTTTTCATTCTGTTTTGAGAATTCCCGCCAAGTAGTTAAAGTCTAACAGGAGGAAAATATGCTGTGTCTAATTTGAAAAAAAGAAACAATTTTCAATATTTTTGTTATAATTTTTCAGTACTTAGATGTGTAATAATAATGATAAGTGCCATAATAATGAATTTTCCATAATGAAATTTCAATTTTTATTGTTCTTCTTCATGAAATATAATTAGCCTAATTCTAAATCTAGATGCGTAATATAAGTGCGACACAATGTGTTCTTTCAGAGAACTCATATCGGTCCGCATCGGTATTTAATAAACAAACCTTGACTAAGCAGGCAAATGAGAGAATGCGTTTTAGGAAATAAAATAGTTTGAAGAATGAATCAATAAATTTTTTAAGTGTTCAAAATTATATCATTTTTAAAGAATTTTAGGTTGAAACACTACAATTAAAGGAGTTTACATTGTTATTAAAACATTAAAATTCAAAAATGTCACTTATAAATTAAAAATTAAAAAAAATGAAACAATGAAAATTTTTAAGTTTAAATTCAGCACTCTGAAATTTTAATGATTCGAGTCTTATTTTATTTAAAATAATTCAATTTCAATTTGTTTATTTTTGAATATTTAATTTTTACATTCTTATTTTTAATTTATTATAACAGACATCGACGCCTTCATTCAATATGAGTCTATGTGCTAACAGCGCTCTGTATGAGACTATTCCCTATGCTTATACACAGCACATAGTCTCATACACGGAGCTGTCAGCACATAGACTCATATTCAATGGAGGCGTCGACATAGCGAAACTCAAAGCGTCTCCAGAGTTTTTTCAGAGAAATCATATCGGCCCGCATCAGTATTTTATAAACAGAGCTCCTGGAAGAGACTGCGTTGTATGAACTAAAATAGTTTGAACAATCAATCAAGAAATTTGTAAGTGTTCAAAATTATATCATTTTCAAACAATTTTAACTTTAAAACAGTACAATTTAGCGATTATAAGTTGTTTCTTGAGAAATATAAATTGAAAAATGTCATTTAGAAATTAAATATTAAAAAAAAAATGAAACAATGCAAATTTTTAATTTTACATTCAGCACCCTGATTAATTTAAAGAACTTACCAATATTTATATAAAGTCAGGTTTTCATAACTGAATTAAAGCAAATTAATAGAACAGTACTCTAACAGACTTGCAGAAAATTATCTTTAAAATTAGCCCAAAAACAATAAAAAATGATTATTTCCGAATTTATTAATATTTTCCGGAAACATTGACATTTGTCGTTTTTTCAAACAACTTCTAATAAAATTAACATATACTGGCTTTTATTTATGCCCATAAAACGGGTACTTTTATCCCCTTTCATGCAATAATTGAGACAAAATCTACAGTTTATTATTATTAAAACTAGGGTGCTAGTTCAACCTATTGGAAAATAGATGTCCAGAAACTTTTGCACGACATTAAATATAAGAGAAACTAAATTGTTATACTCCTACATGTGCGTAAGTTATTATTTGCTGATTTCCATTTCAGTTAGCGTTTACCGAAGATGTTTATACACAAATCTGTCTTGGGTCGTAGTTTAGGATGCACGTGATGTTTTTTTTATTATGAGATTAAATTTGCTTGTAAACATGGAGGTAAACCCTTTCGATCACATGGAAAAGGCATCAAACAAACAACCCGGTAAGAGAAGAATTTAAAAAAATTCAGAATCTGAATTCCCGTTAATAGGTGAATTTTCCTTCATCGAAAGTTCCACCAACGAGTAGAAAAAAAAGCAAAACCTGTTCCTTTTAATCGACTTAGAAAAATGTAATGGAAGTGTACTGGGAGGAATTAAAAAATGGAGGAATGCAAAAGAAAGAATAGAAAGAAAGAGAATAATGTCACTTTGAAGACGCAAAAGCTAGTCTTTTTAATCCACTCAGAAAAATTTAATGGAAGCGTATTGGAAGGAATTAAAAAGTGGAGAAATGTCAAAGAAAGAATAGAAAGGAATAGAACAATGTAACTTTTAAGGCGAAACTGTAAATTGAAATAAATGCATTTTTTTAAATAAATAAGTTACATTTATATGTGAACATTTTTTTATTAATCTATCGAACAGAAACATATTTTGACTGATTTCATATGAAATCTGTCTTGGAACACGCACTACTGCTGTGCAAATTTGCATGGATTGCACAGCCACACAAAAAAAGTATACGGAGTAAAGAAAAACGATCTATATAACATTGTAGTAATATTGATCCAGCATAGTCGAAATCCAAATTTTTTTAATTTTCTGCTTACCATTTTTTTTGTTTGACTTTAAATTTTTGGTTTAGGTTAAATTTTTGCAACTTGACTGCTTAACATCTGAAATCGTTTTGAGGGTTTGGGAGAGGAGAGGAGAGAGATGTTTAGTGGCCAACTTGAAAAAAGTCAAACTAAACCATAAATTCAAAGTCAAATATAGAAAAAAGTGGCTGGCAGAAAACGGTATAGATAAAGGATTAAAAGTTGAGACAATATAAAATATTATTATTAAAATCACTCCACCGTCATGGTAGACAAACAAATTTCCAAACTTATATTCCACAAAAAGTAACAGAAACTATGCAAGTGCAGATATTTTGTGGACATATTAGAAGGAATTAAAATAATCGAAAATGAAGCATGTCAGAATGAAATATTAAAAATAACCATGACAAAAAAAATTGAAATTTCCAAACTTATGTTGCACACGGAGGAATAGAAACCATGTAAGCGCACACATTTTGTGGACAGATTAGAAAGAATTAAATTAATCGAAAATACAGCATGTAAGTATGGAATTAAAAATAACCATGAAAAGTGTGTCTACTGCTCGCATTAAGAGGAATTAAAAAAATGGAAAATATGTTCGCCTGCATGGAACACAACACAAGTGACCATCGTTGAGGAAATCGAAAAGAATTAGTTTCGGAGATAAACCTCTTCTTCCGTTGGGCACTTCTCCCGATGGAAAATTAGCAAATTAAAAAAAATTAAATAATGCTCACTCTTTCGTTTATATCTGAAAATATTAATTTTTCTCTATTCTTCTCTTCTTACCGGGAAGGTGAGTTTTAACAATCAACACTCTTGATTTTTACTACAACTGTTTGGTTGAAAATCCAAAAATTCTGTTAAAAACTCATCCTTTTTGGTTGAAAATTCAACTGTTTCGTAGAAAATTTACTTTTGTTTAAAATTCATATTTTGGTATTCAAAAGTTATTTGAAATCTTTTTTGGGTGAAAATTAAACTATTTTTTGAAATTTTGTCTTTTTAATTTAAAAATGCATCAATTTTAGTAGAAATTCCATCTTCCTTGGATTAAAATGCAACTGCTGGTTTAGGAATTCAACATTTTTGTTAAAAAGTAATTATTTTTTTCGTTTAAAATTCAATTGTTTTGTTGAAAATTTGTCTTTTTGGATTGAAAATTCAAGTATCTTCGTAGATAATTTACTTCTTATTTGAAACTTATATTTTTATGTTCAAAACTCAAACTGAAATCTTTTTTGGATGAAAATTCAACCACTTTTTTTTTTAATTTGTCTTTTTAATTTAATAATTCATCTATTTTTGTACAAATTTCATCCTTCTTCGATGAAAATGCAACCGTTTGGTTGAAAATTGATCTCCATTGCTCGAGGATTCAACTATTTTGTTTTAAAATTTTGGTTGAACCACTTTATTCAAAAATCATTTTTTTGTTGTTGAACATTCATATTTTTAATTGAAAATTCATCTCTTTGGCTGAAAGTTGAACTATTTTGTTGAAAACTGATCTTTTTTTAATTGAAGATTCAACTGCGCGGGTAAAAGTTATACTACTAAACTTGTTTCTTTGAATGAAGGTTTATCTCTTTGGTTGAAAATTTAACTACTTTGTTGAAAACGAACTTTTTTGCTGAAAATTCACATTTTCAGGTTAAAAATTCAATTTTTGTACAGAAATTTGTCTTTTGGCTTGATGAAGGTCCAATAATTTAAGTGAAGTGTTTTTTCTTTCATGACTGAAAAATCGTTATTTGTTTAAAATCCGTCTTTTCGGTTTTAAAATTATTTTTTGTTATGAAATTTAATTTTTGTTTTGTTAAAATATCAAGAATTCCACTTTTCTGTTGAGAATTCATCTTTTTAGGTTGACAATGCAATTATTCTGCTAAAAATTTAATTATTTTGCTGCAAAATCATATTTCCAGGTTAAAAATTAAATTTTTGTACAGAAATTCGTCTTTTGGCTTGAAGGTCCAATAATTTGAGAGGAGTGTTTTTTAATCGATGACTGCAAAGTCTTCTTTATTCATAATGTGTCCTATAAGGGTTTACATGACTTCCATTTCTTACAAGACTTCCTTCTATATTTTTTATAAAATCTTATCCTTACTATTTACAGTTATTTACAGCTATTTACACAAAATCTTATATCTATATCCGTATTTCTATTTTTTGACGATAGCGCAATTTGGGACGTGTTAGCGAACGAGTGAGCGAATGATCGAAAGCGAGAGTGCAAGCGGGGAGCGATAACGCAAACGCATCTTAATTTACTTATGCTATTACATAACCATTACTTACAAATCTTTACGCTTCTAATTTAAGCGACTTCCGTTTCCTTTTTCCTTCACTTCTCTTGTACCTATATTTTGCCATTTTTTGCCTCCATTCTTTCATTCTTTCTCATTTGCTCCCCTAGCACCCTCTAACTCTTTCATCCACTCTTCCCGAAAACCATCCTCCCCTAGAATCTTTGCCACATTCTCTTGCCAGCTTCCTTTATCTTCCATTCCTCTCCTACACCCTTTCCATACATGCTCCCATGTTCCCTCTTCCCATTCACAGATTCTGCACTTCCTGTTCTCTTTCTTTTCCCAATTCATACCTGCCCTTACCACGTTTCCCAATCTAAATCTTGCTATTCTGGTCCATCTTTTCTCTCCCCAGCTCTTTTCTAAATACTTTGGTACTCCTTCCTTTTTTATCATCTTATACCATTTATTATATTTTGATTCCTCAATCATCCCCCATCTTTCTATTAATTGTCTTTCCCTCTCCCTTTTTTCACTTCTTCATAGTTGACACCAGTCCCGTCTTCTATATCTCTAGCCTTAAAGAGCTCCCTCCTTTCTTCTTCCCATCTCGTTAATTCCATCGCCCTCCCTCTCCTTTCTTCTACCTCCATCAAACACTTTCTGGCCAACTCCCCTCCCTTTCCCTCCCACAGCTTCGTCTCAAAATTCCACGCCCTCTTTTCCGCTCTTGTACTTAATTTATCCCTTTGCGCTTCTTCTCTCACCATATATCCCGGCGTCCTACAGTCTACCCCTAGCGTTCACCTTATATACCTTTCTTGTAAACTCTCAATCTCTTCTCTTTTTTCCATCCCCATATCTCTGCTCCTTAACCTAATACCGGCCATACCAGCGTATCAAATAACCACAATCTCCTTCTCCAATTTTCTTAAAACCTTCTTTTTCCTATTCCCCATATCTGTTTCATTACCGCTGCTGCTTTTTTTACCCTTTCTCTTATATGAGCTCTATGATCTCCATTTGCTTGCAAGGTATATCCCAAATACTTAAACTCTTTTACTTCTTCTAATTTTATTCCCTTCCATTTCCCCGTCCATTCCTTCTTTCTTCCCCCTCCTTTTCTAAACCTCATTATCTTTGTCTTTTCTACATTTAAATTCAACTTTTTCCCATCGAAGTATTTTCTAATCCTGTAATTAAGCCCGAAATCCCTTCTTCATCCTCTGCCATCAACACTATATCGTCTGCGTATGCCAGTGTATATATCTTTTCGTTCCCAATCCTAACTCCTCCTCAGCCTTTTCTCTTCATTTCTTCTTTCAAGTCTGATATTAATATATTAAATAAAAGCGGGCTCAGAGGACATCCTTGCCTTACTCCTCTCACTAACGAGAAACTATCTCCTACTTGCTCTCATACCTTTACCTTCCTTTTTGTCTCTCTAAAAATTTCCGATACTCTCTTTATTAATCCCTCTCGTATCCCCTTTTTCACCATAAGTTTTTCTATCTCGCCTCGGTCTAATGAGTCAAGCACCGCCTTCAAGCCCACGAATATTGCTACCATTGCTCCTTTCTCCCTTTTAATCCACTTATTTACTAAATAGTTCAGAACATATATATTGCCCATCACCCCCATCCCGTTTCAAAACCCTGTCTGATTCGGTGGCTCTATCTTTTTCTCCACAACTTCTTTTTTTAACCTCTCCGACAAAACAGTCACATACATTTTATACAGTGTTGGCATTAGTGTCACTCCTCTATAATCTTTAACCTCCTCCCCTTTGCCTTTCTTCACTATTGGTATCACTACTCTTTCTTTCCATAACTCTGGCCACCCCTCTCCTCTCCATGCTCTATTGCACTTTATCCATGCCCATTCCTTTAATTCTGTCCCCCCATATTTCCATACTTCATTTGGAATCTCATCTATACCAGGTGCCTTTCCATCTTTCGTCATCCCTAATACCTTGACTATTTTCTCCCTTGTAATGTCCTCCTCCGCATCTGTTTCCCTATCACCTTTTCCTCCTTTCCTAACTTTCCTCTCTACTCCTCCATGTAATTCCATAAGATATTTTTTCCATTCTACCATCTCAATATCCTGGTTTACTCTTTTCCTTCTTCTTCTCTCTCTATTTACCACCTTCCAAATCTCTTCTTCCGTCCTAGCCTTCTCCGCTTCTTCTTCAAACCTTTTATTTTCCTCCTCTTTTTTTTATCCACTTCTATCCCCACCTTCACTAACTTCTTTTTTGCTTGTGCACTCTAATACACCTTTTATTTCTCCTATCATTATTTCCATTTCCTCGTTTACATTTCCTTTCCCCATTTTGATATTCATGACTTTTTCTTTAAACTGTTCTTTACCTTCCATTGGCCAATCCCCTCTTCCGGCTCTTTTTACTTTTGCTTCCTTTTTAGCCTTATTGTTATTACTCATTTCTCCCTCTACTGTCACTATTATGGGCAAGTTATCCGAATCTATATAATTCCCTACCTCTAGTTTCTTAACCTTCTCTCTTACCTCGTCGTCTACTACCAGATAATCAATTACCGTTCCCCTCTTTCCTCCTGAACGTGTATATACCCCTTCCTCATCCCCGTCTATACTTCCGTTTAGGATAAACCATCCCATCTCGCCTAGGCTCTTTAACAACTTCTTTCCGTCCCCATTCAGTATCTTGTCTTTGGATTTTCTTCCTCGCTCTCCATCCCATTCGCTTCCTCCTCTATCTCCTGTTCTCGCATTAAAATCTTCTCCTATTATAAGCCTAATCTCTTGCTTATTTTCTTCCATCAGTTCTCTCATCTCCTCTGATTTCTCCAGCATATCACCGTTCACATAAACCCCCACTATCTTCCACCTCTCTCCCCCCATATTCATCTCTTCTACTATTAATCCTTCTTTATGTTCTTTCAACTCCTTTTTATCCTTCGCTCTTCCCTACCTACACTTCGCACTTCCTCTATCTCTACCTTAGCATCAATCCTTTTTAGTACTTCTTCCACTCCTTCCATCAGCTCCTTCCCCTCTAATCTTAGACCCTTTATCACTATGTTTCTTTTTTTTCTTCTCTCTCTTTCTTTCCTATTCTTTATTCTATTTGTCTCAGCCTTCCCTTCTCCTTATTCCCACTCTCCCCACCGACAAACTCACGGTTTGAGCTTTCTATTTTTTTATTCTACCTTCCAACTCATCTACCTTTTTATTAGGCTCTTCCTTCTTTTCTAATCTTTGCTCCAACGTCTGTATCCTTTTCTCTAGCTTTTCCCTGACTTCTTCCCATTTCCTCAATTCTTTCCTAAGTTCGGCCATTTCCTGCCTAATTCCTTTCCTTATTTCCTCTCCCCTGTTCTCCTGCTTTTTTTCATACACTGCTTCCCCTCTCCCCTCTCTTCCTTTTGATAAATGCCTCAATCGATCCGAAGCTCTTCGCCCTCAATTTATCCTTTTCCACCGTTTTCCTACACTTTCCCCTTACCCTCCTTTCTTTGTTCTCCCCTTTCGGTGTATCGAAAACTTCCTGGTCTAAATCCCTGCTTTCCTGCTGGTACTCGCTCCGCTAGCCATGAATCCAATTCAAACGATTCCGCCTTCAATCGTTCTCTGTCTCTATCTATCTATCCCACCCTGTCACAAACCTGAAACCCACCTAACCTCAACTTCAACACAAATCTGTCTTGATCCCAAAAAATATCCTCACCCCCTTGTTAATCTTTCAATCTGTCAATCAATCCCTCACAAACGAACCCTTCTACATACATGCACAATTAGCTCACCTCAAATTGCACCACAATCATCAGAAAAACTCAGCATCAAAACTTCACCGCTACCACACACTTTCAAGCGGGAAACGGAAGTCCGACTGAAAAGTCTTTATTTGTTTAAAATTCGTCTTTGTGGTTTTAAAATTAATTTTTAAAATGAAATTTCATATTTTGTCGTTGAAATATCAACTGTTCCACTTTTCTGTTGAGAATTTATCTTTTTAGATTGACAATTCCATTACTCTGCTGAAAATTTAATTATTTTGCTGAAAATTTAATTATTTTGCTGAAAATTCACATTTTCAGTTTGAAAATTTACTTTTTGTACAGAAATTCGTCTTTTGGCTTGAAGGCCCAATAATTTGAGTAAAGTGTTTTTTATTTCATGACTGAAAAGTCTTTATTTGTTTGAAAGTATTTTGTTAAAAAGTCATCTTTCATGGTAAAAAAAGTAATATATTCTTGTTTAAAATAACAAGGATGGACTAACCCTTTCCCTAGCTGCTCGTGGGAACAACAATAAAACCACCAAAACACCAAAATGTTGTAGATGCGGTTCAAGACAATCGAACGCGCAGAACACCCGACAATGGGTCGGCAAACAATGCCGATCAGCCTAGAGTTCGGTGTGCTGAAAATAATTTAGATGGAAACACGACGACGAACCGGCGAAACGCCCACATTCAGTGGACGGATCAACTCAAGAATGACTTGCTAGACTGCTACGATGCTAGCATTATCCCTGTTCACCGAGGCTTTATGGCGCGTATGCACACTCTGTGGTGCCAGAAACACCCAGCGCTTCAGCACGTTTCGCATCAGTCTTTGCGAAATCAAGCCGACTACCTCCGAAAAAATGGATATGTATGCGGAGCGCTTCCCCAACAGCTGTTTGATCAAGCTGCAGACGAAGATGAGAAAACGACATTGAGACCAACCGCGGAAAGCAGGCACCTTCTGAGAGAAGATCGTGATTTCAGGACAAGGAGGAACATTAACATGCAAGTTCCTCCTAAGCCTCGAGATCTGGCTGAAATGGATGCCTCCCTTCGTGGAGATATCTCGCAAGAGTCCGACCTCTGGACCATCAATCGCTCAGTTTATGGTGCTGCGAGAGCTTTGGCTGATTCAAAACGAAGGCTAAAACCGACGATGGATTAAAAGACCAAAAGACGCTTGCATCAACTGAATAAGAAGATTGGATGGGCAAGACAGAATGAATCCCGTGTTCAATGCGTGATTGACTACATAACATCTCGTAGACCGTTTACGAAAAGGGTTCGAAAGTTCCCCCAAGAACTAAAGATCTTGAATAACACATTGAACAAGTCAAAGCTGCTGACAATCAAGCAGCATATTGTTAACAAAATACGGCTGTTATCTGACGCAAGAAGGAGCATATAGAAGAGGGAGAGATGGATCAGGGAGAATCAACAGTTTCTCGCTCACCCATCGCGCCTCTTCAGCGATCTCTCTGTTTCTGTAAAAAATCCACCCAAGCCCAAGGAGGTAGAGACTTTTTAGAGAGAGGTATACAAGATCCCGAAAACACTAGAGTTGAAAGAAGATACTGACAATATCATCCGCTTCAAGGAGTTTTGCGACAACCTGATAAAATCTGAGGAGGAATGTCCACCAATCACTGCCGAAGAGGTGAAAAAGCACCTAGAGGCACGAAGAACTTTTCCGCTGCTGGACCAGATTCCGCAGTGGCTGGTGTTAGGACGCACTATACTACTGCCGAAAAAAGGCAACTTGTCCAACCCAGAGAATTACAGGCCAATAACTTGTTTGAACACACTGTATAAGATCTTTACGGCTGTCCTAAACAACAGGATTGTTCGACGAATTGAGCCTGTGTGGCAAGAGATGTACGAACAACGTGGCTCGAAAAAAGGTGTAGCAGGCAATCGAGAGAACCTGCTAATTGACAGGTTTGTCTGCAAAGACGCAGCAGACCATCAGCGCGTCCTGTCAATGGCCTGGATTGACTACCGGAAAGCTTTCGATTCAACCTCTCATAGACTTATCATCTGTATTTTGGAAAGCTTGAAGGTACATCCACACATAGTGAGATGCATAGAGAGATTCATGCCTCTTCGGAAAACTAGATTTACTATCTCATCTAGAAATTATCGTGTGACAAAGAACAACGTCACCTTCCAGAGAGGCGTTTTTCATTGTGATACCGTGAGCCCTTTGCTTTTTTGCATCACATTTCTGCCTCTATCTCTCGCACTGAGAGATTCTTCTGGATACCTCTGTGGCGACACTAATCAGCGCGAGCATAAGGTCACTCATGTATTTTATATGGATGACCTGAAGATCTATGCCTCTGGTAAAAGCAAACTTCAAACTGCTATAAATATTGTCAAGACGTACATAGGAGAGATTGCGATGGACTTTGGTTTAGACCAGTGTGCCAAAATTAATCTGAAGAAAGGGAAGATTATTGGCGTGCCTCAAAGCCGCATTCAGAACGAAACATCAGTGAAGGAGTCTCTCCGAAGCAGATACAAGCATTTTCTTCGACAGATTTGCTCTTCCAATATATCGGCGTTGAACAAGGTATCTGCGACTAACATGCTTGCTGTCCCGGTTCTACTCTACTCGTTTGGGGTGGTTCAATGGACAAAGAACGAGCTTAAGGCCCTTGATATCACCATACGTAAGATCATTCATATGCATAATAGCTTGCATATCAATTCGTGAGTTCCACGATTATAGATTTCACGCCGTCAAGACGGACGCGGACTTCTGAATCTCCAGTGCCTTTATAACCGAATTGTTCTAAGTACAGCTTACATACATCGTTGCGAATGGCAGAGATCTTCTCCTAAAAATAATCAGGAACCACGAGCTGATTGGTGAAGGAGCGTTCCTTTACAAAGCCGCGGAGCAAGCGGCCGAGACCCTTGGCCTGAATTTTAACATCAGGGCTTAATTCAGGTACAGACGGTTTTATTTTCGCATGCCAGGACGGTGTCATTTCCACCTTAGCATACCGTGACCGCATTTTATGTCAAGAAGTTCCCAGTGATAGGTGCAGAGCGTGTCATGCACACGCTGAATACCTAGAACACATACTATCGAGGTGTCCGACCCACGCAGGAACGACGTATATCTATAGAGATAATGTGGCCCTAAGAGTGCTTTATTACCATCTTTGTCGCTCTTACGGTGTTGGTCGCGACCCTGCCCTGCCGAACGCTCCAAGGGAGATAGAGTCAATTGTCCAAAACGAGAAGTGCCAAATTTTCTGGAACTACGATTTTCGGATAGCAGTCTCCGTTGCACACTCGAGGCCTGACATCGTTCTCCAAGACTTCGAGAAGCGAACTATATTCGTGATCAAATTCTCGGCTCCGTCCGAACACACGAGGGTTTCACCGGCCTGTCGTTGTGATTTCATCGTGCCCTGGGACCACCCATCTCACGGTGGTGAGACATGGCCATAAGTTACATGAAGGTCCAGTATATGCGGCACTTCTCATTTTCGACAATTGACTTTATTTCCCTAGGAGCATTTAGCGGAGCGGTATTGCCGTCAGAGGACTAATGCCGTAAGAGTGAAAAAAATAATAATAATAAAGCACTCTTAGTGCCGTATTGTGCTTTTGGATGTAGGTCGTTCCCGCATGAGTTGGACAACTAGATAGTTTGTGTCTTAGATGCTCGGGGTATGCATGATACGCTCTGCAGCTATCATCGAGAATGCCTTGGTTTAAAATGTGGTGTCTGCATGCTAGAGTGGAAATGACACCGTCTTGACATGCCAAAATGAACCCTTCCGTGCCCGACTTCAATCCGGCTGATCTAAGGAAAGCAAACGTTAGCTCATACATCAACTGATCCTCCACATTTATGTGCAAGATTCCGTGTATCCTCTTGTCGAGGAGTTGTTCGCGGAAGTTTTTCTCCTGTGCTTTCTTAATCCGGACCTGTATGAGTGAGAACTCGAGATGGATAAGATTTGATGCATTTTGCTCACCCCTGATATTGAAGTCAAGGCCGAGTGTTTCAGCAGCCTCCTCCGCTGCTTTGTACATAAACGCTCCTTTACCCACTTCTTCGTGCTTCCTGACCATTTTAAGATGAGGGTCTCGTCCATTTCCGACTATATGTGCTGTACCAAAAATAATAATGTTGTGAAGTCATTCAAGATTCAGTATTCCGCGAATACCTTGACGGCGTGAGATGTAGAGTCGTGGAACAGGAGACTCAAGGTGCATGCCTTTGTTCGTGTGCATAACCTTTCGTGACCCGATATCAAGGGATCTGAGCTCGTCCTTCGACCATGGAACCACTCCAAATGAATAGAGTACTACCATGACGGCAAGCATATTCGTTGCAGATACTTCGTTCCTCGCCGATAGTTCGGAAGACCATATCCGTCGGATGAGACGTTTGTATATGCATCGGAGAGTATCCTTAATAGATTTCACGTCCTGAATGCGGCTCTTTGGCACGTCCAGGTATGTATAGGCCTCTCCAGCGCTAAGGTGTCGTATAGCGCTTCTGTCGACGAGCTCAGGGTCTTCGGGGATGCCATTAAGTTTCCTTCGCTCCAAATAAACCGCAAAAGTACCCTTCGGAATGGCGAAGTGTGAGAGGTAGTGGCAATAGTGAGGCAACAGAGGAGTGGGCTCATGGTGTCGCCCTGAAAGATACCTTTCTGAAAGGTTTCTGTTCGTTATCACACAATGTTTTCCAGATGAGGTAGTAAATCGGGTGTTTCAAAGCGGCATCAATCTCTCTATGCACCTGACGATGTGTGGATGAACCTTTAAGCTTTCCAGCAGACAGCTGATAAGTCTACGGGAGGTTGAAACGAAATCTTTCCGGTAATCAATCCAGGTCATCGATAGGAAGCGACGGTAGGATGATGCGTCTTTGCAGACACATCTATCCATTAGCAGGTTCTCCCGACATCCCGCTACGCCTTTCTTTGAGCCGCGTTGTTCGTACATTTCTCTCCACACAGGTCCGATTGTCCGAACAATCAAAAAGGACTGTCCGGCCTATGTTCGCTTCAAAGTCTCACCAGATGGACAGACTTTAGAAGTAGTGGATGTGAATGGAGAACATAAAAATCACGATCAAAGTGAGGTGAGCTATATTGGCTGTAAAATAAAATACTTCTGAAAAGGTACACATTTTCTTAACTTTTTCCATAATATTTGATTACAGGTATCTTTGCTCATTATCCCTTTTACTCATTATTAGAAACGAAGCCAAAAGTTTGTTGGCTATGAAAGCAAACAAAAAACTGGTACAGGAAAATATGCAACAACTGTAAAGAGTTTTAAGTTGTAAGTGTAAAAATTTGGAATATAAAGAAAAAAATTCATTTAATTTTCAAATAGAGTTCAGCAGCTCGCAACATTAAAGGATTCATATACACAGAGCCTTTAAATTTCTCCATTTTTATACAATAATTTAATTTAAGATTTTTTAATACTATTTTACGTAAATAATACCAGTGAAAAGGATTATAGTTGTCATTTAAGTATTAGCTTTAATATGAAAAGTGAGAGGTTATTCTGGGTGTATACATTAAACATTTAATTGTTTACGTTATGATGTTCACGTATTAAGAGATGATAAAGACAGCTTTAAAGGCATGTTGATTCAGACCGATAGAATGAAAGAGTTATGTGCTGCCTACCCTCAAATTGCCGCTATCGACGCGACATACAAATTGTTGAAAATGTTGATACCAACATATCTCATATTAATTGAAGATGGTAATTGCCAAAGTGAAATAGTGGCTATGTTCCTCTTTGTAAACGAAGATAAAGACAGTTTGGCATGGTTCTTAGAAACATTCACAAATACTAACCCGAGTTCTGAGAATACAAAGTGCATAATGACTGATAAAGGTTTGTCCGAAAGATCTATTATTAGAGAAATCTTCCTAAATGCCTCCCTAAGGATATGCATTTTTCACGTTAAAAAAACTTTCGATAGAGAAGTGGCGTACCAAAAAATGGGAATAACCTAGTCACAAAGGAACACTTGCTTATAATTCTTCCAAAAGATGGTATATGCTAAACGTGACAAATTTGAAGAGGTAAAAAAGTAATTCGAAGATTATGCACCAAAAGCAGTATTAGAATTTTACCAAAAAAATGGGAAGAACATTAGAGATGAGTGGAATATTAACGAAAACTTTGTCCAATCCAATATTCTTAACAATACAAATAATTGCCTAGAATGTGCCAACTCTAAATTAAAATCAGTAACATCCAAAAACAGCACGTTGCGAAGTTTTCTAGAAGGGTTTCTTACTATCATCAATTCCCTTGCACAGGACAGAAGCCATAAGGCTATATATTCTTCACAAAAACGTTTAGTCTGGAAATATCCTCCTGAGAGTGACGAATATAGTACAGCGAGTATCTGACGAAAGAAGCCACAATTCACGTTTTAAATCAATTGGAAGCCTCAAATTTTATAGTATCTGCAGAACCTCAAAATCACTCCTATAATATAGGGTAACCAGGACTGAAATTTACGGAAACTGATTGCTCCTGTTTATTCTGGATCGCAATGTGTTTGCCCTGCAAACATATTTTTGCTGTGAGAACGTTTTTTGATCTCCCGCAGTTTGATCAAAATTTAGTTCTTGAACGTTGGACTCTGGGATATTTAAAGAAAACGCATTCAGTGTTTAAAAGCTCCAATGTTGAAAACAATAATCATGCGCTCTTTGTGACAACACAGCGAAATGTATGCCCTTTAAGCTATTCACAGAAACGAAAAAAGGCACACATGAAATCTGATGAATCTGGGGACTTGTGCGCACTGAGGACAGGTGAAGCTTATGAGAAATGATTAAAAACTCTTTACACTGTAAATAAGTACTGGAAAAATGGAATGGAGGTCGCGATTATTCCTATAAAGACAGAATTGGTAAATTTAATGTACAACAGTAAGTAACTAAATTTGTACCTTTTTCTGTTTCAATATTTGCTAATAATATCTAAAAGCAAACTAATTTTCGATCATATAAATAGAATATTAAAAGTAAAATTGATACAGTTGATATCTTTATTCAAACATTTGAATTTTAACTTCATTTAGATAATTGATTCATCACATTATTTTAGGCTGATATTCCCACATAGCATACTTCCCGAAAAAACCTGGTCTTTTCTTAGGACTTGGTCCAACTAGTCGGGAGAAAAAACCAGGTCTACTCTAGGTTCAGACCTATACTTCAGCCTAGGTTAAAACATAGGTTCATGTTTACCGCGATTTTTTAGTTTAAAAAAAATAAATTAATGCGACAAATTTTTGACAGAGAATTCAGTATTTTTAATGCAAATATGTAGTTCTAATTCATATAATCCAGTCAGAAATAGATTTTATATTTAAATTTGTAATTTGTATTAAGAAGTTGTAACATTATCAATCTATCTAACTGGGGATCGATTTTGCGTTTATCAATATTCTCAATTTAATTATAACTGGAGTTGGCTGATTTTAGTTAGAGATCTTAATTTTACTAAAAATTATACTAATTTTTAGTACTGGTAATGTTGCATTTTAAACTTATCTCAATGATATTTATTTTCATAGAGACATTCGTTCAATTTGCGTTTACTTTTTCCTGTCCAGTAAATTGCAACCAACGATATAAGTTGATTCCAATACTGATAGGATATTAAAACTAGCCCTAACAATTTTATAACTAAACTTGATAATTAAATAAACAATAAAAATTCCCACTAAAATTTAAATCGCTAATTGACGATAAAAGTGACGGATTGTAGATTCACTCAAGGGAGAGACGATTGCGTATTTTTTGTGATTTGAATTTAATTTGAGAATAAATGATTTTATTGTGAATTGGATTCTCCTTTCTTTCCTTCTTTTAGAGACTGAGATACCAAAACTTTGTTCGCACAACGAGGTCTTTATTGTTAGATAAAGTGCAATTTCGTTACGAATTCCATTCTGGCTCTATTCTTTTTGAAAAATTAAAACTAAAAAACGCCCATTCAAATTTCGGTAGCTGGTGCAACCATGCACAACGAGGTCTTTATCGTGAAATAAAGTGCAATGTCGTTCCAATAAATGTTGCACGCACTACCAAATCAATAACAAATTTGTTGTTCTTTTTAGGGTGGGAAACGTTTGTTTTGGGGCCATCCACAAATCTCGTGACGCTAAAAATAGTGAAAATTGCGCCCCCCCCCCTCGCGACAGAACGCGGCGATCTGTACCCCACCCCCAAGTGTCATGTGGCGAATTTTCGACCCCCCCCCCCACCTATCCTATTTAAAAGGAAAAAAGTTAAATTTGTATATTATTGAGTAGCAATATTATGACTAGCCAATTAGTAATATACAAATATAAAAAGGTTACTATGTTCCAAATTTTCTAATTGTATACAGTTTAATCACTTCAAAAAATAATAATTGAGTGGCATGGTTTTATTTTTCAAGCTGAATGTTTTTATTTTTTCACAAATTAATGTGGAAAGGGTCCTAGAAAATTAAAAATGCTACCTCAAAAATATTCAGTTTTTAATGATTCTTCATTATTTTGAATTGTTTGAAATGTTTTTTAAATCTTTCAAATCTTTTTGAATTCTTTTAACTTCTTTGGAATCAACTGAATTCCTCCAAATTCTCAGATTTATCTGAATTCATCTACATGGCCAGTATTATCTGAATTCCTTGAATTCGTGGAATTTCCTAAATTCAGAAGATTTCAAGGAATTCAGGGGATTTATAGAAATCACAGATTTTCAGGAATTCAGGGATTTTGAGAATTCAAGGAATTTCAGGAATTCTGAATATTTCAGGAATTCTGGGAATTTAGATTTTCACGAATTCGGATAATACAAGAAATTTAGAATATATCGACGCCTCCGTTCAATATAAGTCTATGTGCTGAAAGCGCCGTGTATGAGACTATGCGCTGTGTATAAGCATAGGGAATAGTTTCATACAGAGCGCTGTTAGCACATAGACTCATATTGAATGGAGGCGTCGATATAATAGATTCAGGATATTTAAAGAATTCAGGAAATTCAGAGAAATCAGAGAATTTGAAGAATTCTGAGAATTTAAGGAATTCAAAGAATTTAAGAAATTCAGAAATTTTCACGCATTCAGAGAATGCAAGGAATTAAAAATATTCACGAGATTCTGAGAATTCCCAATTAACGGAATGCACAGATTTTTAGTCATTCCGAAAATTCAAGAATTTCATTGAATTTACAGAATTTCAGGGACTTTTAACGAATTCAAGGAACTTCAGGAATTCAGAGAATTCACAACATTCGAGGATTTCAAGGAATTCAGAAAAATCCAGGATTTTTGTACATTCCAGGAATTCGGAGATTTTCAGGAAATCGGCAAATATCCATTATTTTCATTGCTCTAAATATAAAAATATTGATTAAAAAAAAAGAAAGGAACATTTTTTTATTTCAGGTTTCGAAAGCTGTGAATTTTTAGTTTAAAAAGCTTTAAATTTGATATTGTACCGTTTTTTATTAATTCAAAATTTTTTTATTTAAAACGTTCTAATTTTAAAAATGGTCCATTTTTAAGTTGTAAAATTCATTAATTTTTATTTCTACATGCTAAGTAGTGAAATTATTTAAATTGGTAGCCAAAGAATAAAAATTTCTCAATTTGTATAGCCTCCAAAACTTTAAAAGTGTACAATTTTATATATTCCTCATTTACAGGTGATTTAATATCAAAGACTTTAGATTGGGATTTATTCAATTACTTAAAGTTTTTAATTTTAAATTCGAAGCGTCTCGTCGTCCCGAAATTCGAGATGAGTAGTCAAATATTTTTCATAAGCTTGGTCCATTTGTGCCCAATTTTTGGGACGACTAGACGCAGCCTTTAAAATTATTTAATTTAAAACCTATATTCAAGTACTTGAGGACCTTTCAGGTTAAAATTAATTATTTGACTAATCATTCGTTTTCATTTGTTTTGCAACTGTAAAACATCACTATTTTCAAACGGTACAATTTTGAAAGATTTAAAAATAAAACTTAACCATTTTCAAGGTTTCGATACATACTTTCAATTCCAGATTGTTTAATTTTAAAGGATTCCAGTTTTAAATAATATTATGTTATAAATTTAAAGCTGAAAGCTGATCAACAAGATAATTTTTTTTTCATTTACAGTTTTGAAACATTTAAAAAAGGGGAAAGTCATAAAAAATTTATAATATTTAAAATCATTCTGACTTTTTTATATAATAAGCCAAGAAGGTTAGAGACTTCACTCATGCCTGAAATTAAAAAATTAGAATTATAATAGATTTTAAAAATTTTATCATTATTACTGAAACTAATATTAGAAGTATAATATTAGAATATTAGGCTCCTTCTTAATTCTACGTATTTAGGTAAATAAAAAACATTTCCTATTACACTTATGTGTTTATAAACTTTAAATCCTTTAAATAATAAAACGAACAAATTCAAAAAAACCGGACTAAAAAAACAAAAACATCACTGCGAACCAACTTCATGCTGCAAACACTAACTTGTCGATTATTATTATTAATAATACTCAATAAACTTAAGAAAAATAAAACGAATAAGCAATTTGATTCGATTTACTTTGTCACGTGACATTCAGACCCCCCCCCGGCGGGGGGACAAATCGGGGCGGTCCCCCAAACGCCCCCCCCCCCCTCCAGCGTCACGAGATTTATGGACGGCCCCTTTTGTAATTTTTTTTTCAAAAAGTTACTTTTAACAAAAGATCTTTTTTGGCGCATAATTCTTGTGGATTGATCTTTTTTCGCATCTTGCATGGTTTGACCGAAAAATGGAATTTTTCATTACTTTTTTATGGTAAAAACCAGAGACGTTAGTCAAAAAATACTGTTCAACGAACTCGATCTCTCTTTTTGGTCCCTTGAACTGTGTGTAAAATTGCAACCTAATCTGATTAGTCTTTCCAAAGTTATCCGGGTACCGGGTATCCGGGCCATTTTCCACGTTCTGGGGACGTGGCTGGAACGTTCCTAAAGTTCCCGCGATCGTTCCAGGGACACTAAGCGTTGAGTGATTTTTGAGAATATACCATCCGCTTTGACTATTTTTCATATGACCCTTTTTTGTACTTTTGTTTGAGCTAGAAAGAAAGCTTGTTCTGCTAATTTTAAGTACATTGAGACTAGAAAGTGAAATTTAAATATTTTATTTAGAAAAATAAGTTTGAAGTGCTCCGGTACACCCACTTACGCTTGCACACGCGCGCCGATGTTCTAAACGATTATTATCGCTAATCAAAAACTAAACTTCACTTTTTAATCTCAAGTTGCTTAAAGGAATAAACCCAAACTTTTTTTCTTTTCCAAAAAATTCAACTGTAGTAGCAACGTTTTTTTAGTACTATTAAATGAGTTACAAATGGCCAAAACAGGTGATATATTGTCAAAAACAACCTATCGCTTATTTTCATAAATAAACACCTTAACGTTCTTTTGACAACTTTTGACCCCTGATTCGTATTAGGCGCGAAAAAAATCCTTCAAAAACACCATGTTGCTTTCCACTTGTAAAACACATGTACCAGTGTAAATAATCAAAAGAATTTTGGAGACGACTTCTAATTTTAAAGGAAAAATTGGCGTCAATTTCATTCCTGACTGAAGTGTAATTTCGAATTCTGTATTTTCATCATATTTACTTACCTCTTTCTATTTTTACTCTATCAATGATGGGAAGGTAAAGAAAAACGTGCATCAGGCAGTCATCATTCAAACGATTGATGGGCACATTATTGTCTGACGCGTAATATCGTGTTAGTTGCTCATCACCAGACTCATCAGAATCCGATTTTTGTTTGATGATAGCAGCCAACTTTGTCTTATTCTCGATGCTATCCGGTTGGTGCCAAGAGTCTGCTGGCATTACCCTCAAATCACGATTATGTAACTGAATTTCCTTTTTATACCCATCTTCTCTGGCTCTACAAAAAAATGGTAAAAAGAGATTTCATATTCCAACGGGTTATTCTCTATATTTTTTTCGTAAACACATATTGTTTACGTTCCTCAAAGCCTATCAAAAAACAAAATTTTTTCTTTTCCTTTCAAATAGGGATGAAAAAGTGCTAGTAGATGCAAAAATGTTTACGTAAAACGTTGTTAAAGATCAAAATACGAAAATTCCGTTATTTTTGCGTATTTTGAGGCCGAAAATGTTGTTTTTTTCTGGTCAGGTACATAACAAACCAGGCATTACGTGGAAATAATGAGTGAAATTCCCGAAAAATTCGCACATGGAATGTTTTTAATGAGAAAGTTTCGTTAAGGGGTCCCTTTTAACATATCAAAAATGCTAGAACAGATCAATTGCCAAAGCGGGTTTTTTTTTCGAAAACAGTTCCAAAAGTTACTTTTGCGTGGACGGATAATTCCCATTGCAATTTAGAGCAAAATGTCCAACAGAAAAAAGAAAGAGGACAAAATTATGAGAATTTTTTGTTAAAAAAATAATCCGCTATCTTCCATAGGTTTCGAGTTAGGATGTATTGAAAAACCCCAACTTTTTTGGATTTTCAGCGACAAATCACTAAGTTTCAAAAAACGCGGTGTACCTTTGCACCTAATTATTACACGGAAAAGTGTTCCACAGGTGAGTGAAAGTAGACTTAATTTGCTGTGATTTAAAAAAAAGAACAATGTCCTACCTATAATAGGAAAAGTGTTCCACAAGTGAGTGATAGTAGACTTAATTTGCTGTGATTTAAAAAAAAGAACAATGTCCTACCTATAATAGGTCATAAGTTATGACCCCTCAAAGTTGGCCATTTTTACCTGTTTTTAGGGGCAAAAAAGTGGAGTTCAGTTTTTTCAAAATAAATCGAGTCAGGTTTAGTTTGCTTAATGATGCCAGAGGATGAAATAGAGTCTATACAATTCTGCGTACATCTAAAAAAAACGTCTTTTAGACCTATTATTTTGGGAATTGCAAGGTTTCAAAAATTTCAGTTTTTTTTGCATTTTTGACTAAAAAAGAAAAAGTTGTGTTTTTTTGAAATACCTCGTTTCCTGTGGATCCTACGACAAAGTTTATAGAGAAACAATGAAAGTGGAGTCAATTTAGCGTCATTTAAAAAAAACTGTCGTAGCCCTAATAGGTCACGAAATATGACCTTGGAAAGTGCACTCTTCCTGTATAGAGGCACCTAAGCGTACCGTAAAGTAGAACTACGCTCATATTTCGCAGTTTTTGTCCCAAATAAGTGTATATATTTCATTTATCATATATAAAACGTCTTTTGCCATTGATAAATAAATAATTGTTTATAAAAAAAAGCTTGTTATCACCACTTGTGATTACTTTTTGGCCCTTTTTTAGTACTTTCGTGGCAAAAAAGTGATTCTAATTGATTGAACATGTGTGATATGTTTTTTTAGCTATGAACAAATATTTTTCATTAATAATTGTTTATAAAAAAATCTTGCCATAGCCACTTTTGAGTACTTTTTGAGTACTTTTCTAACAAAAAAGTAATTATCTTTGATTAAACATTTATTAGAAGACATTGTTACAAATAATTATTGAAAAACTATTTGTTTATTGATAAAAAATATATATCACATTTTTAATCAAATATAATTACTTGTTTGTTAGAAAAGTACTCAAAAAGTACTGAAAAGTGGCACACGTTTTCAATCAATTAGAATCACTTTTTTGTCAGGAAAGTACTAAAAAAGTGCCAAAAAGTAATCACAAGTGGTGATAGCAAGCTTTTGTTATAAACAATTATTTATTTATCAATGGCAAATGAAAAAACTGAAATCCACTTTTTTGCCCGTAAAAACACGCAAAAATGGCCAACTTTGACGGGTCATAACTTATGACCTATTATAGGTAGGACATTGTTCATTTTTTGAAATCACAGCAAATTGAGTCTACGTTCACTCACATGTGGAACACTTTTCCTTGTAGTAATTAGGTGCAAAGGTACACAGTGTTTTTTGAAACTTAGTGATTTCTCGCTGAAAATCCAAAAAAGTGGGGTTTTTTCAATATATCCTAACTTGAAACCTATGGGATATAGCAGATTATTTTTTAAACAAAATTTTCTCACAATTTTGTCCTCTTTCTTTTTTCTGTTGGACATTTTGCTCTAAAATGCAATGGGAATTATCCGTCCACGTAAAAGTAACTTTTGGAATTGTTTTCGAAAAAAAAAACCCGGTTTGGCAATTGATCTGTTCTAGCATTTTTGATATGTTAAAAGGGACCCCTTAACGAAACATTCTCATTAAAAACATTCCATGTGAGAATTTTTCGGGAACCAAACTACCAGATGACTGGACTAAAGTTTTATACTGCTGTGTATATGTGCAGTATAAACCATATAAAAGATTTTTTCTAGCATTATAATGTTCAAATCCGGAACATGTTCCGATAACCCCATCTCTTGCGTCGGAAAAAAGTACCTTATAAGATGCTACCGTGACCTCTTTTATGCACCGTTTGACAGCTAGGATATGATAATGGTCAACATTTTTATAAAATTGCAAAAAGAATACTGAAAAAGATGTGAAAATCATCGTTTTTGTCGGTTTTACAAGTTTACCCAGATAACAATCGTGCGGGACACGTTACCCATACGAAATGTAAAGCACGCAGCTGGTGCAGGGTGCGAAAAATATGCGTCGCACTTTGTGAGAGGCACGTATAAGTGCGAGGCATATGCGTCGCACTTTGTGAGAGGTACGTATAAGTGCGAGGCATATGCGTTGCACTTTGTGAGAGGTACGTATAAGTGCGAGGCATATGCGTCGCACTTTGTGAGAGGTACGTATAAGTGCGAGGCATATGTGTCGCACTTCATGAAAGTAGCATTTTTGATGTGTAAACATCTTAGATCTCGATGTGGGGAGTCGCGCCTGTTTCAAATGAAACCACGACTAGAAAGTGTAAACAAGCCTCTGACACACGCGCTGTGTCTCATGCCACAGACCGGACGCTTGCTTCTCTCTCTCCCCTCTCCCCCCTCTCAAACGAATAATAATTGTTTAAACAATTGTAAATCATTTACAAACAGGAGGAAAATATGATGTGTCTAATTTGAAAAAAAGAAACAATTTTCAATATTTTTCTTATAATTTTTGAGTACTTAGATGTGTAATAATAATGATAAGTGTCATAATAATGAATTTTTCATAATGAAATTTCAATTTTTAATATTCTTCATGAAATATAATTAGCCTAATTCTAAATGTAGATGTGTAACATAAGTGTTCGCATCGGTATTTTATAAACAAAGCTTGACTAAGCAGGCAAAGGAGAGAATGCATTTTAGGGAATAAAATAGTTTGAGGAATGAATCAATCAATTTTTTAAGTGTTCAAAATTATATAATTTTTAAACAATCTTAGGTTGAAACACTACAATTAAAGGATTTTACATTGTTATTGAAACATTCAAATTAAAAAATGTCACTTATAAATTAAAAATTAAGAAAAATGAAACAATGCAAATTTTTAAGTTTGCATTCAGCACTCTGAAATTTTAATGATTCGAGGCTTATTTTATTTAAAATAATCCAATTCCAATTTGTTTATTTTTGAATATTTAATTTTTACTTTCTTATTTTAAATTTATCATAACAGACATAGCGAACCTCAAAGCGTGTCCAGAGTTCTTTCAGAGAAATTTGTAAGTGTTCAAAATTATACCATTTTCAAACTATTTTAACTTAAAAACAGTACAATTTAGTGATTATAAGTTGTTTCTTGAAAAATATAAATTGAAAAATGTCATTTACAAATTTAAAAATTAAAAAAAATGAAACAATGAAAATTTTAAAGTTTACATTCAGCACCCTGAAATTCGAACGATTCGAGGTTTATTTTATTTTAAATAATTCCATTTTATTTAGTTTATTTTTGAATGTTTGATTTATAATTTCTTATTTTAAATAAACAGTCAAATATTGTTAAATATTGAAACAAAAATTTTTTAATTACAAATTTTCAAACTGAATGCTTAAATAATGGAGTATTTTAAAATGCAATGATATTTGAATAGAATTTGAAATTGAATAAAAGCATTTAATTATGAATATATTAATCAAAATGTTTTTGAAAATTGAAAAAAGATTTTGAAGTTTCAATCGGATGCATACATTTCATTAATTACTAAGGCTTTCGAATTAAAATAGTTCAATTTTCAACGTAAAAATCTATAAATTATTTAATTATGAACAGATTCATGATCATCTTATAAAATCAATTTTATTATTGTTCTATTGTTAAGAGTCGAATTTCAATTTCAAGTTCAATTTCAAAAATAAATACTTAATTTATATTTACAGTTTATCAACTCAACATTTTTCTTGTTTTCTTTTTTTGTCAATGTTAACCCGTGCCCCCGACCCTTTGAAATTAACATGGGGTTTTAAATGGGAAAAGCTTGATTTTCAAAAAAATGGAAAAAAGAGCTACTTGTTATAAACTTTTTGTGAATTAAAGTATTAAAACCTCTTAACGCATGTTCAAAGAATAATTTCCACCCAGTAAGTTTTAATGGTGACTCCCCACCCCCCTTTCAAGCCATTGTTATCGTGCTTGGAAAGTGACCCAAAAACTGCAAAATAGCAGTTTTCTATAAGAAAGTATAAGAAAGGAGAGAGGGATAGGCAGGAAAATTATAGGGGGATTACGCTAATGAATACGGCGTATAAAGTATACGCGATGGTAGTAGCGGAGAGGCTGCGGAAGGATGTCGAGGGGAAAGGAATATTGCCAGAGACGCAGGTGGGCTTTAGGGCAGGTAGGAGTACTATCGACAATATCTACGTTCTGCAGCACGTGGTGGATAGAGAATTAGCGAAGAAGGGATCGAGAGTGTACGCGTTTTTTGTGGATCTAAAAGGTGCGTTTCCGTCGGTGGATAGGGGGAGATTGTGGGAGGCGATGCAGGAGAGGGGAGTGGAGAGAGGCCTGATCGAGAGGGTAAGGGAGATATATGAAGAAACCAAAGATAAGGTAAGAGGAGGACAGGGGATTTCGAAGGGATTCTGGATGGATAGGGGGTTAAGACAAGGGTGTCCGCTTAGCCCGACGCTTTTTGCGATTTTAATTGCGGATATGGAAAGTAAGCTGGAGGCCGGAGTGGTAGGAGGAGTCAGGATAGGAGGGGTTAGAATTTGGTCGCTAGCGTATGCAGATGACATAGTGTTGTTGGCAAAAAGCTAGGAGGCCTTAAAGGAAATGATGAAGAGGTTGAGAAGATACCTGGATAAGAACAGGTTAGAACTGAATGCGGAAAAGTCCAAGGTTATGGTTTTCAGAAAAGGAGGTGGAAGGGATAAGGAAGGGGAGTGGAAGTGGAAGGGAAAGGCGGTGCAGGCGGTGAAAGAGTTTGTGTACCTGGGCTTCTTGTTTCGGAGGAATGGCGGAGTGGATGGTCACATAAAAGAGAGAGTGAGGAGGGCAAATGTGGTGATGAGGCAGGTGTGGGGGTTGGGAAAGAAGTTATTCGCGGATGATTTTGGAAGGAGAATGAAATTGTTTGACTCACTAGTGATGAGTGTGCTATTGTATGGAGTAGAGGTGTGGGGGTGGAAGGAAAGCGAAGAGGTAAATAGGATACAGGAGAGGTATGTAAAGTGGACACTGGGGTTGGCAAGGAACACGCCTAATTATATTGTCAGGAGGGAGACGGGGAGAACGAGTGTAGGGATTCTAGCGGGGAGTCGAGCGTGTAAATATGAGGAGAAATTTTTGGAAGAGGGGGGAAGTAAGCTGGTTAGGGAGTGTTGGTGGGAGAAGGAGAACAGGAGAGGGGGTGGGAAGATGGAGGTTGAAAGAGAAAGGTATTTTAGAACGAATGGACTGCATATTGATGAATTGAGAACGATGCATGAGGAAGGAAGGAAGGTATATGAGTTGGTTAAGAAAAACAGCATGGAGAGAGAGAAGACAGCAGGGGAAGAGAGAATAAGAGAGACAAGGTTTAATGGGAACTACGTGTGGATTATGCCAAGGGCGAGAGCGCAATATTTGTGTGAGAAAGGAGAGAAAGGAAGTCAGGAGCTTATAGCGAGGATGAGATGTGGGTGCATGGAGGGTTTCAATAGGTTCTGGCTCGATAGGGAAAAGAGGATGTGTGAACTATGTGGGAAGGGGGAGGCAAGAGTGGAGCACTGGTTGGAGGAGTGCGTGGAGGTGGAAAGGAGTGGGATAAGCATGGAGGTATTGATGCATGAAAGGGGGGACAAAAGGGCAGTAGCATGGGTGAAGGGAGTATTGGGTAAGATGGAGAAGAAGAGAAGGAAGGAGGAAGAGGAATGGAGAAGGAAAGATTGTAAATAGAGGAGGAAGTAAATATAAGTAATTGTAAATATTGTAAATAGTAGATAAGTATTAGGTATTAGTCGCGGAGGCAGAGTTTGGTAATGCGAGGCAAGCAAGAAAGTAGGGACATGCGAGCGAGGCGAGGCGAAGCGAGGAAGGCAATGCGATAAGAGCGAGCGGCGTTAGATATAAGGTGTGGAAGGATGTTAGTTTTAAGGCTTAGTTGTAAGAAAATTCTGTAAAAAAAATGGAAGTGTAAGCAAGTCAATTTTTTAAGGCCAGCAGGCTAAAAAATAAACGTTTATCATATTAAATTAATACTAAAAACGGTATTCTTTGGATTTTTTTAACAAGTATTATTTTTATTGTTAAGGGACGAGTTTCCAAGTATTTTGTAACTAATTTTTAATTATTCAAACAATTATTATTTGTTTAAGAATTATATTTTTCTTAAGACCGTGGAAAATTATTGTTTTCGGGATATAAGTGATAGATTTTAATTTTACAGAAATAGAATGTACCTTCATTGAATAGTTTATAAGAGAATGTAATACACTACTATGCAAAAGTTTCTAGACATTCCTAGAATTTTTCCTTCGATGCAATCAAAACCTAAGCTTAATTTAAAGAACTTATCAATATTGATATAAAGTCAGGTTTTCATAACTGAATTAAAACAAATTAATAGAACAGTATTCTAACAGACTTGCAGAAAATTATCTTCAAAATTAGCCCAAAAACAATAAAAAATGGGTCATTTCTGAATTTATTGATATTTTCCGGAAACATTAAAATTTGACGTTTTTCAAACAACTTCTAATAAAATTAACACATACTGGCTTTCATTTATGCCCATAAAACGGGTACTCTTATCACCTTTCATGCAATAATTGAGACAAAATACTATATACAGTTTATTATTATTAAAAATAGGGTGCTTGTTCAACCTATTGAAAAATAGATGTCCAGAAACTTTTGCACGACATTACATATAAGAGAAAATCAATTTTTATACTCCTACATGTGCGTGAGTTATTATGTGCTTTGTGTAAGATTTCAATTTCAGTTAACGTTTACCGAAGATGTTTACACATAAATCTGTCTTGGGTCGTAGTTTAGTACGCACGTGATGTTTTTTTAATACTAATAATAAGTATTATTGTTATAAGACTATAGTGTTAATAATTTATTTTTAATGGCTAAAAACTTTTTTTCTAAAGTTGTTTTTATAAAACACTATTATAAATAAAAAAAAAGAATATTCAAGTATTTTTATCTTTAAACAATATCTTTTTCTAAATCTTTTTTTTATCATTTTTCTAGTGAAATTTTTGATGTTCAAATTTCAAGAAAACAAATAATTCAAAATTTTAATATGCATAATTACTTTAATTTTTGAATCATTTTCTGAATGGCTTATCAACCACTTTAAAAATAATATTTTCTTTAAAAAGTATTTTGAACTTAATGTTCTCATAAAATATGTTTTTATGTGGGTGAAATTTTTTTAAGTAGAACACCTAAAAACTGTTTATTAGGTGTCTTATTTAAGTTATAATTAACAGGTTTTCATGTTTGAACCATAATAATTTTTTCAAACCGAATACATTTTTTTGGATTACTTTATTTATTTTAATAAATTTTAAAAAAGAAAATAATTTTGAAATATTACAGAAAATTTCATTACACATTGTTATAACTGAAAATTAGAAACTTTTGGATGCTTTCAAATTAAAACGTACAATTTTGAAACTTAAACTTCAAAATTTGTAATTTTTTGCAATACATAAATATCTGAATATTACAAGGAAAATTTAATAGTATTTATAACAGAAGAATATTTAATTTACTTCTATATAGATTTTTCACTTTGTCATAAAATTGAGCAATACTCATAAATTAAGTCAAAAAATCCAGTAAGAATTGTCAACACTTTTCTTCACTTAAACATCAATACCAGCAGAAATTGATTTTGATTATTATTGTAGAATCTTTCAACTGCTTTTTCTACAAGAGAAGTATTCAGCAAAAAAATTATTTTCTGATACTAATGTGATTACAAACCCACATGGCACACTTCCCGAAAAAATCAGGTCTGTCCCAGGTTTTTACGTTAAAATCATAGGTTTAAACCTGGGACGGACTTGGTTTTTTCGGGAAGTGTGCTATGTGGGAAAATGTCAGGGTCATTTTAATCAGAAAATGGGTTTAAGAAAGCTTTAAAAAGAGTGAAAAATAATTTCCTTACTTGATAATATCTTTCATCTTTGAATCTAAAATGATATTTTTCAAATTAATAATTAACTTGATGATTTTTCTTCATATTATATTTAAATTCTACCGATAAAAAATAATGTAAAATGTTAATAACAATATTTAACTCATTTAATTTCCCACCCAATTTGTTTACTTTCAAACAATTACTATATAAATAAATTGGAGTCTCTTTGTAACAGTACATCGTGCACGTAAAAATTATTAGGAATACACTTGAATTTGCCGCTAGGTGTGCATCGCACGCACGAGCTACCTGCGCAGGCATATATGTTTCGCGAGTATCAGATGAGACTTCGCTAATCTGTCAGGTAGCCACACTCGTCCATAAAAATCTTTAACATTTAAGGAACTATTTTCTAAATTTTTAATCAGTTATTACACAACTATTGCAAAAATGTACCCAAAGTTGGCAGAAGAGAAATTACAGAACAATTTGACAGTGAAAAATAGTGTAGTAATTTAAGAAATTGGAGTATCATAGTCCTATCTTTATAACATCACACAGTTCTATAAAAATGAAAATGATGATAAATAACTCTTAACAATTAAATTTCAAAACTCTTGCGTGTTAAGAATGTGCTAATATAAAACTGTGAAAGATATGATTATAACTACTGCCGCAAATATTAAACATTGATGCGAACACGTGGCAATTGTAGGTTAATACGTTCATGTTAGACTACTTGCTCTTTTTTTAAATTTGAAAGAAAATATTATCTATACCCTCTAAAATCCCTAAATATGTGCATGCACTATGCCCGCACTGACCAGCATTGCATGCGACACGTTTGCGGCGCGACGCGCCTGTCCCGCATATGACGACGCATATCTGCGTATTCCCCTGCGTTCACGCCATGCGAGAAAATCGGCAAGCGTGCGGCGCACAAGCGTCGCAATGTGCGCGCATTTTGTTATCTGTGTAAAATCAATGTGCAAGCATAAGGTTTTTTTTGTGGGGTCCAAACTGTGTAGGTATAAATTTGTAGCATTAGAAAACTTTTTTAGTTCATTAAAACAAGGGAAAACAATTATTTTTTTATGTACCCTGATCATAAGAACACATTTTCCATCTTAAAACGTTGAGAAATAACTAAATGTTATTATTTTGACCTGTAACATTGTTGCGCAAACTGAAGAATTATTTTTTAATTCTTCTTTTGATGGAAGAATTTTGTCACCTACCAAGAACTTTGCATCTCTATCTAATAGGAAAAGAAAAATATTTTTGTTCGACCCCCGTTGAAAACGCGCCATTGCATGCACGTGAAGCAGGCGTAATGTGGCCACTTCCAGCGCAGTGATTTGCATCAATTTGAAACATTTTTTAGAAACTCATGTGTCATTTTTTCTTAAGTGTATCCATGCAAAAGATCGGATTTACTTGGTTTAAATTCAAGCTTAAGTAAAGTGTAGTCCTACTTGGAAAATGCTGTCTACTACAGTTTCGATAAGATTTATCTCGTCCTTTTCAGTGATCATAAGCATTTTTTGCAAAAAAAACTTATTATTTAACCTTAAAAAATTAAGGTTAGTACATCTTTCGAAGAAGTAAATATTTTTTTCCAACACCTACGTCAAAAAGACGACTTTTTCCGTCTGAAAATAGTGGACAAAATGAGCGATCAATCGTTGACGTAAGCGTTGAAGAATAGCATGTTTTTCCACAAGTGAGGAAAAGTTTCGTAAGAAGTCGGGAAAAGTACGTGGAACAGTGGGAGAAAGTGATGCTCGGTCGGGAATGAGTGATTGAATAAGCCGTCACGTGGCACCATCTACAACTCAGATGGGCGCTTTGCAGATGAGTCAATGCATATCCATGACTCGCCCTCGCGTTGCTTGCTATTTTCCGACGAAAAAAGTCGTCTTTTTCGCGAAGGTGTTGGACAAAATAGTCTGTGCCACTCGTGGAGAATGGTCGACACTTGTAGCACAATAGACTATACCTTCATTTTTAAAGCTCAAATAATAATTTTTGTGTCCGACCCCCCTTGAAAACGCGCCATTGCATGTGTGTAAATCAGGCATAACGTGGCCGCTTTCTGCATAGTGATGTTCGCACATGCGCACTCCGCCGCCGGGCCGACAAGAAACTGTACGCCCTTTACACATACACTGCACCACGCAAATAAGAATATGGATAAAATTATCTTTTTCTTTTAAAAAAATTGCATCGCTGGACCTCAAAGTCTCCTTTATGCTAAGTACGCTATTTCAACCTGTCACTTATAATCTAAAATTGTCAAGTACACCAAACATCTTCTATCTTCTTCACATGCTTGTTTTCAAGGAGGGTAGGACAAAAAGTATCGAGTGTATCAAGGGCGTACGGCTATTTTGCCTCGTGTGACTGCAAGTTCACGCTCGTCAAAATAGCCTTCTTTACGCCCTTGATACACAATGTACTATTTCAACAAATTCTTATGATCGCTAAAAAGTGCAGGAAAAATTCTATCGAAAATTTAGTAAAGAAAATTGTTGTCATTAACTTACCTTAAGGCATCAGTGACATTATTGAATGTTACAAAGGCGTAATTACTTTTTCCAACGTTCCTTTTCAAATAACAACCATCTATCTTTCCATATTTAGAAAACAGCTTTTCTAGATCTTTGTGAGTCGTCTGAAAATAAGTTACCGAGATAAAAAATGTATTAAATTATAGTGTTTTTGTGACATTTACGAAAAGCTGTCTCCTACGTGAAATCTTTATTATACTTAATTTGACTATCGTAGAATACGTTCCGTTATTCGTAATCAACTCGAATAGAATCAATTAGATGAAACTGAAGATCTTAAACCTAACTATAGACTTCGAAATGAAAATTTCCCAGTATCCATTCTTACACTTTGCAATAGACATGCTACCGAGCGGTAACAACCGTGTGCGACAAATTCTGTCTGTCCACGTGGACTTATTTCATATTTTATGAAAATATAGATTAGTTTTTTCTTATATTATATGTATTTAGAGGTTCCGCAAGCCATATTAAGTTTACGACGTATTTCCCATAAGAAAAAAGGCGTTTTTGTACATTTTATTCAGAATTGTCAATATTAGGTAAATCGAGGTGAAACTTAACATTTTTCTTCACACTTAGCTATAGAATACAAATGAATAATTACTTTTTAAATATCACCCCCCTAAGTCTGTTTCTGACGCTAATTATGATTATTTAGCTGCTTTTTTACTACAAATTGTTTCTTATACATAAAATACTACTTTTTACTGATAATTATATGTTTATATACATTTTATATACAATTTATTATTGTTTTTAGCAACTTTCTCTTAGAATAAAGTTAGAAAATCACGGTTTTTCCGATTTTTTCAACTGATTTTCAACTTCTCTGTTACAGCGAGACAATAATCAATTAAATTTTACATGAATAATTGTTTAAACAATTTATTACTTATAATAATATTCTCTTAGAATAATGCTAGAAAGTTGCAGTTTTTTCTAACATTTTTCACTTTGTGACCACATTTCAATTAGGATAAGGTAACAATTAATTCAAGTTACCAAACATAATTGTTAAGACAATTTATTTTTATTTTTCATAATATTCTCTGTAAATAATGCTAGAAAGTTGCGGTTTTTTCTGAAATATTCCTTACTAAGAGTAAGGTGAAAATTAATTAAATATATGAAAAATATTTTTTTTAAACACATAATTATTGTTTGTAACTATCTTCTCCTATAGTTATGTTAGATAGTTGCCGTTTTTTCTGAAATTTACCTTTTTTTGTCAAATTTTCACTTAGCGAGGTAATAATTAATGCAAGTTAACGAAAATAAATGTTTAAACAATGAATTATTATTTATAAATATCTCCTCTTAGATAATTGATAGAAAGTTTCAGTTTTTTCGAAAGTCTTTAACTTTGCTTTGGTTTTTTAGTTATGAACAAATAATAAATAAAAAATGAAGAGAAATTATTTTTAAACAATTTTTCTTTTTGTGGGTATATTTTTCTGAAATAAAACAGATATTTGAAATATTCTTCAAATTTTCTGTATGGTTTATATTATAAATGTAAATTTCCTTGAAGTAGTTACTGAGTACTAAAAAGTCAACGAAAAGCTGAAAACTTCAAACAAACCCGCAACTTTTTAGCATTACTTTAAGAGAAGATAATTAGAAACCATGAGAAATTGTTTAAACAATTATGTTTGTTAATTTGCATTAATTATTGGCCGTATAAACTCATTTGCCTCATGTTTCGTTTCCACCACCACGCCTCCTCCCTCAGCTGAAAGAGTGAGAGCGAAGTTTTCCTTGCTGAGTGAGGAGGCGTAGTGGTGGAAACGAAACATCTAACAAATGACTTTATACGGCCGAATTTCCCCTCGCTGAAGAGCCCGGATCTAGCATTACTATAGCAGGAAATAGTTATGAACAATTATAATTTATTTCAAAACTTATTTTTCTTAAATTTCAGTATTTATTACTGCAATTTAAGTGAGAAGTAGACAAAGTGTTGAAAATTTCAGAAAAAAACCGCAACTTTCCAACATTATTCAAAGAGAATATTAGCAAAAATAATAAAAAATTATGGTTATCAACTCAAATTCATTATTAGTTCAGAAAGGAGGCAATTACATTAAAATTTGAAACCATAAACAAATATAATCACAGTAACTTCTTCTCATAATCGAGTAGCCAGTAACACTTTTGTATGTGTTACAGGCAAAGTATATAATCCGGCAATATATATAATGCCTAGGCATTATATATTATGCCCAATAGAGTCCAGGCAAATTATGTAATACTCTCTATTATACAGATTTCCTAGGCATTATATATAATGCCCAGAAGAGACAAGGCAAAGGTAATAAATATTCTCCATTTGAGTTGTTTTTAGTTTTTTTTTTAATCTTCATTACTTTGGTGATTTTAAAGATATTAGGATGTTTTTTTTAATTATTCATAATAAGACGCAGTTAAAATAATATATTTGTTGAAAACAAAAATTTAATCAATTTTTGGATTTTTTTAAAACAAATATTTAAACTCAATTTTTGAAAAAATCCACTTTTGATTTTCTTTAAAAAATTGTTTAAAGACAGTTTACGATGTGCTCTAAAAACCCTGTAAATATAAAAATGGGATCTCCCTTAGTTTTCGAGAAATAATTAAAAATGCATTGAAAATTTTTTTTTCAATTTTCATTTGTTGGAATACGAATCAAAACTTATTTTTTAAATATCACCCGCAGAAGTGTGTTTTATAGGATCCCAAAGAATCCGATAAGTGAAAAATTGGGTTTGGCGAGTTTTTGGCGCTAATAATTTATAATGCATAAAATACTACTTTCTATTGATAATTAGATGTTTATATCAATGATTTAAACAATTTATTATATTTTTCAGACATTTTTACTTAGAATAGAGTTCGGAAGTCACGGTTTTTTCAAATTTTAACTTATTTTCAACTTTACAATTAGAGTGAGGTAATAATTAATTCAAGTTGAGAAAAATATTTGTGCAAACAATTTAGTATTATGTTTAATAATATTACTTTGAATAATTCTAGAAAGTTGTGGTTTTTTCTGAAATATTCAACATTTTTTGCACTTTACAATTAGTGTGAGGTAATAATGGATGCAATTTAACAAATCTATTTTTTTTTAACAAATTTTTATTGTTTATAAATATCTTCTCCTATAGTAATGCTAGATATTTGCGGTTTTCTTCTGAAATTTTCAACTTATAGTCCACTGTGTACTTAGAGTGAGGTAATAATTAATGCAAATGTGAAAAGTGAACAAAAAGTTGATCATTTCAGAAAAAACCCGCAACCAACTCTACCCAGGTGCGAAATTGGGTCGGCTGCCAGAGATTGACCATCGGCCCAAAGTCGGCCCTGCTTTGGTAACCGATCTACGCTAACCAGAGTTGGGCCGACTAAGGTGTTTTCAGGTTGCCATGGTCCCACCGACATTGGCAACTGACGTCGGCAGCGGGCGAAAAGCCGACTGTCGGCCCAATTCTGGCCGAACGTTGGGCCGATCGTCAATGAACTGTGGCAGATTGTTCAGTACGACCGCAAAAATACGGTCGGTCCAACTCTGGATACAGCAGTCGGTTAGCCGCAAGTCACCTTGATGCACCCGACGGTCGGTCAAACCTTGGCCCGAGTATGAACAGACCGTCGGATAAACTCTGGTTCATTGTTTCAAAAAGACCGTGAAAGTACGGTCGGCTCGACTCTGGGCAAGAGATGGCCCGACCATCGGCATAACATTGCATTGTATAAGTCACCATGATGCACCCGACGTTCGGTCAAACCTTGGCCCAAATGTGGGCTAGCCGTCGGAGATACTAGGGTTTAAAAAAAGTTTGAAGAAATGTTTCAAAAAAATTGTTTAAAAAAATTTGTTGATACGAAATTTTTGAGAACAAACATTTTGGAAAAAAATTGTTTGAAGAAAAATTCTTGAAAAAAAATGTGTTGAAAAAAATTAAAACAAAAATTTTGAAAAAAAATTGTTGAAAAAAATTTGTTGAAAAAAAATTTGTTGAACAAAAATTTAAGGGTTTCCGCCCGGGGCTACGAAATCCTAAAAATTGTAATCGATTTAAATTATTTATTTAGAATTTTTTAAATTCATATTCCCGTTAACAGATCATTTATTTGACATCTACATGATGTCATATAATAATACAAAAATTACTGAAAAAAAAGAGTTAACAAATTGTTTTTCTTAACTGCTTTGAGCTGTAGCTTATGAGGATGGTTTTTTCATTGACTTTCAATTCTGTAGGTATAGAGTAATGGGTAAGACTCCCGACTGCTAGGCGATAGATTCAGGTATAGGCGTAGGTTCGAAACCCCGTAGCGTTAGAAATTTTATTTGTAATATAATGTTTAAAAATGTAATATATGTATTCATTCTAAGCAGGACCATTAACATTTATAGTCAAAATACTCGCAATCAATTATTATTTATTTTTTGAATACCACATTGTTGTCCAAGGTTGGGCCGACATCATCTTAATAGATGGCCCATATATGGGACCAAATGTCGGGCCGACCTTGGAAAGCCAAAGGCGGTTGACCGTTATCATTTAGCTGGTTGGCCCGACCAGTGGCGCACGAAGTTGGACCGACCGTCCGACGGTTGGCCCGACCGTGGACCGACGGTCAATTCGCACGTGGGTATCATTAATAAAAAACATAGTTATAAACAATAGTAAGTTGTTTAAACAATTATGCTTGTTAATTTTAATTTGTTATTGGTTCGCTCGAACTGAACAGTTCATAATAAGTTGAATAATTCGGAAAAGACCGCGACTTTATAACTCTATAGTCTATACTAAGGGAAAATTGCTAAGAACAATAATAAATTGTTTAATTATTGTATATAAACATCTAATTATCAATAAATAGTAATAATTATTTGAAGTTAAGAAACATGATTGTTTAAACAATGTAATTATTATTTTTAATAACATTCTCTTTAAATAATGCTAGAAAGTTGCGGTTTTTCTGAAATTTTCAAATTTTTGTCTAGTTTTCCCTTAGAGTGTAGTAAAAATTAATAAAATTGAACAAAAATAATTGTTCAAACAATTTGTTATTTTTTAGCGATTTTCTCTTAGAATGGAGTTAGAAAGTCACGATTTTTTTCGAATTTTTCAACTTGATTTCAACTTTTCAGTTAGATAGAACCAATAATCAATTAAATATAACAGCAATAATTGTTTAAACAATTTATCATCATTTATAATAATATTCTCTTAGGAGAATGCTAGATAGTTGCGGCTTTTTCTGAAATTTTCCACTTTTTGTCTATTTTTCACTTAGAACTTGGAGAACAGTAAAAATTAATAAAATTTAACAAAAATAATTATTCAAACAAGTTATTATTGTTCATAACTATCTTCTCTTGAATAATTTCTTGAAAATTGTGCGTTTTTCTACAATTTTTTACTTTGCTTTGGCTTTTTAATTGTGAACAAATAATGAGTATGCAATATAATACAGAGCGTTTTCTGTATGAATAAATAATAATATTTATTATTTTTTCCGAACTAAAAAGTCAAGGAAAACTTGCAATAATTATTCTCTCACAACGTACAAAGTGGACAAAAAGTTTAACAAAATATAGTTTACGAAATTTTAAAAGATCCCCAGAAATTTTTTACTTATTTCAATGTTTGAATGGATTTTAAATACTTTTAAATATTTTAGAGTATTTTCAGATTCCAAGGAATTTTCAAGAGACTTGAACAATTTCAAGGAATTTCCAAGGGATTTAGTAATTTTAATATTTCATCACAATAAGTAAGGCATTTCGTAGGGTATCAAAGATTTGAAGATATTTTTAAATATTTTTTGGAATTTATTTGGCTTTTGCCTTTTTCGATTTAAAAAAATCCGAATTATCTCAGATTCATGTAAAGTTTATTCGATAAGGTTAATTTCTGTTGCAGTGAATCTTTTCACTGAAATCGATGTAAACTTTATCTTCTGTTTACCTGAAAAGTATTTTGTTTCTTATTTAATGAAAATGAAGCAGTAAATCAGACTTTTTGATTACATATTTGGCTAATGCATCTCCGACCCATACTGCTTAATTTTTATTTCATAGTAGAGAATTGGATTAATTTTTTCCAAGTTAAAATTTTTGGAATTATGAAAAAAAAATACAAACATTTTATTTGATTTATGAAACATTCATTATAAATAAAATATCCATCTTTCTACTTGAATTTCTCAAGTTTAAAATCTATTTTACTGAATCCAAAAAGATAATTTTGCTTGTATAAGCTAATTCAGTTTCATATTTATACTTCTGATGGGCGGGGCAGTTTAAGCTCAATTCGAGCACACCCAAGGTGCCTACTCAACCACGGGGCTCAATTCGTACATGGAAACGTAAGGGTGGTTGACCGTAGGCTCAATTCGAGTGCGCCCCTCTATTCTTGCACTGATTCAAGACCTTTTTCCATTAATATGAAAATCTTTAAAAAATGGCACTTTTGAATATTAAAAAAAAAATCAATTTTGTTGTTAAATAGAAAATAGTTTAAACATTTTTTTAAAAATCGCCTGTCACGAATCTCTTTAAAATTTAATAAGATTTTATTTAAAAAGAAACGTCTAAATCGGATGAAAATTGTAAATTAAAAATTGATGATACTATTAAAGATTTTTCAACGCTGCAAGGTTTTTTTTTTAAATATTCCTGCAAAACAAAGTGTCAAACCAATAAGTGTTTATGTGTCACAAACAAATTTCAGTGACAATCAAAATGTGATTCCAGTGTGCCGTGTTTTTAATAAATAGCGAGTAAGCGTGTGTTGAATTCTATAAGTGTCCGTAAATTTATCATGCCCTTCTTCAATTGCATCATTACATTAAAAATCAAGATTATATACTTTACCTATCTCGTGCCGGGTATTATATAAAATGCCTAGGGATTATATAGAATGCCTAGGCAATGTATATAATATGTATTCGATTACATACTTTGCCTGAAATAGCCAGGCATTATATATAATGCCTAAGGATGATATATAATGCCTAGGGATTATATATAATGCCTGGATTACATACTTTGCCTGTAACATATGCACTAAAAGTGTGACGCTGTAACTTTTGGCTTAAAAAGTCCGAAAATGTCCCCTGATTATGAATACCAAGGTTAATTTTTCGAAACCTGGTGCAATAATTTTTTAAACCATTTTTTTAAGCAATTGCATTATTTTTAAAGATAAAACTTTGCTAACACTATTTGCGGAATGTTCATGGAGAAATAAAACTTTTATGTCTTAACAAATTTTTCATGCAACGACCCGTTTTCAAGTTAGAGCGTTATAAACAATTAAATTTACACTAAAATTGACATATTTGCGTCTGCATATCTCGGCACCTAGTGGACTAAGAATTTTCGAAAAAAATGTATATCATTTTTCAGGACACTTGCTCCACGAGAAAAAAGAAAATTTTCCGACGGAGCTAAAACTTTTGTTAACATATAAGTGTTAAAAATGGTCCTTTTTTAGCAACTCCGCGTGCAATTTTTTGAACTTCTTAATAAAAGACTTTGTGTACATTGTAAAAGGTCGATGCTATAACTTTTATAAAAAATCTTGGGAAATTACCTTGAATACAAATACTTTTGTTATTTTGCAAAAATCTCAATCTTTTTTTTGTTAATAACAATTTTTATAAACAAATACGGATATTTGATATAGCTTTCGTTTTCAAACGCGTTTTTAAAATTATATATAAAACAAAAACTTTGACTTTTATAAATATTCTTTTAATTCAAATAATTTGCTAACTATGGCCTTATGATCAATTAATTGCAAAATAATCTTTGGCCTGTCTCAGTTTGTTCGAGATTGAATGATAATTTTCATTCTGTAATTTTATATTGAAAGCTTGTCTTTATTAATTGAAGATTGATCGACGTATTTTTCCTTACAAATTAATTTTATAAGAGGTTCCATTTATCATCATACCAATTCTAGACTATAACATATTTATTATTTTTGCAACACCCACTTCAAAAGTTGATGTTTTCATGCTTCTAAATTGTGCCTAAAGGACCTTATTTGAGCAGACTGTGTGGGAAAAATTTTCGCGCATGTGCAGTTTGAAGATGACTTACTTTAGGCGCTGGTGAAAAAGCTGCGCATGCGCACTTTCGAGATGAGGTACTTTAGACCCTGGCATAACAGGTAACTTTAAAGACTGGTCTTGGTATCTTCTTGAAATAAATTTAGATTGAACTTGAACACATCTTTTAATGATTGACGTTTTGTTTTAGGGTTTCGTAGCCCCCCCCCCACCCCACACCCCCGGGCAAAAGAGCATAAACCTATTTTGCGCACTTGTATCACAAACAACTATTCTATTTTCATACTTCTTATTCTAATCATGAGTCACACTCTTTAAATTTGGTGTGTGTGACTATTCTCAGTAGAGAGTAATTGTTACTTGTTAATTCATGTGCATTACAACATTTAATTTCACCTACAGTTCAAGTGATTACAATGCGTATTAATAAACTTGTTTTCAAAACTTTAATTTCGCTTGCTCGCGAACATTTATGGTCCTTCGAGACTGGATATATTTCGGCTGCAATTTCCGGTTAGTTCGTGAGTTATAGTACTGCAATGTGTGCATCTCGAATCAGTTATATAGAGTGCAACAGTGACGTTTGGCAGCTTTTACCGATGTGTTCTTCCGGGATTATCCACAGTGAAAAGTGACTTTTGAGACCTGCTGTTAAGAGACATGTGCATCGGACCATCTAAGCTGTATCCCTATCAACATTTGCAGCGTGGAAACCTGAAAAGTACAGTGTACTTAATTCGCGACACGCGTATGTCCTTGAGATTCGCGTGTTGTGAAAAGATGTCAACAATGCTCACAATTCATATTCTGCGAGTGAGTGGTATTGACAATAACAATTGCGCGTTACTATTAAATAAAGCGACACTAAACTCTGGTTTCTCAATCACGTTGGCTAATTTGCTTAACTAATTTTCTTGGTAAAATTAATTTAAATGTCACGTGAAATATTAAACTTGATATTGATTATTTTCGGTCGGGTATGTTCGCTTCAAATATATACTTTCGAACGTGTCAAGTTCATGTCAAATGAAGACGACGACTTTTTTAATTTTCTTAACTTTTTTAACTTAATCAGATTTAATTAAGATCTTGTTTTTTACCAATTTTAATGGAAGTAACTGTTGTGTTTATTTGAAAATTCTGGTTTCTAACAAAACAATCGTGTCTCTAAAAATGTCCAGTGCGGACGTGTGCCTCCTTGAACAAGTGCAACTCAGTGAGCGAATTCACAACTCTGTCAATTCGGTAACAAGGAGCCCACTCGGGAATTATTTAAAGCGCGATTAGAAACTCTCGAATCAAATTTTTCTAAATTTCAAGAACAACCTATTGAGCTGTTGAACATTCCTCGCGAAGGAAAGTTGTCTTACTTCCATGACAGATTTTACGAAAAAGTCGAGGAATGGTACCGAAATACTAAAGGGAAATACTTTGATGCCCTTGACGCATTACCTCCGCTTAATACAATGGCTTCTACAGCTAACTCGAATCAGCATGTCATCGCAACATCATCAATCAAGTCGTTTCCCAAAATTGTTTTACCAACATTTTCAGGGGATTATACCGAGTGCTCAAATTTTTCCGATCTATTTACGTCTCTAATTGATAGGAACACCGAAATAGCGGATGTCGTAAAGCTTCATCATTTAAAGACTAATCTTTCTGGAGAACCTGCGTATTTACTCAAGAACATCTCGGTAACAAATGAAAACTATCAACGAGCTTGGTCGACGTTTTGAGGCCCCCTAAGTCAGAAAAAATAGTTTTTACGTCGGTGTCTGTCTGCCTGTCGTCGTCGTCTTTATATCGGATAACATTTGAAAGACTAATCGGATTGGAGTGTGCTTTCGCACACAGTTTCAGGGGCCAAAAAGAAAGATCGAGTTCGGTAACCAGCTACTTTGGAAAAAATTCAAAAAGAAAGAGCATTTAAAAAATGTTTTAACCAAATTTTTTTTTCAAAATTCAGAAATGCGATGTACGGCTATCAGTAGTACTCAAAAATTCAAACAATTTATCCTTACGACTTTTTTTGATGAAAAGAAAATTGTCAGTTATAGCATTTTCAAAATCCACCCAAAAAAAAGAAAATCAACATTTTAAGTGAAACAAAGCACAATATGGAAAAAAGTCAGGAGACGAAAAATGTTACTTTCTGAAAGCCCTACAAAAATGCCATGACAAATTTTTGAATTTTCCTGAAAAAATCGAAAATTCAAATTTTGATAGCGCAAAAAATAATGAAAAATCAAAAATTTAATTTTACGGTCAAACTAGGCAAGATACGACAAATGATTATCAAACAAAAATTGTGCACTCAAAAAAGATCTACAAATTTGTTATTGGTCACTTTTTGATAGGATGTGTAATTGTGTAGTTTTTGTTTTATTCGTAAGAAATATAATTAACAGTGAAAAAATCTCAGTGTTCTCAATACTATTTATAACGATTAAAACAATAAAATAACTATCATTAATGCACACGGTACTTGAAAATTTTTATTTTTACATATATATGTTCACAAAACGACTTAGATACTTTTTTTCTCCCCTTTTCAGATAGTTGGAAAAAATCTTTCTGATTGTATGAGTTATTAGAAAGATACGGAAATATACGCTGAAGTGAAGTTATTTCCTTCTTCAATTTAAATCAAATACAAATTTAGTCATTTTTATTTGAAGAACATTGAACATAACATATGGTCGTTGCGAAGCGCGACGACCAAATCGCGCGCCGTAAGCGCGCTCAAACTTTTGGGTTTATACTATACGATGAACAGAACAGAGCGTGGAGCGCGAGGTTTACGTGATTTTTAAACCAAATATCGAGCGCGTAGCGCGATTGTCTTGATGGGAATGTGTTCCTTAAGTCGATAGAACCTTAAGTAAATTAGTTCCTTCTTTTTATGTAAAACTGACATAATTAAACCAAAAGCAGTTCATAACGATGAAGCTTACTCAGAAAGTATTAGCCCGCGAAGCGCGCAATAGCGAGCACACGAAGTGCGAAAACCTAGACGAGCCGAGCTTAAAGCGTCAGGCAAATGAGTCCGAGCGCGTAGGGCGAGCTGAATACATTATCGAGCGCTAAGCGCGAGATCCAACTGGTGCGCGTCCTAGGCGCGTTCAAACTTGCGAGCGAAGCGAGCCGCGCGCGAAGCGCGTGATGAGAATGTGCCCACGAAGCGGGCAGATTTGTTTAAACAATCATTTCTGTTAAATTTAATTTATTATTTCCTCGCTCTAACTGAAAAGTTAAAAATCAGTTGAAAAAATCAGAAAAAAACCGCGACTTTCTAAATCTATTGTAAGAGAAAATTGCTAAAAACAATAATAAATTGTTCAAACAATATACTTGAACATCTAATTATCTGTATAAAGTAATTTTTTATGGATTAGACACAATGTTTACTAAAAGAAACATAAAAAAATAATAGAGCCAAAATTAGCAAAACCCAATTTTTCACTTATGGGGTTTTTTTGTGACCCTATAAAAGAGATTTATGGGTGTTCAATTAAAAAAGTCATTTTTTATTCGTATTCTATGGCTAATTGTGAAGAAAGATTTTGAGGGTCAACTAACTTAATATTGACGATTCTAACCAACGGCTAATCGCCAACTAATCGGCAACGGCGATACCACGCTGAAAACACCAGTTCTCATCAGATCACTGAAGTTAAGCAGCGTAGGGTGCGGTTAGTACTTGGATGGGTGACCATTCGAGAATACTGCGTGCTGCTGGCCCACCGTGAGTGTGGTGAGCCCACACTTGTAGTAGTTATTTACTACAAGAAACTATCCACCTAGAAACACGCCTACCCTGAAAGGGAAATGGCTTAATGGTACATATACTAAATAATATTTACAAAAACGTCTTTTTTTCTATGGGAAATACGTGTTAAACTTCATAGAGCTGGCGGAACCTCTAAATATCATTTTTTTAACGCATTTATGTTTCGTGGCTTCGAACAAATGTAGGGGCAATATGCATGAAAATGTAAGAAAAAAGATTTTGGAACACCCTTGTCCACGTGGATTTTGGCTAGACCCCGGCCCCTCTCGTGGACAATCGTGGACTTTTGCCATACCCCCCACCTCCAAAACGGCCAAAGTGGTATATCGATGACCCCTTATGAGTAAATTATAAAGCTAGGAAATTACAATACCCTCACATTCCGCAGAATTTAAATCAACTATTTGGTAAAAAGAAAGTCATCTTTTGTCTAAAATCAACTATGCATAACTGAAAAAGTGTAAAAAGAAACCGTATATTCGTTAAATAAGTAATGGAGTGAGAAAATTCTAGGTGAGGAAATCCAATGAAAGTTATTTTATAGAAAAAAAGTTACAAATTATCTCTAACATGTAGAATCATGATGAATTGATATTAGATCGAGTAATACGCCTTTGAATCCCCCCTCATCTGCCCACGTGGACTTATTTAATATTTTACGAAAATATGGATATTCTTGGTATTCAACTGTAAGGAAGATAAAAGGAGCAATGCATTGGCTGAAAACTAGCTTTTTCTTGAAAACATGAGAGACTGTACTTAAATGACGTAACAGCCCTGGCGGACCGAACGAACGGAGCGGATACGCTACAGCGTATCCTTATAGTATCCACATCGTATCCTCTCCGTATCATGCAAGAAAAACTCATTAAAAAAGAAAGATTAACATTTCACTTGTTGAAATTCGGATTCTACGTGAAATTTTGAGTTAAAAGGTCACAGAGTAATCGCAATAGTTTTTCTTGCAACATTAAAAACTTTTAAAAAAATATAATAATTATCGATGACGTGCGCTGAAGGCGACTTCAAACGTCCGTCCGCCAGGGAGGTCAAGGGGGGGGGGGGGTGTCGAGAGATTTTATTACAATCTGTTAGGGTAGAAGGTAAAGTTACGTACATTCATGTACGTAATTTTTGGAAATTCGCAAAAGAAATAAATAATTCGCAATAATTGTACAGAAATTTAATATGAATTTAACTTTACGCGCCAAAAAAGCCTGGTGAGTGGAAAACGAACCCAGCCAACAACAATTTTTAAAAAATGTCTTTGAATATTAATGGTCAGGGAAAATCAAAAATTGCTCCGGGAAAAATTAGATAATTTTAAAAATGACGCTTTATATATAATATTCTTCTTAGTAATGTCTTTGCCTTGTATTTCTTTTTTTGCAGTTGCTTTACCCTGAAGATTATCTTTTCAGTTACAAATTTTATTATTTGTTTGGAAATTCAACAATTTTGATGAAATGCCATCCTTTTTCGTTGAAAAATTCAACTATTTTCGTATAAAAGTTGCTTCTTGATTGAAATTCATATTTTGGCATTGAAAAGTCAACTGACATCTTTTCTGAATGATAATTTGTCTTTTTCATTAAAAAATTAATCTATTTTATTAGAAATTGCATCTTTCTTGGACAAAAATGCAACTGTTTGGTTGAAAATTCAACAATTTTGTTCAAAAGTCATCCTTTTTGGTTTATTATTCAACGATTCTGTTGAAAATTCTACTATTTCCTATAAAATTTACTTTTTGTTCAAAATTCATATTTTAGTGTTAAAAAGTCAACTGAATTATTTTTTGGTTGAAAATTCAACTATTTTGTTAAAAATTCGTCTCTTTGGGTTGAAAATTCAATTATCTTCGTAGAAAATTAACTTGTTGCTTAAAATTTATATTTTGAGGTTGAAAAGTCAAACTGAAATCATTTTTAGATAAAAATTCAAATCTTTTTTTTTGTTTGAAAATGTCTCCTTTTGATTGAAAAATGAATCTTTTTTAGTCAAAATGTCATCTTTCTTGGATTAAAATGCAACTGTTTGGTTGAAAATTAATCTTCTTTGCTTGAAGATTCAACTATTTTGTTTGAAATTTTTCGTTGAACCACTTTGTTAAGAAATCATTGTTTTGTTAAAGATTCATCTTTTTAGTTGAAAATTCATCTCTGTGGTTGAAAGGTTAACTATTTTGTTAAAAACTGATATTTTTTATTGAAAATTCAACTGCTTGGGTAAAAGTTGAACTACTTTGCTGAAAATTCTTTTATTTTTTGTAATGAAGGTTTTATATCTTTGGTTGAAAATAAAACTATTTTGTTGAAAATTAATTTTTTGCTGAAAATTCATATTTTCTGGTTAAAAATTCAATTATTATACAGAAAGTTCGTCCTTTGGCTTCAAGGTTCAACAATTTAGGTAAATTTTTTTTCTTTCATGACTGAAAAATATTTGATGAAAATTCGTCTTTTTGCTCTTAAAATTTATTTTTTTGAATGAAATTTCATATTTTTTGGTTAAAATATCTACTATTACACTTTTTCGTTGAGAATTTATCTTTTTAGGTTCAAAATTAAATTCATGTAAAAATGGCGTGTTTCGAACGATGTGAATGAAGACGCACGAAATTACTCTTTTCTGGAGTGCTGTAGTCAAAATTCCGCAAAAATTCAAATTGGATAAATGAAAAAATGCTTTTATTATACAAAAATGTTAATTTTTTTTCCTTTTTTTAAACTGAATAACTTAAACTTTCAACTTTGCAACCTCCCCATTGCGTTTGCGTTAGAGCAGAACGAGCAGAAAAATAATAACTAATTATAACCTCATAGATATCACGTCCTAATTGCAAAACAGTGGAAACTTAACAAAAATATCGGATGTGGAAGAAAGTGGAGAGTTTCAGTGCACACCTCCTGAAATGTGCGAAGCGGCACAACTCGCTACTCTGGATTTGCTGGAGACCCTGGACCCTCCACGCTCCTTCTCACGCCACCTTCGACGGAACTTACTGCCTTTTCATGATCTTGTTGTTACAAAGTATCGTGCGTGTCTCGTATGAGGCCCTTTTCGTGACACGTGCACTGTTTTTGGACTCGTCTTCGGTTCAAGACCTCCCACTTGATACTCAATATACTATAATTCCTTTTATAAAAGATGCTATGTTTAAAATATTACGAGATTAAAATGCTGGTATTTGAATGTTAATGATCAGGAAAAATGAAAAATTGGTGAAGGAACAATCAGGGAATTTTGAAAATAAAGTTTTCACCCTGCGAAGCATGTATTATCTTAAATAAAAAAATTCCATTAGCTTCAAGTCCCATATCTTATTATTTCTGGAAACCATAAATTACGTACCGTAAGGGGAGGGGGTAGTAATATTTTGTTGCGGTTCGTTACAGGGGGGATGGGGGATATTGGAGAGGGCATATGATTCGTTAAGTGATTTAAGTACGACCCCTAAGCTTAATGCTACAAAGTAGGATGTCCAAACGAAAATTCGTGAAAATATTCTTAGTATTTCATGCACGATTCACATTCTTCTATATCTTCTGGACTTCATGCCTCAGCTCGCTATACATATGGATCTTGGTTGTATAGATTGCCTGCAAGTTACGGTGAAGTGGACAAGCAAATTCGATGATGCAGACTCTTCCTCCTTTTTCTAATGCATCACGATATCGAATTGATTGGCTGGGATTAAATGATCCCTCTAGATAATTACATGCTTGTATAAGATGAAGTCTTCGTGCTACATTATTATGTCTGTGCGTGTACTCTCTTTGAGCCATTACACCAGATGGTGTTCTAAATCAGTGGTCGGCAAACTTTTTGCTCGCTTTTCAGGTCAGGGCAGGGTTGGCCCAAGAAATTTTTTTCGCCTGCCGGGCTTTGTTCGTCAACGCTATGGTTCTCCTGCGTAGGGTTCGGTTGTATTAGCTTTTCTCGGCCGGGGTTCATTGTGAGACGGAGTACTCAATGGGAATAAAAAGTTGGCAATCAATTTTTTTTTAATTCTTATATTAGCGATTTAAAAGTTTTAAATTCGGAAACTGTGACTTTTTTGCGATTACACACATCTCAAGTTGTTCTTGGGAAGTTAAAAGTCAATGTTTTGAAATATTAAAAATGTTATTATCGGTTGCTTTTAAAATAACTTGAAAAATTGACTAATATTATCAATAAATCCAATTTATTGAAGTGCGCTATTCTTCTGTTCATTTTTTCAGACCAATATTTGAAAGTAAGAGAACCCCTTCCTTCGCTCTCTCTCGTGAGACACAACCATTCTGGTAAATTTCATACATAATAAAATCAAATTATTATATATAATATTTACCTGCAGCTCTACTGTCTCTCCGTTAATAAAAAGGGAATTCAAAAAACCTGAAAACAAGTAACAAAAAAAATTCAGACACAAATATTGAAAAATATGAAGCATTTCGAATCTAAAACTGAAAGGTAAAAAGAGATCAAATGCGTCACATACGAAATTAATGCGAGGGATGTCCCTGTTTTGCGCTAACTAATTTCTTAACGTCTGGATTCATTGACGCGTTAATTTTTAACAACAAATTGCTTTCGACGTCTTCTAATCTGTTCCTATACTTATTTTTCAAGTGAGCCATTGACGAAAAACCTAATTCACACAAATAGGACGCATTAAACGGAACCAGAATTTTTAGGGCTGTTACTGCAAGTTCGGGATATTTCCGTTTCATGAAAACCCAAAATTGAGAAATCGTGTGCTCTTGAAAATCAGCTGTCAGTAGTTCATGACAAGAGATATCAATCAGCTGATGTTGGGCTTTTGTTTCCAATCGGGCATGTTCAACCAAAACTGGTTTAAAAGGGTTAAGAACCCACCCATTTGCAAACTCACGCTGTTTAGGAAAAAACGCACGAATGTCAGTCTTCAATCCTGTCAAATGCTCGATAAAGAGCATTTTAACGCTGGATTCGATGACATGCTCTTTCATACACTCTGCGAGTGAAAATAAGGCATCGTACTGATTACATTCAAATTGAGTGATCCAGTAATCAACCTTCTTCAAAAAGCCCTCGATCGCATACTGAACTGCAATTATGTCGGTATACGCACCTTGCATATTCAGATTGAGATCGTTCAAAAGCCCAAAAATGTCAGCTAAATAACACACCTTCAAAACCCAATCGTTATCTTTGAATTTTGAAGCCCAGGCATTGTTTGATTCACACAAAAAATGTACACTTCTTCTCTCATAGCTACCAAACGATGAAGTACTTTTCCTTTTGAAAGCCAACGTACCTCAGTATGGTAGAGTAACTGAGAGAAAACAGCTCCTAAGTCCACACACATTTTTTTAAATAAACGGCTGTTCAATGCACTGGATTTAATAAAGTTGACAATTTTGATGACATCATTCATCACATTTCGCAAGTCTGTTGGCATATGTTTAATAGCAAGAGCATATTTAGGGATCATACAATGACGCCATTCAACATTTGGTGCAATATCCTTCAAAAATTTGATGAATCCAACATTTTTTCCCGTCATAGCACTAGCACCGTCCGTACAGATGCAAGTGCATTTTCACCAGTCGTTCGACCGGTTAAGCCCGCGCAAAAAATCATGCGTTCTTCTATGTCATCTTTGCCAATGTAACGGACAAATGCTAATAATTGGGCTACGTTGTTGACGTCAGTTGACTCATCGAACTGGATAGAAAATACGTCACTATGCTGAAGATTTACCTTCAATTGCTGCCGGATGTCACTGGCCATATCTCCGATTCTGCCATGAATTGTTTTGGCAGACTGGGGAATCTTTTGGATCATATCTCCATGATCTTGTCCCCATAAGATATTAGAGCACTCAGCAGCAACTGGGTTTAAAATATTTTCGACTTCATTGTATGGCTTGCCAGCCCTTGCTACAGCTAATGCTGCAACATACGAACACTCTGTCAATTTGCTATTTATTAACACTTTCTTATCACACTCATGAGTGCTACCACTGAATTCCTGTTCCTGTTCTTCAAGGTCACTCAGTTTCTTTTCGTAAATCGAAATTGGCACATCTAACATATCCGGATGCATTTTTACTCGGTGGCGATTCAATTTCGAAGGACATTGCGACTTCGCGGAAAGAAATTTGTAGCAAATAATACACTGCGGAGTATTATCTACTAACCGAAACCCATAGCGCAAGTAATCACTCATATTCCCGTTTCGAACACCGATAAAATTTTTCACTACTGTCTGCCTCAAATCGCTAAGAAAACTGATGCTTTCTTCATTAATATTCTAAATACGTAAGTGTATTTCCTCCTTTCCCACCTTTTCCCCAATTTGACAATTTTGAACCAATCATGAGTCGCAACATTTCGCTTACGTTGCTGTTACATTACCCATCTCCCGCCTTTTCCTAATTGGACCCTTTCGGACCAATCATACTCTCTAAATATTAATAATATACCATTAAACCATTTCCCTTTCAGGGTAGGCGTGACACTACCCGATTCGGGTAGTATTTCTAGGTTTTTCTTGTAGTTATAAATAACTACAAGTGTGGGCTCACCACACCCACGATGTGCCAACAGCACTCATGTCAGTATTCTTGAATGGTCACCCATCCAAGTACTAACCGCGTCCAACGCTGCTTAACTTCAGTGATCTGACGAGAACTGGGTTTTTCAGCGTGGTATGGCCGTAATATTAAATTTTTAAAAAAATGTAACAAATGGCAGTTTAAGTAATAATTAATTTAATACTAGGTGACTGAATCACTGACTCATTTTATATTTTATTTAGCAATTTTTAACTAATTCAGATTTAAATTATAAGTTCAAATATTGCAATCAATTAAGAACTAGGTGAGTGAATCAGTGACTGACTTCGTTTCTCATTGGGTCATTGTAAAATAATTCATATTTAGAGTACAATGTTTGAATATAGCATGCACTTTGTTAATACTCTGCACCCCCTTCTTTCTTTCTTGCCTTATCCTCTCCTTTTTTCCATTTTCGCCCTATCGGATCAATCATATTATTAATTACAGGTACTTGCAATCATAAAAAGCACAGAGTTTGAATTTCAAAGTTTCAAATTGCCAATTTTAAAACTGAAAATCTTGTCTTCACATACTGATGCGAAAAGTATGAGAAATATTTATATTTTCCATACAAAAGTATCGAATATTAAAATTACTCAATAAAATGCCATCGGACACTCAGTTTGTAAATTTAAAAGGTTCTTACAATGAAAATTAAATTTCAAAATTAGGTATTTATCGTTAATTGATTTTTATTCTCTTAAGAAAAGATTGTAGATTGTCATGTAGTCGTAAAAATAACAAATTTTAAATTTTGTTGTTTTAAACTCCTCATTTTTTAACTAAAAATGTTTTTTGCGTATTCCTGTATGAAAAGTAATTTTATATTTTCTTTATAAGAAGATCGAATATTAAAAGAATTTTATAAGCTTATACTAAAAGTGTTATTGTTCATTGAATTTTTGGGTTTTGTGACGTTTCTTAGATTCTTTTTGATCGCAAAAATCCACAGATTTTGAATTTCAAATTGCTAATTTTGAAATTTAAGAATTTTTAGTTTTGAATTTTAATCCCCGTTACTCGAAACGCTTAACAAAAGAAGCATCCGTGGCGGGTTGGACCTTTACGGCGGCAGCAGGTACTGCCACGAGATTTTGACCCGACCCGCCACGGCAGCTAAGGCTGCCCCGCGGCAGTAGTTTGCCGACCACTATTCTAAATCGCAACATCTAGCTTGATATTAAAATAGTCTCGCGAAAGTATAGCTTGTAATTTACACAGTTGATAGACATATACGACGTCCCTACCCTCTCTATCTCGTGATGGAACTACCCTTTCAATCGCCGAATTAATTTGTTGCATTCGATGCTTGGCCATTTTAACGTGTATGATTCTGTTTATCCTTTCAAGGTCTGTGTTTGACCATTTGGATTATTCCTGATGTCCTTAACTTTAGCGACAAGATCACTTACAAATTTCATCCTAAAATTGTATCACTTTTCGCGTTTAATTTCAAACTTCCCGCTTTCATAGTAAAGACGCATCAATTCTTTCATTTTTGTATACCAGTTAATTCTGTCCCACGGTATTTTTGATGTGGTGATTTTTCTTCTTGACGACTTTTGCGATCGGTGAGATCTGCCTGATTATCTTGCAGCTCATCATAACTACCGTCCCGCACTGATGTTGTAAGCGGACGGAGCCGAGAATTCGATCACGAATATAGTTCGTTTCTCGAAGTCTTGGAGAACAATGTCAGGCCTCGAGTGCGCAACGGAGACTGCTGCCCGAAAATGGTAGCTCCAGAAAATTGGGCACTTCTAGTTTTGGACAATGGACTCTATCTCCCTTGGAGCGTTCGGCAGGGCAGGGTCGCGGCCAACACCGTAAGAGCGACAAAGATGGCAATAAAGCACTCTTAGGGCCGCATTATGTCTATAGATATACGTCCTTCTCGCGTGGGTCGGACACCCTGATAGTATGTGTTCTAGGTACTCAGCGTGTGCATGACACGCTCTGCACCTATCACTGGGAACTTCTTGACATAAAATGCGCTCACGGTATGCTAAGGTGGAAATGACACCGTCCTGGCATGCGAAAATAAAACCCTCTGTACCTGAATTAAGCCCTGATGATTTGAGGAAAGCAAAAGTTTGCTCCTTCGACAAGGACTGTTTTTCTACATTTCTGTGAAAGTTTCGTGCATTTTCTTGTCGAATCGAGATGAAGTAATGCACTCTCCTCACTTCTGATGTTAAAATTCAGGCCAAGGGTATCGGCCGCTTGCTCCGCGGCTTTATAAAGGAACGCTCCTTCGCCAATCATCTCGTGGTTCCTGACCATCTTTAGGAGAGGATCTCTGCCATTCGTAACGATGTAAGCTGTACTTAGAACAATCCGGATATGAAGACACTGGAGATTCAGAAGTCCGCGTCCGCCTTGACGGCGTGAAATATATAATCGCGGAACTGACGAATTGATATGCAAGCTTTTATGCATATGCATGATCTTACGTGTAATGACATCAAGGGCCTTGAGCTCGTTGTTCGTCCATTGAGCTACCCCAAACGAGTAGAGTAGAACCGGGACGGCAAGCATGTTAGTCGCAGATACCTTGTTCAACGCCGACAGATTGGAAGACCAAATCTGTCGAAGAAGATGCTTGTATCTGCTTCGGAGAGATTCCTTCACTGATGTTACGTCCTGAATGCGGTGTTGAGGCACGCCCAGGTATGTATAGGTCTCTCCAGTATTAAGATGTCTAATAACACTTATATCCACAAGCTCAGGGTCCTTGGGAACGCCAGTAATCTTTCCTTTCTTCAGGTGAATTTTGGCACACTTGTCCAAGCAAAAGTCCATCCCAATCTCTCCTGTGTAGTTCTTGACAATATTTATAGCAGTTTGAAATTTGCTTTTACCAGAGGCATAGATCTTCAGGTCATCCATATAAAATACATGAGTGACCTTATGCTCGCGCTGATCAGTGTCGCCACAGAGGTATCCAGGAGAATTTCGTAGTGCGAGAGATAGAGGCAGAAGTGTGATGCAAAAAAGCAAAGGGCATATATATAAAATATATACAATATATAGTTAAAAGTTTGTCATAAGGACAACCGCAGGATTTTGCCGGGAGCGGGTGCTAATCTGAAAAATTGCACCCGCTCCCAGCGAAATCGCGGTAAAATTTCAGCTGTAACCACGTCTCACGACCGTGAGATAGATGGTTACAGTCTGCGACGAACTCAATACGATGGTCCGGAAAAAGTCTCGTGCACCCTGAGGACACGGATCGACCCAAGGACGACCGCCTTCTGCATTTTCCCCGCAAGTGTCTCAGCATTTTGTGGACACGCAGGGATGCTTTTCAGGCTATTAACCAGTGAAACCTTGGCACTTCCAAGAGCGCCGATGATAAAGACGATTAGCTTAACAGAATATTCCGGGTATAACCGTCGAAACTCCCTTATAAGGTCTTTATACCTCTCTTTCTTTTCTTTCTCCTTGGCTGTGACGTTTTTGTCAGCTGGTGCCGAAAATTCGATAACGAACATGGTTCGTTTCTCGAAGTCAAGGAGAACTATGTCAGGCCTCGAGTGCGAAACAGAAACAATTGTCGAGAATATGAAGTTCCAGTATATGCGGCACTTCTCATTTTCGACAATTGACTCTATTTCTCTAGGAGCGTTTAGCGGAGAGGTATTTGGGCTAATGCCATAAGAGTGACAGAGATGGTAATAAAGCACTCTTAGTGCCGCATTGTGCCTTTGGATGTAGGTCGTTCCCGCATGAGTTGGACAACTAGATAGTATGTGTCCTAAATGCTCGGGGTGTGCATGACACGCTCTGCAGCTATCATCGGGAATGTCTTGGCTCAAGATGTGGCGACGGTATGCTAGAGTGGAAATGACACCGTCTTGACATGCCAAAATGAAGCCCTCCGTGCCCGACTTCAATCCGGGTGATCTAAGGAAAGCAAACGTTAGCTCATACGACATCGACTGATCTTCAACATTTCTGTGGAAGATGCCGTGCATCCTCTTGTCGAGGAACTGTTCGTGGAAGTTTTTCTCCTGTGCTTTCTTAATCCGGGCCTTCAGGAGTGAGTATTCAAGATGGATAAGATTTGATGCATTTTGCTCACCCCTAATATTGAAGTCAAGGCCGAGTGTTTCAGCAGCCTCCTCCGCTGCTTTGTACAGAAACGCCCCTTTTCCCACTTCTTCGCGTTTCCTGACCATTTTAAGAAGAGGGTCTTGTCCATTTGCAACTATATGTGCTGTACCCAGAATGAGTCTGTTGTGAAGACATTCAAGATTCAGTATTCCGCGACCACCTAGGCGGCGTGAGATGTAAAGTCGCGGAACAGAAGACTTAAGGTGCATGCTCTTGTTCATGTGCAAAACCTTTCGCGTCCCGATATCAAGGGATCTGAGCTCGTCCTTCGTCCATGGAACCACTCCAAATGAATAGAGTACTACCGGGACGGCAAGCATGTTCGTTGCAGATACTTTGTTTCTCGCCGACAGTTCGGAAGACCAAATCTGCCGGATGAGACGTTTGTATCTGCATCGGAGAGTATCCTCTATAGATGTCGCGTCCTGAATGCGGCTCTGTGGCACGCCCAGGTATGTATAGGTCTCTCCAGCGCAAAGGTGTCGTATAGCGCTTCTGTCAACGAGCTCAGGATCTTCGGGGATGCCATTAAGTTTTCCTTTCTTCAAATTAACCTTGGCGCATTTCTCTAACCCGAATTCCATTCCAATCTCTTGAGTGTATTCTTTGACAATTTTCAGAGCTAGATGTAGTTTCTCTTGATTCCTAGCATAGATCTTAAGATCATCCATGTAAAATACATGAGTGACCTTATGCTTTCGGTTTCCAGGTTTGCCGCAGAGATACCCTTCGGAATGGCGAAGTGCGAGAGATAGTGGCAATAATGTGAGGCAAAAGAGGAGAGGGCTCATGGTGTCGCCCTGAAATACACCTCTCTGAAAGGTGATACTGTTAGTGATCACACGATGTTTTCCAGATGAGATAGTAAATCTGGTTTTCCAAAGCGGCATTAATGTCTGTATGCACCTCACGATGTGTGGATGAACCTTTAGGCTCTCCAACAGACAGATGATAAGTCTATGGGAGGTTGAATCGAAAGCTTTCCGGTAATCAATCCAGGCCATCGATAGAAATCGCTGATAGTATGCTGCGTCTTTACAGACACATCTATCGATGAGCAAGTTCTCCCGACATCC
>CAKNYM010052152.1:0-38334 GCA_932195095.1 Andricus curvator | reverse complement strand
GTTTCATTTCATATAGCTAATGTCTGTAGGTATCTATGTAGATTTATAATATCCTATATATGTCTATATATATATATATATATATATATAGGAATGTATTTAGATTCCTACGTAGAAACCTATGCACGACTATTATGTAGGAACCTATGAAGGATTATGTAAAATCCTGTTTCATTTCATATAGCTAATGCCTGTAGGAATCTATGTAGATTTATAATATCCCATATATGATCCTATAAAGATTCCTGTAAAGGATCCTATATAGGGACCTGCAATGGTATTTTCTGTAGAGGTGCACATCTAGTAACACTTCCGAAAACGTAAGAGACATAGGGGTGGAACACAATGTCCTATCTTTGGCGAGTGGGTCGACTAGGTGCATCGGGAGGGGTGAAACTAAAGAGGTTATCCCCTCTCAATATGTGGACATCTCTAGATTGGCGTAGTAGAATGCGCGTCCTTCTTTTAAAACTGATTGGTGCTAAGAAGAAATTCATAAACAAATAACCATGCGTCCATCTATAGAGTGGGAAGCGCATTGCCAGATCCCGCAGGTTTCTGCTCCGACCCTATAATTTTTACGTCCATGCTGCCAATGCACTTTGCCAATCATATGTCTACGGTAGCAGACGATATTAAAGACAGAGCTCCTTATAATACTTCGTGGTCGAGAGCACTTGCCACTACGAAATACGTTTGTGCGATACATGTGTCTCCAACCTCTTAACATAGGAGTACAAATACGTGCCCTCATGAAAAGAAATGCCAATTAAAGAGTATTTATAGGTATAGTAAGGCGTTGTGTGAAATCTGTCTCAATGTAGTGTATGTGAGATTGTGGGTGAGCGGTGAGTTAGTGTGCAAGAGCAGATCAGAGCAAGAGCACCAGTCGGTTGGTGGGAATCCGTCATCCGTGTACAGTCAATTCAGCAGTCATTACAACCAGTTATATTCGGGTGCCTAGAGAACTACGGTCATTTTGACTCTCGCAGTTGAAATCCTCATCATTCCAAGGCCATCATAAGGCCACCAAGGGTAGTCACTAATCCTTTTTACAGTTGACAAATTACGTACATTATTTATCTTTACGCTATTTATTTGTTATAAATTCTCAGTAAAAAAACTAATTGCAGCGAGTCAATTTTTCTTAATTCGCCCGAATATTACTTTCGCATTCGCTGAAACGAATTGACCCATTCAGTCAAGGCCATTTCGAAAAAAATAATTAAAATTTGCATGCCTCAAGACTCGAAGCAGCGATCCCAAGTGTGTAAGTCCAGAGGGCGATAACTAAGCTACGTTACTCATTGATATATATATATATATATATATATATATATATATAGATATACCTGTACCAAGGGTTTCTTAGATATAACTCTGTACCAAGGCTCTCTGCTGAATACGGTTACAATAATTTCCCTAGCTGCTCGTGGGAACAACAATGACAACACCAAACCGCCAAAAAGTTGTAGATGCGGTTCAAAACGATCGAACGTGCAGAGCACCCGACAATGGGTCGGCAAACAGTGCCGATTACCCTAGAGTTCGGGGTGCTGAAAATAATTTAGATGCAAACACGACGACGAACCGGCGAAACGCCTACATTGAGTGTACGAGTCAACTCAAGGATGACGAGCTAGACTGCCATGATGCCAGCATTATCCCTGTTCACGGAGTCTTTATAGCGCGTATGCACACTCTGTGGTGCCAGAAGCACCCAGAGCTTCAGCACGTTTCGATTCAGTCATTGCGAAATCAACGTGCCTACCTCTTCAAAAATTGATATGGAAGCAGATCGCTTTCCCAAACGCTGCTTGAACAAGCTCCAGACGAAGATGAAGAAGCGACATTGAGACCAACCGCGGAAAGCAGGCACCTTTTGAGAGATGATCACGATTTCAGAACAAGGAGGAACATTGACTTGCAGGTTCCTCCTAAGCCCCAAGATCTGGCTGAAATGGATACCTCCCTTCGTGAGGATATCCCGCAGGAGTCCGACCTCTGGACCATCAATTGCTCAGTTTATGGTGCTGCGAGAGCTGTGGCTGATTCAAATCCAAGGCTAAAACCGACGATGGATCAAAAGACCAAAACACGCTTGCATCAACTGACAGTTCGCCCAAGAACTGAGAATCTACAATCACACACTGAACAAGTCAAAGCTGCTGACCATCAAGCAGCATATTGCTGACAAAATACGGGTTTTATCTGATGCAAGGAAGAGGATACAGAAGAGGGAGAGATGGATCAGGGAAAATCAACAGTTTCTCGCTGACCCATTGCGCCTCTTCAGCGATCTCCCTGTTTCTGTCAAATATCCACCTAAGCCCAACGAGGTAGAAACTTTTTCGAGAGAGGTATACAATATCCCGAAAACACTGGAATTAAAAGAAGTAACTGACAATATCATCCGCTTCTAGGAGTTTTGTGATAACCTCATAATATCTGAGGAGGAATGTCCATCAATCACTGACGAAGAGGTGAAAAAAGCACTCAGGGACATGAAGAACTTTTCCACTGCAGGACCAGATGGTACCAAAAGCTTCTGGAAACTATCGGGTGACAACGAACGTCACCTTCCAGAGGGGCGTCTTACAGGGCGATACCATGAGCCCTCTGCTTTTTTATATCACACTTCTGCCTCTATCTCTCGCACTACGAAATTCTCCTGGATACCTCTGCGGTGACACTAATCATCGCAAGCATAAGATCACTCATGTATTTTATATAGATGACCTGAAGATCTATGCCTCTGGTAGAAGCAAACTTCAAACTGCTATAAATATTGTCAAGAACTACACAGGAGAGATTGGGATGGACTTTGGCTTGGACAAGTGTGCCAAAATTTATCTGAAGAAAGGAAAGATTATTGGCGTTCCCAATGACCCTGAGCTTCTGGATATAAGTGTTATTACACATCTTCACACTGGAGAACCTATACATACCAGGGCCTGCTTCAAAGCCGCATCCAGGACGTAACAGCAGTGAAGGAGTCTCTCCGAAGCAGATACAAGAATCTTCTTCGACAGATTTGGCCTTCAAATCTGTTTGCGTTCAACAACGTATCTGCCACTAACATGCTTGCTGTCCCGGTTCTACTCTACTGGTTTGGGGTGGTTCAAAGAACGAAGAAGGAGCTTGCGGCCCTTGATATCCCCTGATATTATACATCTCACGCCGAAAAGACGGACGCGGACTTATGAATCTCCAATGTCTTCATAACCGAACTGTTCGAAGTACAACTTACACCCTTGCAAATGACAGAGATCCTCTCATGAAAATGGTCAGGAAACACGCGATGATTGGCACAGGGGCGTTCCTTGACAAAGCCGCGGAGTAGGCGGCCGAGACCCTTGGCCTGAATTTTAACATCAAGAGTGAGGAAAGTGCATTCCAGAAGGAAACAGTCCTTCTGGAAGGAGAAAACTTTGGCTTTCCTCAGATCATCAGGGCTTCATTCAGGTACAGAAAGTTTTATTTTCGCATGCCAGGACGGTGTTATTTCCACCTTAGTATGCCCTGACAGCATTTTATGGCAAGAAGTTCCCAGCAACAGGTGCAGAGCGTGTGATGCACACACTGAGTACCTAGAACACATACTATCGGGGTGTCTGACCCACGCAGGAACGACGTATATCTATAGACATAATGCGGCCTGAAGAGTGCTTCAGTATCATCTTTGACGCTCTTGCGGTGTTGGCCGCGACCCTGCCCTGCCAAACGCTCCGAAGGAGATAGAGTCAATTGTCCAAAACGAGAAGTGATAAATTTTCTAGAACTACGATTTTCGGAGAGCAGTCTCCGTTGCACACCCGAGGCCTCACATGTTCTCCAAGACTTCGAGAAACGAAATATATATTCGTGATCGAATTCTCGGCTTCGGCCGACTACAACATCACTGCCAAGGATGGATCGGTGCTCTGCCAGGTGCGAAACTATAACTTCATGTCCTCAAGACACACGAGCATTTCGACGGCCTGTCGTGATTTCATCGTGCTCTGTTACCACCCATCTCATGGCCATGACAAAGCCACCGATCGCGTCCTCGGGTTGCAGATAGAGGGTCCCTGTAGCAAGGATTTCTACGGAATATGGTTACCATAACTAATAAGCAGTCGCGGACAATTGTCCAGGGATGGTCCCGAAGGAATTAACCCCCAAGCAGAGGCGCAACAACCGTGCCAAAAGCTGAATGGCACCCGGGTGAGGTGTCTCGAACGGTGACTCTGGGATACCGGGCGGCCTCTCAGAGAGAGCTACATGGTTGTAGTAAGTGCAGGGCTCCCGACAATGGGTCGGACAACAATACCGAATACCCTAGAGTTGGGGGAGCCAATCAATTCGGAGCCAATGCGATGGACCGACAGAATCTCAATACTTTTGGATGGACGGATCGACTCAATGATGACCTGCTAGAGTGCTACAGTACCAGTGTTCAGGCGTATAGCGGGACTCATCCGATTCTGAATCTAACTGTGGTAATTGCACTACTGACGATAAAGTAGCAACCGTCAGCTAAATAAAATGCAATACCACAGGAGGATAAAGACTCGGTGGATACCGCTGATTTCATGAAGTCAGGTAAAAGAAAGAAACCTCATATGAATTTTACCAATATAGAATAACTGAATAATATCAATTATTAATTACAGACCTATGTTTATAAACTAAATTTACCTAATAATAGATATAGGTAACAAGCATATATTTAAAAAAAAGGGTTAAACAACCACCGAAGGGTCCCACTGAGAGCAACTGTCATCTAAAAAATGACACTGACTCCCAGTAGAACCGCGGTAAATCACACTTATGGCCACGTCTCACAACCGAGAAATGGGTGGTCACAGGGCACGATGAAGTCACAACGACAGGTCGGCGCAACCCTCATGTGTCTTGAGGACACGAAGCGACCCAAGGATGACAGCTTTTTGCATCCATCTCGCAAGTCCCTTGACATATTTCAGGCACGCGGGTATGGCTTTAAGGTTACGAACCAGTGATAGTATCGCACCTCCGAGAGCACCTATCATAAGGACAATTACTTGTCCCGAATGTTTTGGGTACAGTCGTTGCAGCTGTCTTTTAAGGTCTTGATACCTCTCCTCTTTTACTTTCTTCTCGGCAGTGAAGTTGTATTCGGACGGAGCCGAGAAAATCGATCAAGAATATAGTTCGTTTCTCGAAGTCTTGGAGAACGATGTCAGGCCTCGAGTGTGCAACGGAGACTGCTGTCCGAAAATCGTAGTTCCAGAAAATTTGGCACTTCTCGATTTGGACAGTTGACTCTATCTCCCTTGGAGCGTTCGGCAGGGCAGGGTCGCGACCAACACCGTAAGAGCGACAAAGATGGTAATAAAGCACTCTTAGAGTCGCATTGTGTCTATAGATATACGTTGTTCCTGCGTGGGTCGGACACCCTGATAGTATGTGTTCTAGGTACTCAGCGTATGCATGACACGCTCTGCACCTATCACTGTGAACTTCTTGACATAAAATGCGCTCACGGTATGCTAAGGTAGAAATGACACCGTCCTGGCATGGGAAAATAAAACCCTCTGTACCTGAATTAAGCCCTGATGATTTGAGGAAAGCAAAAGTTTGCTTAGAGTCGCATTGTGTCTATAGATATACGTTGTTCCTGCGTGGGTCCGACACCCCGATAGTATGTGTTCTAGATACTCAGCGTGTGCATGACATGCTCTGCCCCTATCACTGGGAACTTTTTGACATAAAATGAAATATTTCAACTTCTGCTTTCTTCACTTCGGCTCTTAGAAGTGAAGCATCTAGATGAAGTATATATATATATATATATCTATCTCGTGGTTCCTGGCCATCTTTAGGAGAGGATCACTGCCATTCGCAACGATGTAAGCTATACTTAGAACAATCCAGTTATGAAGACACTGAAGATTCAGAAGTCCGCGTCCGCCTTGACGGCGTGAAATATATAATCGCGGAACTGACGAATTGATATGCAAGCTTTTATGCATATGCATGATCTTACGTGTAGTGACATCAAGGGCCTTAAGCTCGTTCTTCGTCAATTGAACCACCCCAAACGAGTAGAGTAGAACCGGGGCGGCAAGCATGTTAGTCGCAGATACCTTGTTCAACGCCAACAGATTGGAAGACCAAATCTGTAGAAGAAGATGCTTGTAACTGCTTCGGAGAGACTCCTTCACTGGTGTTACGTCCTGAGTGCGGCTTTGAGGCACGCCCAGGTATGTATAGGTCTCTCCAGTATCAAGATGTCTAATAACACTTATATCCACAAGCTCAGGGTCCATGGGAACGCCAGTAATCTTTCCTTTCTTCAGCTTAATTTTGGCACACTTGTCCAAACAAGATAGAGGCAGAAGTGTGATGCAAAAAGGCAACGGGCTCATGGTATCACACTGAAAGACGCCCCTCTGGAGGGTGACGTTGTTCCAAAAGGCAGATGATAAGTCTATGAGAGGTTGAATCGAAAGCTTGCCGGTAGTCAATCCAGGCCATTGACAGGACGCGCTGATCGGCTGCAGCGTCTTTACAGACACACCTGTCAATTAGCAGGTTCTCTCGACAGCCTGCTACACCTTTTTTCGAGCCACGTTGTTCGTACATCTCTCGCCACACAGGCTCAATTCGTCGAAGAATCCTGTTGTTTAGGACAGCTTTAAAGATCTTATACAGTGTGTTCAAACAAGTTATTGGCCTGTAATTCTCTGAGTTGGACAAGTTGCCTTTTTCGGTAGGAGTATAGTGGGTCCTAACACCAGCCACTGCTGAATGGGCGTCTCCGACTTTATATATGAGTGGAATATGCGGGCCAAATGTTGGTGTGGAAAAGTAAACTTCTTCCACCAGAAGTTCTTGATACAATCTGGTCCAGCAGCGGCAAAGTTCTTCGTGCCTCTAAGTGCTTTTTTCACCTGTTCGGCAGTGATTGATGGACATTCCTCAGATTTTATGAGCTTGCCGCAAAACTCCTTGAAGCATATGATATCGTCAGCATCTTCTTTCAACTTTAGTGTTTTCGGGATCTTGTATACCTCTCTCCAAAAAGTCTCTACCTCCTTGGGCTTGGGTGGATTTTTTACAGAAACAGGGAAGTCGCTGAAGAGGCGCGATGGGTCAGCGAGAAACTGTTGATTCTCCCTGATCCATCTCGCCCTCTTCTGTATTTTCCTCCTTGTGTCAGATAACAGCCGTATTTTATCAACAATATGCTGCTTGATTGTCAGCAGCTTTGACTTGTTCAGTGTGTGATTGTATATCCTCAGTTCTTGGGCGAACTTTCGAACTCTCTTAGTGTACGGTCTACCACAGGTTATGTAGTCAATCACACATTAAACGCGGGACGCATTCTGTCTTGCCCATCTAATCTTCTTGATGCAAGCGTATTTTGGTCTTTTGATCCATCGTCGGTTTTAGCCTTCGATTTGAATCAGCCAAAACTCTCGCAGCACCATACACTGAGCGATTGATGGTCCAGAGGTCGGACTCTTGCGAGATATCTCCACGAAGGGAGGCATCCATTTCAGCCAGATCTTGGGGCTTAGGAGGAACTTGTATGTTAATGTTCCCCCTTGTCCAGAAGTCGCGATCATCTCTCACAAGGTGCCTGCTTTCCGCGGTTCGTCTTAATGTCGCTTCCTCATCTTCGTCTGCAGCTTGATCAAGCAGCTATTGGGAAAGCGCTCCGCGTACATATCCATTTTTTCGGAGGGAGTCGGCTTGATTTCGCAAAGACTGTCGCGAAACGTGCTGAAGCTCTGGATGTTTCTGGCACCACAGAGTGTGCATAGGCGCAATAAAGCCTCGGTGAACAGGGATAATGCTGGCATCGTAGCAGTCTAGCAAGTCATCCTTGAGTTGATCCGTCCACTCAATGTGGGCTTGATATTAAAATAGTCTCGCGAAAGTATAGCTTGTAATTTACACAGTTGATAGGCATATATGACGCCCATTGTCGGGTGCTCTGCGCGTTCGATCGTTTTGAACCGCATCTACAACTTTTTGGTGCTTTGGTGGTGTTATTGTTGTTCCCACGAGCAGCTAGGGAAAGGGTTCGTCCATCCTTGTAGAGCCCCGCGTGCAAGGATAAGGCTGCATACTCTGAGAGGTCGCCCAGTATCCCAGAGTCACCGTTTAAGACACCTCACCCAGGTGCCATTCAGCTTTCGCCACGGTTGTTACGCCTCCGCTTAGGGGTTACTCCTTCGGGACCATCCCTGGACAATTGTCCGCGACTGCTTATTAATTATTGTAACCATATTCAGCAGAAACCCTTGGTACAGGCACCCTCTATCCGCAACCCGAACGCGCAGGGCTCCCGACAATGGGTCGGACAACAATGGCGACTACCCTGGAGTTGGGGGAGCCAATCAAGACGGAGTCAATGTGATTGACCGGCAGAATCTCATCACTTTTAGGTGGAGGGATCGACTCAGGGACGACCTGCTGGAGTGCTATGATACCAGTATGGCCCCTGAACGAAAAGGTTACATGGCGCGACTGCATGCTCTGTGGTGCGAGAAACGGAAAAGAGGTTATACACGCGGAGCGCCTACACAACCGCAGCCAGAACAAGCCGAACAGGCATCCAATAGAGGAAGAACGATGCTTCAAGACCCGGAGAAACATCAACATTCAGGTTTCTCCCAAGCCCAAAGATCTGACTGAACAGGATGATGAGCTTCGTGGAGATTTTTCCGAAGAATCCGACCTCTGGACTATCAATTGTAGTGTATACAATGCAGCGAGAACTTTGGCAGATGCAAACCGTAAAACAAAACCAACGGTTGATTATAAGACCAAAAGACGAATGCATCAACTTAGCACAAAGATAGGCTGGGCAAGACAGTACGCGTCCCGCATTCAGTGTGTGATTGACTACATAACATCTGGCAGGACATTCACTGCCAAGGTTCGACAGTTCGCGCGCGAACTGCGGATCCGTCATCACACAATCAACAAGTCAAAGCTACTGACCATCAGGCAGCATATTGTTGACAGAATACGAGTACTATCTAACGCTAGGAGAAGTCTAGAGCGGAGAGAGAGGTGGGTCAGAGAAAATCAACAGTTTTCATCTGACCCATCTCGACTCTTCCAAGACCCTCCAGTTACTGTCGACCATCCGCCCAAACCAGAGGAGGTCGAAGCATTTTGGAGAGAAGTCTACGTAGTCCAACATCCACTTGAAGATGGCTCAAAGAACATAAATAGCTTCAAGGAGCTGTGCAATTCCCTCATAATAGCTGAGGAGGAATGCCCACCTATCACTACCGAGGAGGAGAAAAACGAATTAAGAGGCATGAAGAACTATTCCGCTCCGGGACCAGATGGTATCAAGACCTTCTGGTGGAAGAAGTTTCCTTCAACCCACCAGCATCTGGCCCGAATTTTCACCTCACATCTAAAGTCGGAAGAGCCTATTCCGGGGTGGTTGGTGGAAGGGCGCACAGTGCTCCTGCCGAAGACGGAAAACTTAGCTGACCCTAAGAATTACAGGCCAATAACTTGTCTGAACACACTGTATAAGATCTTCACAGCTATCCTAAATGATAGGATTGTTCGGACAATTGGACCTGTATGGCGAGAGATGTATGAACAACGTGTCTCAAAGAAAGGCGTAGCAGGATGTCGGGAGAACTTGCTCATCGATAGATGTGTCTGTGAAGACGCAGCATCCTATCAGCGATTTTTATCGATGGCCTGGATTGATTACCGGAAAGCTTTGGATTCAACATCCCATAGACTTGTCATCTGTCTGTTGGAAAGCCTAAAGGTTCATCCACACATGGTGAGGTGCATAGAGACATTAATGCCGCTTTGGAAAACCAGATTTACTATCTCATCTGGAAAACATCGTGTGATCACTAACAGTATCACCTTTCAGAGAGGTATATTTCAGGGCGACACAATGAGCCCTCTCCTCTTTTGCCTCACATTATTGCCACTATCTCTCGCACTTCGCCATTCCGAAGGATATCTCTGCGGCAAACCTGGAAACCGAAAGCATAAGGTCACTCATGTATTTTACATGGATGATCTTAAGATCTATGCTAGGAATCAAGAGAAACTAAATCTAGCTCTGAAAATTGTGAAAGAGTACACTCAAGAGATTGGAATGGAATTCGGGTTAGAGAAATGCGCCAAGGTTAATTTGAAGAAAGGAAAACTTAATGGCATCCCCGAAGATCCTGAGCTCGTTGACAGAAGCGCTATACGACACCTTTGCGCTGGAGAGACCTATACATACCTGGGCGTGCCACAGAGCCGCATTCAGGACGTGACATCTATAAAGGATACTCTCCGATGCAGATACAAACGTCTCATCCGGCAGATTTGGTCTTCCGAACTGTGGGCGAGTAACAAAGTATCTGCAAGGAACATGTTTGCCGTCCCGGTAGTACTCTATTCATTTGGAGTGGTTCCATGGACGAAGGACGAGCTCAGATCCCTTGATATCGGGACGCGAAAGGTTTTGCACATGAACAAGAGCATGCACCTTAAGTCTTCTGTTCCGCGACTTTACATCTCACGCCGCCTAGGTGGTCGCGGAATACTGAATCTTGAATGTCTTCACAACAGACTTATTCTGGGTACAGCACATATAGTTGCAAATGGACAAGACCCTCTTCTTAAAATGGTCAGGAAACACGAAGAAGTGGGAAAAGGGGCGTTTCTGTACAAAGCAGCGGAGGAGGCTGTTGAAACACTCGGCCTTGACTTCAATATTAGGGGTGAGCAAAATGCATAAAATCTTATCCATCTTGAATACTCACTCCTGAAGGCCCGGATTAATAAAGGACAGGAGAAAAACTTCCACGAACAGCTCCTCGACAAGAGGATGCACGGTATCTTCCACAGAAATGTGGAAGATCAGCCGATGTCATATGAGCTAACGTTTGCTTTCCTTAGATCACCCGGATTGAAGTCGGGCACGGAGTGCTTCATTTTGGCATGTCAAGACGGTGTCATTTCCACTCTAGCATACCGTCGCCACATTTTGAGCCAAGACATTCCCGATGATAGCTGCAGAGCGTGTCATGCACACCCCGAGCATCTAGGACACATACTATCTAGTTGTCCAACTCATGCGGGAACGATCTACATCCAAAGGCACAATGCGGTACTAAGAGTGCTTTATTACCATCTCTGTCACTCTTATAACATTAGCCCAAATAGCTCTCCGCTAAACGCTCCTAGAGAAATAGAGTCAATTGTCGAAAATGAGAAGTTCCGCATATACTGGAACTTCATATTCTCGACAATTGTTTCTGTTGCGCACTCGAGGCCTGACATAGTTCTCCTTGACTTCGAGAAACGAACCATGTTCGTTATCGAATTTTCGGCACCAGCTGACAAAAACGTCACAGCCAAGGAGAAAGAAAAGAAAGAGAGGTATAAAGACCTTATAAGGGATTTGCGACGGTTATACCCGGAATATTCTGTTAAGCTAATCGTCTTGATCATCGGCGCTCTTGGAAGTGCCAAGGTTTCACTGGTTAATAGCCTGAAAAGCATCCCTACGTGTCAACAAAATGCTGAGACACTTGCGGGGAAAATGCAGAATGCGGTCGTCCTTGGGTCGCTCCGTGTCCTCAGGGTGCACGAGACTTTTGCCGGATCATCGTATTGAGTTCGTCGCAGACTGTAACCACCTATCTCACGGCCGTGAGACGTGGTTACAGCTGAAATTTTACCGCAATTTCGCTGGGAGCGGGTGCAATTTTTCAGATTAGCGCCCGCTCCCGGCAAAATCCTGCGGTTTTCCTTATGACAAACTTTTAACTATATATATATATACAGGGTGATCCTGAACTCATCATATTCCTTGTACATACACATTCCTTGTATAGAACTGAACAAAAAACTACTGTGACAAAATGTTGTACGATCAATAGTTTTTAAACTATTGAGGGTTGTGAAAAACCAACGGGAGCTCGCTATTCCCGCGCGTACATAACTCTAGAACGTGATGCACTTCAAGTCAGTAATTCTAATATTCGCCAGAGACAAACAATTTCGAAGCAACGTGAACTTCTCAAAACATATCACCCTCACTTGTTCAGTGATTCCCCCGATTCAAATTCTAGAGTTCGCACAAGATGCTTATGTACGTGCGGAAATAGCAAGCTCCCATTGGTTCTTTACAACACTCAATAGTTTAAATATTATTGATCGTGTAACATTTTGTTACAGTAGTTTTTTGTTATGATTTGTACAAGGAATGTGTAAGTACAAGGAATATGATGAGTTAGGGATCACCTGTATATATATTTACGAGGGATCCTTTATGACCAAGGCATTGAATATGGGGACGGCGACTGACACTTGCGACCGCTAGGGTCGCTAGTGCGCGTGCAGATACACAAGACGACGGTTCCAACGGTGGTAACGTCTGCTATTCGAATTATATCAGTCGTTCATAACCATTCATAACGCAGCGTTGAGGTGATTGCTTCAAGCACTATTTTCGAAATGCCAGGTGTGCATGTGGCATTTGGGTGTACAAATAAAGGAGCAAATCGCTTTCCAAATAACAAAAAACTCTGAGGAAACCGTAGATAATGCCTTATATATACTTACTTACGGTGCTGCCCTCTAAGCTGAGCTTGACAAATCGCCGTCCCAATACCTTACGAATTAGATTGAATAGGCCAGCATTTATATGTATATATTCGCACTGACAAATTCAAGCGAATTGGGGCGAATTAAAATAAATTGGCTGACACTGAGGTTTATTCATACTGACGAATTCAAATGAATTAGCCCCCCTCCTAAAAATTTGTCGCTGAATTCGGAGGAAAAACACATTTGAAGATTGTATTACTTTTCAAGAATTTACAATAATTCACAACCTGCTCTAATTCGAGATTGTTGCAAAGCGAGGTTCACGGGTGTTCCTAGCGATTTTTTCTTAATTCACCACAACTAAATTCTTCTTACTTGGTAAGTAAATTTGTTTAGGCCCATATATTTTATTATTTATCTGCCATAATTATGTTCTTTGAATGGAAAATCTAAAAATGTTGTCCATTTATTCCTATCTCCAACAGTCTGCTAAATACTTGTAGAAAATTACAATGTTGAGCTTTTTATGGAAAATTTAAGATGCCTATAGTGGCAAAGACCTACAGGTTTATTTATAAATAAAATAATAAATAAATAAATAAATAAAATAAATAAAATAAATAAAATAAATAAAATAAATAAAATAAATAAAATAAATGTTTGGTTTGCTGCTTACAACTAGTCTTATGGTCTTCACATACACAGGACATCTCAATTTCAAACCCTTTTTTATCCATTTCGCGACGTATTTCGCAAAATTGAGGTTCACCATCATCAAGTTGTGGGTCTTCGGATATTTGATGACGTCTGAAAATGCTTCTGTGATGTCAGAATTGTGAGTAACAAAATAAACTTGCGAACGGATCTCGCCGTTCAAATGCTGTCTTCTGCTATCCGCAGATTTCTCCCTTTCGAAAAATTTATAATTTCCGTAAAAATAATGATTGCCTCAGCAAAAGGCTTTATTCCTCTCAATTTTATGGATCCGAGGATCTCGCAAAACCCCGGATATTTGACAAGTATTCTTTCTTTCGTTCTCAAATACTTGGGAAAAAATACATATTGAGTCAGTGCCGTACCTATAAAAAAAATCCAAGCCGGATTTAACCAACACCCTTAAGAACACTAAGTAAGTCTTAATGTTGCCTAATATTTATATACCTAATAACTTTATATACAATATTTATATACATTTTAGAGCCTAAAAATTGATTTTATATTGTAAACTCATTTTGAAACACTTGTTTTAAAATATTCAGGAAAAAAGAAACGATTGAAAGAGTACATTAGTGAATCGTTTTCTTTTAAGAATGCGGATTCGATGATTGTCTTTGATGGATCAAATGGGAGGCAAACAGAAGTTTCATATTAAGATTGCGAATTCACGACGGATTCAAATTCACGAAGGATTCAAATCTTCCAGTCGGTTCCCTCTTTTTAGGATAGTGCGTGTAAGACATCACATAATGCAGTTATTATTACAAGCAGATATTTAACTTTTGGAATATGAACTCTGAATATCCAGTAGAAAATTTAAGGTTATTGTTCAAGTATGTATATGTCATTAGACTTCATAACTATGAAAGGAGCATATGAACAATACTAACCCTTTGAGCCAAATTTCCAACAAATAGTTTTCGAATTGGTACCCCATCCTCAGTGGTTGACAAGGAGTCATCATTGCTAGATGAATCTAAAAAAAAAGACAGAACAAAATTTTTTTGTAAATTTTCACCCTGATAAACAAATTTCAGGAATCGTAAAAAAGCGACAAACACACACAGTGTGTCCGAAATTAATAGAGGCACCCACTTTTTTGGGCACAACTTTTTTATTTTCCAATCAAACAAAACTGAATTTTAGCAGTATATTTCTACCTATTATTTACAATTTCTTTCTTTTTTTTGGTGATCCTACGGCAATTGTTCGTTTGTTTTTAGTTTTTTTTTAAGGGGTGTTTAAAAACCATTTTCATCCGCTTTGGCATTGTATTGTCGTGCTGATGTTTTTCCAAGCTTTCTTAAGGCCCTCCTCGAGCTCCACAACCGTCGAATACTGCCGAGCGTTGTCATAAACGTCTGAAAACATCATGCCCCAAAAATTTTCTATCGGTAGGGATGTTGAGTTTATGATTCTTGCATAATTGCATAATTTTCTGGAATCTATTAAAATGATGGACATGGTTATCTTACCGGCTTTCGCGTCCAGTCGAAAGCGATTCGCGAGTCCGGAGTAAGTGCGAGAAGTTTACTGTGTGCCGGTGTGACGGATCATCAACCGACGATGGGTGACCATTAGCCGAAAACTGTGACCGTGCTGATGCGCGCTGATGAGTACAAGAGGGAATGTACGTTTCTGAGCGGAAGAATAATATCATGATGTGTAAGCTGTGCAACTGCCGAGTTGCTTGGCAGAGGGAAAGTGTTGTGGATTTGCACTGCAAATCGCAGCAACATCTAAGGAATAAGGACAAGCAAAAAGAAAGTTCTCACGCTCCCCTAAAACAGCAGAATTCAATAGGAGATAGCTTTGACCATGCCAAGAAGGTTAAGGTTGACAAAGAGACATTTGTCAAGTCAACTGTTAACGCTTTCATGAAGGCAAACATTCCTTTGAACAAGCTGGATCATCCCGCTATGCGTCAATGGCTCAACAAGTATTGCCCAGGTATGAAATCAGCGTCCATTTTAGTTTTTCTAGCGTCCACTCAAACCTGACCTCACTTTGCTGTATGAGCATGGCTGTAATGAGTTGTCTTATAAAATGAATCTTATTATGTTGCAACAGGCGCTGGTGACTTACCGAATGCAGGTTGGTTGAGACAATATTACCTGCCGAAATTAAAGGCCGATTAGGACGCATAGCTTAAGGGACTCTTCGAGAAGAGGGAAATTATGGTATTGATAGACGAAACAACCAACATTAACGGGGAGGCAGCTCTCATAATTTTATACCTTGTTCTGCCTGATGCAGACAACCCAGACCCCTTGCTTGTAGGGGCGTCTGTCAAAGTTTTGACAGCGTGCACGGCAGACCAAACTTCTAAAGCATTGCTGCAAGTAAGTGTCAATATAAACTTATGTCTATTCATATAACTTTGTTAGTAGCCCACAGTAATGTGGTTGCATTAGTGAGTGACAGTGCCGCTTATATGACACTCTGTGCCCGTCTCCTCAGAGATCTTTGACTTCCACACCTGATTCACATACAGTGCTGGGCCCACAAATTAGACAAGATAGCAAAAGTTTTCTCTGATAAGCTTGTCAGGCTAAATGAGTGTGCTGCTAAGACCACGAGATTGTTCAAAAACACATGGAACAGGAGGCATAGGTAAGCGAAGTGACTTTATCCATATTATTATACATTTAAGTGTCAGAATATTATTGTTTCCTTTGTTCCATTTATTTTATTAGGTACCTCAAATTCTTGAAAGACAAGTAGTCCTTCACTAAGCTTAAGGCCATGTGACGAGTGGGTGACGTGACCGGATTCCTACCTTACCGGCACTTTTTTTATTTGTCAACTTACTTTTAAACGAAGCGCCACATCGAGTTGAAAATTTGGGATACTAAATAAGAAGCACTAAGAAACGCGGCTCTGGTCCTAAATTTTTATAATTATGAAAAAAGCAAAAAAAAATTGTTATAACAAAGAAAATGTATACTAATAAAAATTTAGGACCAGAGCCGCGTTTCTTAGTGCTTCTTATTTATTATCCAAAATTTTCAACTCGATGTGGCTATTCGTGTAAAAATAAGTTGACAAATAAAAAAAGTGCCGGTAAGGTAGGAATCTGGTCACGTGACCCACTCATCACATGGCCTTAAGGAACCGAAGTTATTCCCTCTTCCTGTTATGTCACGATGAGGATCTTGGAGGGTCTCAGCTGAGTACCTGAGTGAATACGTCGAGGATGTAGCTGCCTATGCCAAAACTATTCCTGAGTCTGACAAGGTTAAGTCAGCAGCGTATTTTGCGAAATTATCTGAAGAAGATATCGTCGGCTTAGAAGCAGCATGACACATCTCATTTTTCGCAATTTGGGGTTTTAACCTTTCTATATTCAAAATTTGGCGCCGAATCGACTGGTGTAGTTAATTTCAGTGTTTGGACGGTTGAAACAGCCACAATAGCCGATTGTATGAACACCGAAACTTCAAAAAAGTGTCAAGAGAGACGAAATTAACGGTTTTTTGTTGCTCCTGAAGAGTGGGGGTCAATTAGATGTGTCATGCTGCTTCTAAGCCGACGATATAAGCATTATCAAGGCTGAAGCTGTGTTTACTGTTGAATATTGCACCCCTGTTTCTGTGTTGTTAACTAAACTAGAGGCCTCGAAAGTAGCACAATCAAATATGCTTTACTCGTCTGTCAATAAAGTACAATCGGTGTTTCATAGAATGAAGTCTGCCAGTGATATCAAGCACCATTTGAATGATAAAACCAAATCTATTCTTGCAACACTGGCTAGCATTAGGAGAAAAAACTTGGAGGATAGAATGAAGAGTTTAGGCCAGAAATGTGATGAGATTTTTTGTGAGTATCTCAATACAGACACGGTTAATTCACTTTTTCTCAGCCTGTCAACAGATATTCAATCCATCCAAGATTGTTATGGGTACTGTAAGTGGTGATAGGTTGCTAAGGGCAAAGTGGAAAATTCCAATGTTAGTTTCTGTTCCTGAAGATAAATTCATTGTTTTGCATGGCCTTCTCTCAGACAATGTAAAAGAGATTATGGTATCACCATCAAATCATCAAGAATTGAATGACCCTGTTCTGACTCCACTCATGGCCATGAGACTCAATCATCCAAAATTTGTGCAGCACTGTTTTGAGGCACTGTTTATTCCTGTTTCTAATGTGGATTGCGAGGCAGCTGAAACACTCGGCCTTGACTTCAATATCAGAGGTGAGCGAAATGCATCAAATCTTATCCATCTCGAGTACTCACTCCTGAAGGCCCGGATTAAGAAAGCACAAGAGAAAAACTTCCGCGAACAGCTCCTCGAAAAGAGGATGCACGGCATTTTCCACAGAAATGTGGAGGATCAGTCGATGTCGTATGAGCTAACGTTTGCTTTCCTCAAATCACCCGGATTGAAGTCGGGCACGTAAGGTTTCATTTTGGCATGTCAAGACGGTGTCATGTCCACTCTAGCATACCGTAGCCACATTTTGAGCCAAGATATTCGCGATGATAGCTGCAGAGCATGTCATGCACACCCCGAACATTTATTACCATCTCATTTATTTATTACCACCTCTGTCACTCTTACGGCATTAGCCCTAATACCGCTCCGCTAAACGCTCCTAAAGAAATAGAGTAAATTGTCGAAAATGAGAAGTGCCGTATATGCTGGAACTTCGTATTCTCGACAATTGTTTCCGTTGCGCAGTCAAGGCCTGACATAGTTCTCCTTGACGTCAAGAAGCGAACCATGTTCGTTATCGAATTGTCGGCACCAGCTGACAAAAACATCATAGCCAAGGAGAATGAAAAGAAATAGAGGTATAAATACCTTGTAACGGTTATACCCGGAATATTCTGTTAAGCTAATCTTCCTGATCATCGGCGCTCTTGGAGGTGCCAAACTTTTACTGTTTAATGGCCTAGAAAGCATCTCTGTGTGTCAACAAAATTCTAAGACGCTTGCGGGGAAAATGCAGAAGGCGGTCGTCCTTGGGTCGCTCCGTGTCCTCAGGGTGCACGTGACTTTCGCCGGATCGTCGTATTGAATCCGTCGCAGACTGTAATCACCTACATCACGGTCGTGAGACGTGGTTGCGGCTGAAATTTTACCGTGATTTCGCTGGGAGCGGGTGCAGTTTTTCAGATTAGCGCCCGCTCCCGGCGAAATCCAGCGGTTGTCCTTGTGATAAACTTTTAATTATATATATTGTGAATTTTATTATGATAAATAAAACTGTGATTGTATGCCATATTTCATTTACCTGCTCGGATAATAAAACTGATATTTTTTATTCCATCAGCTCTCAGTTTGATTTAGTGTGTAACTGTGTTCAGTACCAACCCAGAAAAACTGCATTAATTGCGTAAAAGTGCATTAAACTCCAAAAAGGGTCGCATAGTCCTGCATAATTGCACCATTTTTAGTCGCATAAACTATGCATAATTGCTCCAATTTTGGCAGCATAATTTTGACTTGTTAAGGAGTACCGGAATAGCTTAGCGGAGCCGTAACAGCGAAAGTAGGGCTTGAGGTGTTTTTCAAGCACTGCTTGATAATCCTTGCTGTTCATCCGATCTGACACGATGTCCTGGCCAACTTTTCCAAAACTGCTGTACGCCGACCATATCATAACGGATCCGCCACTAAAATTCCGCGTGGAAAAAAACGTGGCTTGACTTTGTGCACTTGCTACTAAGTAATAACGAGGTTCCATTACTGTTTGGACTTTCCAATAGTCACCTGAACTCTATCCTAGTATACTTGAGTACAGCCTAGCAAAGTAGTATCTCTCTTATATTATGTAACTTTCAAGTTTGTGAATATTTTTTGTATATAGTATATAATTCAATTTAGAAAATAATAACACAATTCCTACAAAAATCTTTACAGGTATTACATTTTTAAATGCTCAAGTTTGGTTTCAAAACAGCTGACATATATATTCTATCTTTTACAAGTTTTACTGATTATAAATAAAATACTAAATCCATCGAAACTCTGATCTTTGCAATAATCAATATAATTATCACTTATTGAAACGAAGGAAAACCCCATTTTCAAAGGAGATGAAGGAAAGCGTACTGATCTAGTTTCTGGGTGAAAAATCGATTCCCTCCTTTCCGATTGCTACTGATATTGAGTATGACATTATATATACCTTTTACATGACCTGTGCCAAAATTCAGGAACTATATCAATTACCCTCATCAATGAAAATACCCACAAAAGTAAGAAACTGTAAGAAAAATATTTTGCTCCACTTTTAAATGCTTAATCAATTCTCTCCTTCACGATTGTTACTGATATTGAGTATGGCATTGAATACACCTTCTGCAAGACCTGTGCCTACAGAATGTGCCTCAATAAATAAAAATAAATAATATGGGGAACTATAAAAGGGATTAGATCTTATGGCATTCTATTCTTGAAGCCCGAATAAAAAGATTATCCTTCATCCCAAGTTTTGATGATTTCTGAACATTTTTTCATGAATTCTACCTTTTCCTCACAATTTCCGTGCATAAAGGTAAAAAAGTCGACGAAAATGGTTAGACGTCCTGACTTTTTTCTGATCATTCCTGATTTTTTCTAGTTGGGAAAGTTTGCAACAAAATACAAAAATGTACAAAATTCGTCTGAATAAAAGACAAGAGATCTACATTCCTGTAATTATGTTTGAATTTATTTTATTTAGATGTGATTTCCTGAAAAAATATTTGCAGTTTTTTAAATTTTGTTGTGAACGTTTTTTCACTAGGGATTGAAAGAAAAAACATTTATATGAATGAAAAAAAAAGTTTTGAGAAATTTTGAAGAACAAATTAAAACTCACAAATTAGGATTTTCGAACGGTCGAAAATGGTATTTATATTTTTCACCAAGTCCACTGGTGGGTAAAAGTAGAAATTCTCACTGATTTTGAGAAATTGAGAAAAATGTTATTTCACTTTTTTCACCCTTTTTTCGATTTTTCTTAAGAAGGGTAGGTCAAATGAAAAAATGTATATATAAAAAAAATGTATTGCACGGAGATCTAAATCATAGTTTATTCAAACACTTCTTTAAAACAACCAATAATTTTGAAGTAAATCAAGAAAAATATGTTTTTTCGGGGTTTTTGGGCAATTTTGGCTAAATTGATCAGAATTTTTTGTTCATCAGAATCAAATTTTACACAGTTGATTTTTATTTAAAAAAGAAAAGGATAAGACGCCTGAGACTTTCATTTTCTGAACTTTGTATTTTACGCTACGCCTGACGCTATATCCTGGCATGGTATAGTCTTTTTGTAAAAATAAATATTATAATATCATATTTTATACCCAAAAGTTTCTTCGTGTAAGCTGAGCTAGGTAAAACAAATTACAAGGAGTAACTAACCCTTTTCCCTTATCGCAGGCAAAAAATCGAGGCAACGATAGGCACATCGATATGACCCAGCAGCAAGTGCACGAACTCTAAATTTTTCAAGAAATTTGAGATAGGTCGATGAAAACCTCACATCGATATGACCCAGCAGCAAGTGCACGAACTCTAAATTTTTCAAGAAATTTGAGATAGGTCGATGAAAACCTATTTTCAATGAGGAAAAATTATGGAAAATTACTGCATCTTTGCAGATATCTTGTACATATGTGAAGCAAGCGTTCTACAACGTCCCTACCCTCAGGCACGAAATTAAACCTGCATAAAATTAATTTAAGCGTGCTCTACAACAGTGCATTACACTAAGTTACAAAATTTTATAAAATTCATATTTATTCGATTTTTATGGTATTTCTTTATGTATTTAGAATGTTCTCGGTGATATTCAATATTTAATGTTCAATATCACATAAAAAAGAAAAAATCATATTACGCACGTGCAAAAACGTAAAATAAAAAACATGTCATGTTCGGAAACACAGGGTCATCAGTATAGTACATGCATCAGGCTTCAATTTCAGGCCTATTAGGCATTGAAAGTATTTCCGGTTTGTTTGATACAAGGTTTCAGAAACAGCCAAAAAATAGGCTTTTCACTTTTTAGGGGAGCGGCGGCGGATTCGGCGCACATAAAGGAAAATGCACGATTAAAATTCAAATATAAAATAAAATATTGTAATAAAATATATTTTGTTTAGGCCAATATCATACCAGTGTTCTATGCATGGAGATAATTTAATTGAAGTTCATTATAACAATTAATTAATGTGTTTTCCAAAAAGTGCATGTGCGCCAAGTTGTCCTACCTTGTTTGGTAATGTGGCGCATTTCGATTTCAATTCATAATTATTTAATAAAAAACAAATTATGAAGAAAAATTAGTAAAATTTAATAAAAATAATATAAATTTATTTACGTTTCATATTACTAACATATTTGAGGGATTATATCTGCCGAAATTTCAAGAAAAAATGTTTTTTTAACAGTGCAGAAGGTGCAGAATGTCTCACAATAATTTGAAGGTTATGTCTACTGAAACTTCAAGAAAAAATTTGGTTGTTAACAGTGCAGAATGACTTATCAATATGAAAAATAACATAATGAAGGATATATTTAAATAATTATCAATGTGGAAACTTTTTAAACAATTCTTTACATTAAACTATAATATTAAGACAAGGTACAACCCCAATGCGCCATATTAGTCGCATGCGAATAGTATTTAATAAAAAATTTTCACATAAAAGTTTATTAATTTTACGCAAAGTGTCAAACTTTAAAGCATTCAAGAAACTCGGAACAGTATATTTCCAAAAAATTTTATAAGTTTACACGAAACTTCTGTAATTTTTTACTTTTTTTGAGCTACACTGACAATACAAGCGAAAGAACCAAAACTAACTTTTCGTCATAAAAATCAGGCAATTAATTTAATTATCCCATTTTTTTAATAATGTAACGTTGAAAACATATACACATGTAATGAAACTACCTCCACAAGCAGAAAATGCGTTATTATTCGAAAACTCGAACGCGCCACATTCGCCGCCGCTCCCCTAAACCTGTTTTTTTTTCTGAAAAACGCAAAATGATAGAACATTTTCGCTTTCAGGTTCGTCTTTAACGGAAAAAACATACTGGGATGTCCCATCAATTTATAATAAACAAAATCTTATTACCTAGTCTCATGCACTACTTCTCATAAGGGCCATCTAATATGTGAATATAGCTACAAAATAATCCTTATGGCAAATGGCGTACAATGCACTTTTGTAGATCACGGTTGAATTATTTACCTGTTTTTAATGTTTTTAAGAAACAATTTTCAAGTTTGTTTTCACGCTTCTCATTAAAGAATAGGTCATCGCTTCTGGTGAAAAAATTACAGATGGAAAAATACCAAGAAACAATTTTATTTCGATAAAAATTGTTCATATAGGATAGTCACATTTTTTGTTTATATCCCGAAAAACAGTTTTTTTTTTATCTTACATGTTTGTCACTCATAATATCTTGACAAAACTTTCTCCGGTTATGCTAAATGCTGTGTCGGATGTTGTAATCAAAAGCTTTAAGATTTTTTTGCACGCATTCTATTAAATTAAAATAGCCTACTCTTCAAAGTTACCTACTCTTGCATAGTTTCCCCTATTCGTAAATGAGCAAAGAATATGTGTGTAAAAGTTGTTCCTTTATCTCTTTTCGTAGATATATGGTTAACTATACAAAACAGTACAAAAAACCTTTTTTGGCAGAATAAAATGCCCAACATTTTTCTATTTAACTATTTTTCAGTAAAAATAACCCTTTCTATAGCGACGGCATTAGCTGCGCGGTGAATCTCGACTCAGGGAAAAGTCACGGTATTAAGCCATTTCGAGCGCAGATAGCACTCGGATTGGTGACCATCTGCGACGTACGACCACCTTGTGTATTCGCTGCGTTTTAACTAATATCAAGCGGGAGGTTTGAAGTCGAGGATGATTGTGTACATTCGATAGTAAGACACATCCAATGTCTATCTTCAAACTCGACAGTAGAAAAACGGCTAAACTCGGAATATGGCTTTCTTCAGTTTTCCTCTCTCCTGGCCAAACGTCCAAGCAATTACAAGTACTTCTAATAAAGCCGGATGCAGCCGCAGGATATCACTGGTTTTGATTAAATGCCCGGTAGACGGGGTAGACACCCCGATGTGAGTCGAAGCGTACTTTTCTTTACCTACAATGCATGGCCTTTTCATTGTTATGAGATTAAGTCCTGTTACAAAAACATAAATTATGAGAAAATAGCTCAATTAAATTTTAATTAGCTGAATTGACTTCCTTATACAGGGTGTCCCAGACTCAAGTGTCCGGACTTATATAGCTGTATAAAAATAAAAATAATAAATCGAAAATTCCTTTCCCAAAAATCAGTTGAAGTTTTAGTTTTTGAGTTATTAAATATTTAAGCTGCACCAATCAGGACCGCAGTATTAACAATCGTGCGTACGTAAGCGAGAGTCCAACGTAGTGTAGTGACTGCTGTTCTCTCGTCGCTAACACCAATTCGGCGCTTGCTTCAATACACTGCGTTAGATTCAGGCTCAGGTACGCACGACTGTTTATACCGCGGTCGTAATTGTTCCAGCTTAAATATTTAACGACTCAGAAACTAAAACTTTAACTGATTTTTGGAAAAGGAATTTTCGATTTATTTTTGTTATTTTTATACAGTTATATAAGTCAGAACACTTGAGTCTGGGACACCCTGTATAATAAAAAAAGTGTCAAAATAGTTTGATGAAAATCGGTTATTATTGTCAGTAATAAAGAAAATCTTAAAGTGCCTGCAAAATTATCAGAACTCTCAACTGTCATTGAAGATATTAACCGATTTTTTACTATCTTTTTTCAATCTTCCTGTCATTATCTAATGAAGCTAATACAGCCTATTAAAATTAAATTTATTAATATTCAACCAAATTTTAATTTTTCTCAAGCGGCTATAATCCTCTAACAATGGGAAGGTCGCGCGCAGCAAGCAACTGCACGCATGACCAGCAGTCAAGTATCCCCCTTGGGTTCCAGTATTGTGAAAAAAAATGTTGAGTGGTGGCCCTGCCGCCCCCTAGAAAGTGCGAAAAAGGTTGGGAACCGCTGCTAAGTCCACCTTAGCAAAGGAAAATTTTCACAGGCCCATATCAAGTTAAGTGGAGTCATCTGGCGGTATACTCACGTATGCTAAAGGACTTAAATAATACTTTAGCAGTGAGAAGGACCCGTGTATATGCCTCTGTTTCACCGGGGTTCTTAAAGAAAGGCATTGTACAATTTATACAGTTTATACAGTTATACCGTAGTGCTACGAGACTGGAATGAGCCAGGCTAAATTTCAATAATAACGACAATAATAATAATAATAACAATATCAGAATGGATGCCTTTCTATAGATACATTCTAGTGCCCGTTTTAGAAAACGAATATTAAATTTTATATTGGGATTTTACTATCCAGACGGATCATTATATCCGAGCCAATCGACCCGACATCGTGATGCGAGAAAAAAAAAGGTGGAAGAGTCTACTTCATCGACATTGCTTGCCCACTTAACCGAAATTTGCAGGCAACCTATAGAACCAAGATCCGTAAGTATAGCGAGCTAAGGCATGAAGTGAAGACAATATGGAGGAATGTGAAACATGCATCTATTCATCCTATTGTGATTTCGGCTACAGGCAATGTGCACGCAAGATGCACTGAACATCTTGAACATTTAGGAGTCAGTAGGGTACTGGCAGCAGTTCAGAAGGCAGTTTTATTGAACACCGGTCGCATTGTGAGAAATTTTCTAGACCATCAGGAAGCAAGTGACTAAAAACCTGTGGAGTGGCAGATGGTAGCTCTAAGAAAGCATCCAGAGGCGACTGTTGTCACCTCCAACGCTCGCGGCCGCTGCGAATGGATAACAGCGGTATAATACGAACTCCAAACTACACTATGCTCCTAATTTTTTACCTACAACATCATCGCAGAAGATTTCAGACATCGTATTATATTAACTTATAACATCCTCATCTCATCAGTCACTTGACTTAGTCCGTGGCCATAATGAAAAACCGGGTTCACCCAAGAACAAGATTGAAAAAAAAACAATAATAAAAACAATAAATAAAATAAATCGAAGGTGTTTTCACCTACCGAAGGTGTTTTCTCTACTGAAGGTGTTCTCGCGTTGTCGTCGCGGTTGGGCTTGAGCTTTCCTCTCCTGAATTTGACGGCTATGTTGGCTGTAGCATTGTTACTGACAGGGTTTCCCATGCCAAACAGGCAGAGAACGAAGAGGAAAGTGACTAAGAGGAACACCAAAAGCCATCTATTTTAATGGAGAGTTTTTGAAAGTTTTGAAACGCTGTTCGCTTCCCGAGGATCGTCGGGGCGCCCCTGGAGCCACCGCTGGGGGTTACAGCATGCGGGACGGTGTTGATGGTGAGCTGCGAGATGGTCAGGCAGATCTGACTAATGAAACAGCAGGCCAGCAAGAACATCTGCGACATACGGTAAGCAGTGAAACATCAACTGTGCCTGCTGAGGATGCTTTGGCTAGGGTTAGCTATTTGCAGCCAACCACCTCAACAGAAATACCGCGGGAGAGCATCAAGTAGGTGACGACAATGAAAGAGGAATTGCTGCATCTCTACTAAGAAAGTGCGAAGTTACAAACCAAAAGTAAAATGGATAACCTATGGAGTGATAGATGGTAGCTCTAAGAAAGCATCCAGAGGCGAATGTTGTCATCTCCAATACGCGCGGCCGCTGTGTAAGCGTAACAGTGGTAAAAGACGAACTGCAAACTACACAATACACCTAATTTTGTACCTACAACATCATCGCAAATAATTTCAAACATCCTATTAAATTAACTAATAACATCCTCATCTCATCAGTCATTTAAATTAGTCTATGGTTATGATGGAAAACCGGGTTCACGCGAGAACAAGTTAAAAAAATAGGGATATGGCGTAGGGATTTGGCGACCCCATCGCCCAAGAGCCCGACTCTTGCGGTTACGTCACCAGTACAAAGATATTATAAGCCTAGATGGGGCACGGGGTATAATTCGAGGAACTAATTGTAGACGGCGCTCCCGGCGAAAATTGCCCGATCCCCCCATGCCTTTCAACCCGCATATTGCGCCCACCAACTCCTTTGCCCCCGCACTCTTCTCCCACCGAACAAGTCCATCTAATAGCCGATACTCAGTCGGTACATACTTGAAAATATAAAATAACAATTTTATATCAAAGATTTCTTAAATTATTATTTTCAATTATTCGAATAAATTGCGCATTAAGGGAATGTGTAGAATATAGGATGTACTGTTGAATGTAATTAAAATGTAATTGTTTCGTAATAAATATTTTCAGCTGCTACATTTTTTATGGAAAGGATTAGTTATATTGCAATTAAGATTAACTGTTCATGAATAATGTAAGTGACAAATTTTTAATAGTAACTAATAATTAATAACCATGTGATTGTATTACTTACATTTTTTGAAATACACTATTCTTTGACTAAATTCAATTTTTGTAATAATGCAGAAAATTGTTCTTTTGAAAAAGGGGCAGTAGAAATTCTACTAAATGAAACTCTACTTTTGCAAATTCTACACCGCTAATTCTTCAGGCGAAAACTCTATACACAAGCATATTTATTAAACAAATTAAATGCTTTAAATTTGAACTAAACACGGTAGAATCACACAACGTAAATTTGCACACAAAATAATTGAATTTTTCAAAGAATTATTTATTAAAATATTTTGTGTAGAATTTTTTTTTATTGTGTAGAGTTTATTTAAATTTACAAAATTTAAAGTATTATTTTGTATATAATTTTACGGTGTAGGATTCATAACCATATTGAGTTGAAATTGAAAATCATCAATTTTTTTAATAAATATGATTGTATAGAGTTCTCGCGTGTAGAATTAGCGATTTAGAGTTTTTAGATGTAGAGTTAAATTTTATAGAATCACTACTGCCTCCCTCACGGTTATTATGTTCAGTAAACAATTATTCGTAAATTTTTATGTTTGCGTAATTGTATGTATTTATTCTCTCCCTTTTACGGGTTTGAGGGCCTCCACTCGCTTTACAGTACGTTACGTTATTGAGTTTCCTGGGCTTCCGTTTCCTCTTAACATTTCCGTCGCCATGATTTCAAAGGTTCCTTTACTTCACTGTCCTTGTATAGGAGTGCGCGATTGGCCTTTCCCTACTGCATGCCCCTTACTTTCTCTAATTTCTTCTAGTCTCATCATCCAGCTTGCCCCTTGTCCACTTCCATCCAAGATCCACCTTATCCTGTCATCCACACGCTCACCGCCTGTTTCCTCCCCCGTACAGCTCTCTAAAACATGCCCCCATGATTCCATCTCGTAATAACAAACTCTACATCTTCTTTCCTCTTGATCCATCCTGTACCTACACTCTCTGATTCCTTCTCCCATCCTAAATCGTATAACGTGGTTCCATTTACTCTCCTTTTTAATCCTTCTTAAATATTCTGGTTCTCCTTCAGCCTTCACTACCTTATACCACCTGTTATACTTAGATTCCACGAGTTTTTTCCATCTTTCCTCCCCCTCCTTAATTATCAGTTCATTCTCTAACTCTTGACATATTTTTAGGTAATTAGATTAGGCAAGATGGCCGCGCTGTAAGCATGTACTGTTTTCGCTCCGCGATAATTTGCATTTTGTGACTGTTTTCATTTCACTACTTCTGTTTGTCGTGTGCAGTCGTGTAGTATGGCTTGCCCTCAGTTTATAAAAACGTTATTTTGCATTATTGTGACAAATGATAGCTCGAAACTGTGACTGTTAAACATCCCAAAGTGAACTGACCGTGTCTTCCATTTGCATCATGGCTCCTAAGGAAAAGATTTGTCTTGGTTGTCAATCACCTGTGATCGATGCTGTGTTGTGTCCCGGGTGTCAGACTCCTTATCACCCTGGTTGTGCTAGTCGTATAGCAAGTCTTGATAATGGTGCGTACACTAAATGCTGCAAGCCTAATAGACCGCGTACTCCTACATCGCTGGAGACGGGGCCGGAACCCTTGACTGCAATGGATATCGAACGCATCATTAATGGTACGCTTGCGGACGTCAAACCTAAATTAAACGAAGTCTCTACTTGTATTGGATCGCTATCAACAAAAATTGATACCCTAACATCAAAAATTGACCATGCAATTCTAAGGATTGACAATGCCGAAAAGTGTGTAGATGAGCTGGATTCTAGGATGACCACAACAGAAGGTACGTTGGATAGGAACTTATCTCTCGGCCCCTCTATTTCTTTAGCACACAGCAAAACACTTGCTCGTCAATGTTTAGCTGAAATGGAGCAAAGGTCATTAAGAATGAGCAATTTAATTATTTTCGGCCTTCCTGAATGCAATTATTCACCTGTTAACACTGGCTTATCGCAAAGAGAGGTTCCTATAAATGAGATTATCAAAATTTTTTCTGGGATTATCCCGGAAAAATTGTTCGCTAATACACGTTCATACAGGCTGGGTATTCTCTCACAGAACTTGTCAAAACCACGACCTACGAAACTAGTATGCGAATCAAAGGAGTCAGCTCATGCGCTCCTACACTCATTCCTAAATGCGAAGAAGAACTCGCTGTTCAAGGATCAGCTGGGCCCACTATGGATTTCCCTCGACCGCACCAAGGCTCAGATGGAAGAATTTGCGGAACTGAAAAGAGAACTTTCCTTGCGTCGACTGAACGGAGAAACAGATCTCATTATATCGCATCGAGGCGGAACACCAATCATAAAGAAGGCACGGGCGAATCTGAATTTGAATGCGCCGGCGCCGAGCCAGTCAACTCGACAAGATGTGATCAAACAGTAAACAAGGTAACCGATGATGTATGTGTGTGTAATTATCAGTCGACAGTACAGGTATATTACCAAAATGTCAGGGGCATATGCACCAAATTGTCTGAACTACGTCTCGCGATACCGACTTGCTTGTATACCATCATTATTATCACTGAAACGTGGCTCCACAACAAAATTAGCACTGGCGAATTGGGTTTTTCGTATTATGACGTTTTTTGTCATGACAGAAATCCTCATACCAGTGACTGTTCCCGACGGGGCGGTGTTTTCATTGCCACGGCACTGAGCTTAGGGTGTATTCAGATTTACACGAGTGTGAAGGCGATTGAGCACGTGTTCGTAAGATTTTCCGTTTCATCAGTAACGTACATAATTGGTACTTTCTACATACAACCAAACGCAAATATCTTGAAATATTTTGAAGTATGTGCCGTCCTTGAGGACGTTATAAACTCTTTTCCTGATGCTGTCGTCTTCGTTCTCGGGGATTTTAATATGCCTTATGCCTCTTGGAATACTGACTATGATAATGTCCCTAACTGTACTCCTAAAATCGGATCACTGCAAATGCAAATTGATATTTTAAATTGTATATCGGACTCACTTGTATTTTTGGATCTCCGACAGATCAATAACATTACCAACACATACGGTTCACTGCTTGATTTAATTTTTACCAATGGAAAGATTGACAAAATAAATGTGGCAATTGATCCGATTTTACCGATTAACAGATATCACCCTCCACTAATTCTTGATTTAATTATGACTAATATTAATAAGACACCTGATCTGCGAAAAAGCCACGTGTTTCGGTATAACTTTAGATTGGCAAACATAGCGGCGATTAACAACTACCTGCGAGAAGTCAACTGGATATCTGTTTTTGCAAATTCTACTGTCGATCCTACGATCGACATTTTTTACACATATTTATATACTGCTTTCCATTATTTTATACCGTTGCAGATAATTAAACCCTCTACTTATCCATCCTGGTTTAACAGAGACCTCAAGTCACTGACAGTAGAGAAAAAGGAAGCACACTTAGCCTATAAAATATCTCGCAGTCCATTAGACTATCAGAAATTCTCAAATATAAGAGCACAATGCAAACTCCTTTTTCGAGTCAGCTACTTGAACTTTGTTGCCAAAAGTGAAAATGCAATTATATCCATTCCTAAATTTTTCTGGAATTTTGTCAAGTCCTTGCATAACAATGGTAGTTTACCTAATAGCATGTATCTTGAGAACGAAAGAACTGACAATAGCGAAGGGAGTGCTCAACTGTTTGCAAAACATTTTAAATCAGTGTATAAACTACCGCACGCACCTAACGTTCACTTTCCACTCTCCGACACTATTGATCTGCACAACATAAATATAAGTCATACTGAAATTGAACGTAAATTATCTAAGCTTGATATTAATAAGGGCGCTGGACCAGATGGTGTACCTCCCTACCTCATCAGATCATGCTGTTCGTCTTTATTACTTCCGTTGTACCTTATATTTAACTTATCGATTTCAAAAGGGTATTTTCCTCAAGAATGGAAAAAGGGCACAATTGTCCCCATATTTAAATCAGGTGATCGCAATAATGTCACAAATTATCGACCGATAACAATACTCAGTACCTTGTCCAAAGTACTCGAAAGCATTATATATGATACATTAACTCTAGCGTTTAACAACACTATAATTAGAGAGCAGCATGGTTTTGTGAGGGGAAGGTCCACATCTACGAATTTATGCACCTTTACACATTATATATTTCAATCTATCGAATCTGGACATCAGGTGGATGCGATCTATACTGATTTTTCAAAGACATTTGATACAGTCGATCACGGTTTTCTGATGGCGAAGCTCAAGTCAATGGGACTCACGTCAAAAATTATTTCATGGTTATCTAGCTATTTAAACAACAGACTGCATTCTGTTCGAGTTAACGGCAAATACTCTACTGTTTTTTCTGCCACCTCAGGGGTGCCTCAGGGATCGCATCTTGGTCCACTCTTGTTCCTCCTACATATCAACGACTTAGGAACTATTTTCAAATTCTGCTCTTTTTTATTATATGCCGATGATCTTAAACTTTACAAAACAATTCGCTCCCTCATGGATTGCATCGAACTGCAAAGTGACCTTAACAGGTTGCAGTGCTAGTGCTCTCTAAACGGGATGCAGTTGAACATTAAAAAATGCTTCACTATTTCATTCACAAGAAGGAGGACTAGGTTCAACCACAATTACATGCTTGAGGAAGATGAACTAACTAGAGTGAGTAGAGTGCGTGACCTGGGGCTATTACTTGACGAACTGTTGTGTTTGAATGATCAAGTGACCGAAGCCATTCATAAGGCCCTTAAATCACTGAGCTTCGTTATTCGGAATGCCATGCTTTTACATAATCCAATGGCTCTTAAAACCCTGTACTTCGCCCTAGTTCGTCCTCATCTTGAACACGCTTCCATCATTTGGGCCCCTCAGTACATGATTCATAAAATTAGACTTGAGAGGGTTCAGAATCGTTTTCTCCGATTCGTAGCCAGGAAACTCGGAATCACAATGAATAGACGCGATCACAATTATGATGATATCAGATTTCTATTAAACATCCCCAAATTGTCGTCAAGGATGGTGTGCACTGACGTCAATTTTTTATACAATTTACTAAATAACATAATCGACTGTCCTTCAATACTCGCTGAAATATGTCTACATGCCCCTGAAAAATCTCTTCGTAATTATAAATTGTTTAAGCTACCTTCGCATCGCACTAATTACGGAGAGAATTCAGCGCTCACACGCATCTGTAGAGAAGCGAACGACTTAGGCAATGAACTTGACTTTTTTAATATGTCAGCGTTCCAATTCAAAACAATATTGCGCAGACTCGCTGATACTTATTAATTAATAGCAGGAAATTAATCGATGAACTTTCAATTTTTCAATAATAATATATTGCAATTATTACTTGCATTGTTACAGCGGCCATCGTTGAACTATTGCACCAATATTTATACTTACACCTAATTCTTGATATCGTTAACACTCTAATGTATACAAGGGCTTAGCCCGTTCACTGTTTCAATAAATAAATACTCTGACATCTACTCTTATATCGCATTCTCTCCTCCTCTGTTGTATCTCTTCCTCCCACCTTAATCCTTCTGTGTTACCCCTAGTCTCTTTGTTTACTACTTCCCGTAGACAAGATTGTGCTATCCTGCTTCCCTTCCCCCTTTTTAGTTTCTCCTCAAAGTTCCATGCTCTCTTCATTTTTCTAATAACCATTTTATCTCTACTTAATTCCTCCCTCAATATATATCCTGGACAGCTCCAGCTCACTCCCATTACCCATCTCAAGAATCTCTCCTGCATACTTTCCACCCTCTTGTGTTCCTTCCATCCCCAGATCTCCACTCCGTAACTTAGGACTGACCACACCAACGCATCAAACATCCACAGTCTCATCTTCCAGTCATCTTTAAACCTTCTCTTCCCTATGCCCCACACCTGCCCCATTACTTTAGTCGCACATTCTATCCTTCTCCCCACCTGTAGTTCAACCCCTCCTTTCGACTCAAACCAGAAGCCTAGATTGCTAAATTCCTCGACCTGTTCCACTTTCTCCCCGTACATCTTCCATTCATATTCTACCTTTGTCCTTCTCTTCCTAAAAATCATCACCTTCGTCTTATTTACATTTACCGTTAAGTCTTTAATTCTCACATACTCCTCAAACACTCTCATTATGAGACTCATCCCTCTCTCGGCATCCGCTAATAAGACTATATCGTCTACATAAGCTAAGGAATATACCTTGCTATTTCCCAAAACCGTTCCCCCTTTTCCTTTCTTCTCCAGTTTCTCCTCTAGACCCTTGCCTGAACCCCCTTTCATTCCAAAAAATCTCCCCTTTTTATTTGCCAATCCTCACCCTTATCTTAGTCTCCTCCAATATCTCCTTTATCCTCACGACCAACCCTTCACCCCCCCCCCCCTCTTTCATAACTTGCCATAACACCTTCCTGTTCACCGAATCAAATGCCGCTTTAAAGTCTACAAATAAGGCCACTAACTTCCCTTTCTTCCTCTTTAAGTTCCTATTCACTAGATATTTCAATACGTAGATGTTGTCTACTGTTCCCATCCCTTTCCAGAAGCCCGTCTTATTGTGTGGAATAATCCCTTTCTCTTCCACCTCCCTTTCTAATCTCTTTCTGAGAATCTCCGTATATATTTTGTAGCCCCTATACTTCTCAACATTCTTGCCCTCTCCTTTCTTAATTATCGGCACCACCAACCCTGCCCTTCATTCCTTAGGCCATCCCTCTCCTCTCCAAACCTTTTTGCATACCTCCCACATTTCCTTTCACACCCCTTCTCCACCAAACCTCAAAGCCTCGTTCTCAATATCGTCCTCGCCTGTTGCCTTGTTTCTTTTAAGCCTCCCTATCGCTCTATTCAATTCCTCCCTACTTATCCCGTTATTGCTATCATCTTCTTCCATTATCTTCCTCTTTTCACCTGACACCTTATTTTGCACTCCTCCCAACAGTCGTTTAAAGTACGGGGTCCACTCATCCATCTCGATTTCCTCATTGATGCCCTTCCTTCCTCCTCGTTCCCTATTGATCACCTCCCATTCCCTCCCTTCCCTGATTGATTTTTCCACCTCTTCCATATACCTACTTTTCTCTAACTGCCTTTTATCACTTAACAATCTTTCATGTCTCTCTTTCTCCTATTATATTCCTGTTTCCCTATCTTCCTTTTTCTCCACTTTTTTACATTTTCCTTCATTCCATCTTTACTCTCCTTACCTTCTGCGTTCATTCCCTCCTCCTCTTCTCTTGGCCTTACCGCTTCTTTTATCCTCTCTGTTAGTTCTTTTAGCTTTTCAAGGCGCGCGTCCACGTCTTCCCCTTCCAGTCCTCTAATCTCCTCGTTCTCCATTCTTTCTTTAAATTCTCTCAATTTATCCCCCCCCCCATCTACCCATTTTTACTTTCCTTTTGCCAGTTCTTTCCCTTTTTTTCTCTATGCCGCTTCCATCCTGAACATTTCAATGTCGCTATTAGCGGGAAGCATTCTGAGCTTATTTCATTACCTACTTCCACTTTATCCTTTCTCTTCCTTATTCTTTCTTCTACTAGAATGTAATCTATCACTGTCTCCCTTTTACCTATAAAAGTCACTTCCCCTTCTTCATCTCCCCTTATATTTCTGTTGCAGATAAACAACCCCTTCTCTCCTAATATGTTCAAAAGAGTTTTACCCTCCCGATCTATCTCCCTGTGCCTGGAATTTCTTCGAAAAGTTTCGCTTTCTTCATCTCATATCTCCCCCCCCCCCCCGCCTAACTCTTCTGTTCACGCGTTTAAATCTCCGCCTATCAAGTCCAACTCTTCCTTCCTTTCCACCATCCATTCCCTTAATACTCTCCATCCTTCCTCTTCTCCTCTCCTTCTATACACATAAACGATCGCCACCCTCTCTTTTCCTACCTTTATTCTTCTTACCACCACGCCCTCCCGCTTTTCTTCTCGCTCTTCCACTCTTTCATTTGCCAACAGCTCCTTTTTAACCTGACACCATGCCTCACATCGTTCTTCCCTTCTCATGTTCTTTCCTCGCTTCTTGCATTGTCCACACATACCCCTTCAGCAACGTTCGTTTCAAGCCCTTTCAATCCTTTTCATCCACCCACGTTTCACTCAGCATTACCACGTCCCATTTTCCAATAGCCTCCCAGACCCCCTCGTTTTTGTTTTTCAGCCCTGACACAATCCAGAAAGCTACACTCACTCCTCTCTTTTTGTCCTTCCCCCTCCTCCTTCTCGTGCTCAGTTTTTCTTATCTGGTGGAAACCCCGCCCCGTCTCTCCTACTCTCATTACCTTCGTTTACCCTTCTCCCAAGTATTGATCCCTCTGCTCTCAGCTCTTCTCTCTCTTCGTCCCAGATCCAATTCATCCCATTCAGCCACAACCTGTCTTTACCTATCCAAACATTACCCCCGTTCCTCCTCTCTATCCATGCTCTCCGTTCGATCATTCACTTCCTCTTTCTCTCTCTCTCCATGTCAGGTCCTCTTCAATTCTTTCATTCCTACTCCTTAGTACCCTTTTCCTTCCCATAATTTCTCTCTTCTCCTCCTCGCTTCCCACTTTTACTATGAGCACACCTGCTTTCCCTTCTGTCTTTCTCCCCGGTACCTTCACCGCCTCCACTCTCACCTGAGCCCCAATATCATTCATCAGCTTCTCCACTTCTTCCTTTCCCGAGTCGCTTTCTACTGTCATTCCTTTAATTACTATGTTCCGCTTTCTTTTCTCTTTCTCTTCTCCTTCTAGTCTTACTTCTATTTCATTCAGCCGTCTGCGCATTCTCCAATTTTCTTCCTGCAGTTTCTTATCATCCCCCTTGACTACGTCTCCTACTCCCACCTCTTCCTTCTTTTCACTCCCGCATTCTAGTTTCCTGACATTCCTGACATTTCCTCAAGAAAACTCATTTCAGTTCTCCTTTCTTTCTCACTCTCTATCTGTTTACTCTCTATACTATCCAGTTTCCTAAATACCTCCTCTTTCTTGGCCTTCCACAGAGCAGCCCACTCCTCCTATTTCTTTCTCATTTTTTTTACTTCCTCCCTGACTGCTTCCCTATGCGTCCTCGCCATGTCAAAACCTTTGCACGTTTCCTCTTTGAGGCCTCTGGTGAGTTTCTCGAGGCCTTCTAGACTACTCCCCGCTGACCTCCTTTCAGGTGGTGTTCTCTGCCTACTCTTCTTGAGTGCTTTCTCATTTCCCCCTTCCTCATCTAACTGGTCTCTAACCCTTTTATTATCCTCCGACTTCTCCCCTTCGCTGTTCGTGGTCGCTGGTTGTCGCCACTTATCAAAAAAATCCTTCGCGGTCGTACTGTTCACACTGTACGCTCTTTGTAGCCTTTGCAGGTTCGTCGGTCTGCCTCGTTTGCTTACTACCGATGCCCCCCCCCCCCCCTGACCGAGCACCTCGAATACCTCTGCCTCATCACTACTTTCATTATCGCTAATGCTACCTTCGATATTCGCGCTCGCCTCATTCTCTTGCTTACATTCGCTGTTAATTCTCGACCCTCTCTCTGTATCCGTCTCCTGCTGCCCTCTCTCTGCCCTTCCTGGACTTCGTGTGACCGGCATTCTGCCACGTATTCTTTCCTACGTCACTTTTTCTTTTCCCACGCTTTCAATCCCCCATGCAAATCGTTCAATCTAGATCTGAAGCCACCACTCTAACAAATCACTCAAAATCTCTCACACTATAACTCACCACTCCTAAACAACTGTCTCTTCTCATTCATCTAACCCTCACACTCACCTGTTACTCACCCCGCGTGAAGAACACGTCACTTTTCACAACCGTTCCTAACCTCAAAATCCTTCTCTTCCACTTTTGACAATTATAAATCATTCACCACCCTTCTACCAACCCCTTCACTCTCACAAAAAAATCACCAGCAATCGCGAGCGGTACCGGAAACGGAAGCCTGCTTGTGTAATTGATTATGAATTAAATAAATTATAATTAAACAATACAATTGTATAATAGAATTACTTTTTATTTTATTCGATTATATATATATATATATATATATATATATATATTTAAAAAAAAATTATCTATGTTCAGTGAATGGAATATTATCCACACTTTGAAATTTTTCTTCGACCGTTGTTATTAATAATGAAGTCAAATCATATAAGAATTTGTTATTTTGGTCATTTTGGTCAGTTTTTAAAATTGACGAATAAAGCATGATTCTTGACAACTGAATCTACTATTATTATTTTTACTGGACCGTATGACCAAAATAACAAATTCTTATATGAATTGACTTCATTATTAATAACAACCCAGATAACAATGCATGCGGACGCACATGGGCGCATGGCGTGCAAGTACAATGTGTCGGCAACAATACAAGCACAGTGACAGCACGTTCTGAGGTTAATAAGTAATCCCGCATAGTGCCCGCACACGGTCTGCATGATATGCAGCACAGCGTGCGTCTATCATGCTCGTCAGGTACTTGGGGCAAAATGTCGGCATATAGCGTGCGGTGAAGAGTGTGGCACGAAAAGCGCATTATTACTGAAAACATAATATAGCAGTTGTGTAAAAATAAAACTCTGATCAAATTCGCTTCATGCTCTAAATTTTTGTTATTTTCAAAGTTTATTTTACAGACAAAAAGTCGAAGTAAAAGTTAATAATTATTTTTGCTCAAATTAAATAAACATTTTTTCTTGGGGTTTGGTTCGGAAAATGGTTCACTATTTTTTACTATATTTACTATAATCAGATTTAAAATGAGCAGGAATAATTTTGTGTATATCGCTTTTGGAATAAACGCCTGTTGCATCGTCAGTTGTGAAAGAACAACTTTCAACACAGGAGTCTCTTCTTAAAAATGTCATACAATGTTTCCTGTTACTTATGTTATTTTTAACATCTTGTTTTCAATAATTATAACTCAAAACACGTGCATGCTAGCACGACGCTGGCACGCGCGTGCCGACACGCGTGCGGCGCATATGCGACGCATATGAGGACACATATGTCTGCACTCTTGCCCTCACATCGTGCTGATCGGTCGACACGCGTGCAAACACCATGCGGGCAAGGTGTGAGCAAATTGTTACCTGGGAACGGTCGAAGAAAAATTTCAAAGTGTGGATAATATTCCATTCACTAAACATCGATAATTTAATCAAGGTCAATCACGTTCTGGAATATCATGGGTTATTTAAACTACATACAAAGGAAATTTGGAGAGGCTCCGAGACAACTTATAGGAAATTGGATACGCACCAATAGAACTTTAATTAATCTGAAGGAGCAACGCACTTTCCTAATCAGACGTAGAAAAGAAACTCTGATTCCAGCACATATTCAACATCAGACAAACAAATGTTATGTATTACCTTGAAGAAGGCCTGCAACAAGGTCGAAACGTACGTTGGTTTAAATTAAAATTGACGAATAAAGCATGATTCTTGACAACTGAATCTACTATTATTATTTTTACTGGACCGTATGACCAAAATAACAAATTCTTATATGAATTGAATTCATTATTAATAACAACGGTCGAAGAAAAATTTCAAAGTGTGGATAATATTCCATTCACTGAACATAGATAATTTAATCAAGGTCAATCACGTTCTGGAATATCATGGGTTATT
>CAKNYM010052151.1:96951-126932 GCA_932195095.1 Andricus curvator | reverse complement strand
ACCAAGAGTCTCTACTCCACTCTAAGAGTTCGGGGTGGTGGTAAATTCTATTCTATTACGTCACAATTTACCACCACCCCGAACTCTTAGAGTGGAGTAGAGACTCTTGGTGGGAGAGACGCAGCGAGCAATCCATACGTATTAAAAGAGCTGGACTTGACAAATTTCCCCTCGCTGCCGACCTCTGCTCTAAGAGGTCGCCCGGTATCCCAGAGTCATCGTTTAAGACACCTCACCCAGGTGCCATTCTGCTTTCGGTACGGTTGTAACGCCATCGCTTAGGAGTTATTCCTTCGGGACCATCCCTGGACAATTGTCCGCGACTGCTTATTAATTATTGTAACCACATTCAGCAGAAACCCTTGGTACAGGGACCTGAGAAAGGCACTTACATGGTTATACCTTGACACCCTTCAATTGAGGCCCCGGATCAAAGAACTAGTGGTGCCGTTCGATACGATACGTTCTCGTGATCGTGTCGAGATCGCGTCGTGTTTTTCTCGGGTCGGGATCGGGTTTTCGATACCCGTGATCGGTTTTCTCTCGGCTCGACTTTGGCTCGGAATGCGATATATCGACTCGGGATCGGGTCGGGTTTTCGATCCTCCTTCGCCAGATGTGGGTCTGTGACGTAGCGGTCCACAGAGGGTTGAAATGAAAAACGAAGTTCAAATTTTAAAAGGACATTTAGAACGCAATAATGCACCGATTTAAGATCATTTTTGTTGTACAATTCAGGACAAAATTTCACAGAAAGCGTTGTGAGTGTATATTTTATTTTTTTGTTTATTTAATTTTTATGTTAATGCAAACAGCAAAATGTGTTGTTTTTTTGCATTTCATGTTTTATCTCCTAGACCCAATTTTTCTTATACTTCAAGTCACTTGGGTTAAATGCACAGCGGTATAAGAAAGAAGGAAAAAATTGTTACCTTTAAAGCTCATTGTTAAAAGCAAATTTTATTAACAAATAATCGACATGAAGAACTTTTTGTTTTCAAAGTATATTCTTGCTCTAAAATTGCTTGCTCTTATTGTTTGGATGATACGTGGCCATCGAAATTCAAGAATGAATGTTATTGACCAATTCTATAAACAAATGTACATCGCAGACATTAATAGGCAGAAACCAATGTTTTTTTTGTACTCTTGTTGTAATCCCAATGATGTTATCTGTAAAAAATTTACCATCCGTTGATATTTGTTTATTTGATAAACAAAATATATAAGCAAATGCACATTTTAGGCGTTTTTAAGCGAAACGAAATCAATTTTTCTTCTAATCTTGTTGCAATTATAGTGCCAATGATGTTTTCTAAAAAAATGTTGCCATGCATTGATATTTGTTCATTTTATGAACAAATTATATAAACAAATGCACATTGTAGACGTTTCAAAGCGCCAAACGTTTTTCTAAGAATTTTTTTTCCAAACATTATTTTTTTCATACAATTTTTTTGCAAACAAATTTTTTTTCGAAACATTTTTATTCAAAAAAATTTTTTCAACACATTTTTTCAACATTTTTTTTCAACGAATTTTTTTTCAGCAAACTTTTTTCACAAATTTTTCTACAAAAAATTATTTTTTTCAACAATTTTTTTTCCAAACCTTATTTTTCTATCAAAATGTTTTTTAACCAAAATTTTTATTCAACAAATTTTTTTCACAAAGTTGGAAAATATTTTGTATGTGTTGAAAATTCATCTTCTTGGTGGAAAATCGAGAGAAAATAATAATCATCAAATAATTATTCTCCCGAAAATAATTCTTATAAGTAATATGAATATTGATACATTCATTTAAAAAGCTTGAAAATTCATCGTTTTGGTTGAAACCGAACTAATTATATATTTTTGCGAAAATAAATTGATTAGTAAAAAATTGAACTATTTCGTCGAAAAATCGTTGGGTTTAGGTGGAAATTTATTTCATAACTGTAAATCTAAGTAGTCAACTTGGAGATTCATCATTTTATCTAAAAAACAATCTCTTCATTTGAAAATTCAACTAAAAATTGCTTCGTTCGTTGCAAATTTAACTGCATTATTGAAAACACGTTTTTATTGTTTGGGCATTAATTTTTTCACTTGGAAATTTATCCATTTAAATATTAATTTTTCTAACAGAAAACAGAACTTTTTGATTTTCGAGTAAAAATTCGTTAAGAATTTCACTACAGTGTTGAAAATAATTCATGTGTTTGTTCAAAATTTGTCTTTTTGGTGTAAAATTAAGTGTCTGAATTGAATATTCAACTTCTTGGTTGACAGTTGAGGCGCATTGTTGTAAATTTATTTTATTGTTTACAAATGAACATTCATCAATTTATTTGAAAATTAATTTCTTTACTTGAAATTCAAGTATTTTTTTGAAGTGAAATTTTTTTTTTTCAATTGAAAATGTGACTCTCTCATTTTTGGTAGAAAATTTATCTTTTCAATTTGAAAATTTACCTCTTTGTCTAAAAATTCATGTACTTTGTGAAAAATTAGTCTTTTTTGCAGAAAATTAAACGTCTTGGTTGACAATTCAACTACTTGATTGAAATTTGAACTACATGGTTAAAATTTCATTTTATTGGTTGAGGATGTAACTATTTTGTTGAAAACTCTTTTTTTAGGTTATAAAATAATTTTCTGAAGTAACAATTCAAGCATTCCAGCTTTTAATGAAACTTCAACTATTTACGTTTTCATTAAGAATTTATCGTACATATTTGGTTTGAAAATTGAACTGTTCGAATGAAAGTTTAACTGAATTGTTAAAAATTCATATCATTTGTGGAAAATTTTACTATATTGTTAAAAAACCTTGTATAAATAGAACATTTCAAAAATTTCTGCTCAAGAAATATGTATCCACGTCATCATTTGTGATCCTCCAAATTGAAAAGTGAATTAATAAATTTGTTAATCATATCATTTGAAGAAATCTTAAGTGAAAAACATTACAAATTGAACAATTTAAAAAAATTTAACCAGAGACTTGTTTCATTGGACGTCAAATAATTTATATTTTAAACCTTTTTTAAATAATAATTCTTCTATTATTATTTATACATTAAAGTACAACACTCTTTTTCACGAATTAACAATTTAAGAAGAAAAAAATTACAATTGTAGAGTTGAAAATTTAAATGTAGGATGCAGCACTCTGAAATCTTCAGTTCATGATTCCATCGAATGCATTCTATGTATTTAAAACAATTCAGCTGGAAATTGTTCACTTTTCAAAATCTGCTTTATATTTGCTCCTTTTCAATAAACAGTCCAATATTGCCAAATATTTAAAAAAAAGGTTATTTTTTATTTAAAAATAATTTAAAATTAAATGAAGGTTGAAATAGGTTCTATAGTTGCATTTAGATGTTTCAAATTATTTACTACTAAGCCAAAGTGCAACTCTTCCACTATGGGGAAAATAATTTTCAGCATTTTCACTCCAAGCATAACCGGTTTAACCAGGCAGTGGAGGAGTCAGGGGGGACCGAGTGACGTCAAGCCATTGTCAAATTTCCCTCTCTGCTCAGTTCAACTGAGAAGTTCACATCTGTCGAAGGAGTATCGAAAACCCGACCCGATCCCGAGTCGATTTATCGACTTCCCGAGCCAAAGTCGAGTCGAGCCAAAACCGACTCGATCTACACCCGATACTGGAGGCTAGGATCGAGTCGGAATCGCGTCGAGATCGGGAAATATCGCTCGACGTCATCACTACAAAGAACCGGTTATAACTTTGCGGTGCTCAGAGTGAAGAGACCCCAGAAAGTTATAACCGGTTCTTTGAAACGGGCCCTCAATTTAGACAGAGGGTAATCACAAGGGGGATGTTATTATCTTATCTATTTTGAAATTTTTTGTCTTCTATTCTTTATGAAGTTATGTACAAACAAATGAAAAATAAGTGACTTCGAAAAATGCAAGGGTGCCATTATTGCGCCCAACTGCTCAATTTTGATTTTTTGAACGTTTATACTACAAGTTTGTGAATTTTAAATGCTTGGAATTCAAAAGAGTTCCATTTCGAATACTTTAATTATTAATTCGCCTCTTAGTTTTGAATATTTTAAACAAAAAGAGTTCTCAGCTTAGAAGTTTTACGTAAATGGTTGGACCTGGAAATAATTGTGGCAAACCGAAAGAAGACCAGAGGTTTTTACTTTGACTTTACTGTTTAGGGGTCTTCCTGCACATAATGATACAATTCGGAAATATGCAGATATAGTATCAACTTTTTAAAATTTCTCGGTTTTCAATGGAGCCGGTGCCCAGGTGACACCGTGACATGGCAGCTTGAATCTCTGACATTTCTGCATATCTCGATGATAACTGTAAACTGTCGAAAAGAATTGTATTAAATTCAATATGTTTAGCGAGATGGTCAAGGAAATGTATGTCGTGTCTTGAAAGTGAGTTTTTATCCAAATCGTAGTGTTTTGCAGACCGATTGCGTAAGATTTATTTTCTTATTTTGAGGTTATCTTAAACATTAGTCCATGAAGTTGGTACACTGGGCTTCAGTCAGCTCTATCACTTCCCGATTCCAGCAGAAGCTGTGCTGCCAACTTTAGTCAACGCCACACCGTTCTCGTCATATTTTACCTCTGTAGGTTTTGCTAAAATTAAGCTCAAATACCCTGGAAGCAAGTACAAATGAGCAGTAATTCAAATTTCACATTATATTTCTGTCTTCAAAACAGTTTTCCTAACAATATTCAACGTGTTTTAAAGCCAAAATTAACCAATTTTGGAGCCCGCGAAAGGCCTCTCCATAAGATCCCATGTTTTTTCTCACGACTGTAAATAGTGATAATTCAAATTTTAACCTGGAAAGGGCCCCTAAGAAAGGCATTATGTGAAAGAGGACATATGTCTCCGTAAAAAAAAACAACTAATTTTGATGATTTTTCGATGGACCGATCCAATAACCGGACTACTTTAAGGAGTCGGATAGAGCCGGTTTCAGTCACTGCTACCAAGTTTGTAATCTGAAAAATTACGAGATCCTGACATGATTATCATGTAACTGGATACTGACTTAGATTTCATAATTGAAAACATATGACACATTGATTATTTGTGTTCTTTAGAAAGCTTTAACTGTAATTTTCTTTCTAGTCTCTACGATGCAGGCTCTCAGCCAATGGCTCAATTCGAGGTGCATAGAATTCTTTTCTACGCGAGAGGAGAATGTACCGGACCGTGTGCTGCATGTTTCGCTTTCACGTGGTCACATGGTGACACATTGGAGTCTGCAATTTTCCAGTGTCATGTTTTTCGATGTGATATTCCAGAGGCGGTAAGTTTATTCCCTACTTTGACGAAAAACATCGATAGCAGTGGCGGCTTAAGGGGGGCGGTCCGCCCCGGGTGCCAAGCACCAAGGGGTGCCAATAAGGGGCAATAAGGGGTGCCAATAAGGGGCAATAAGGGGTGCCAATAAGGGGCAATAAGGGGTGACAAAACCAAAGTGTCACACCGCAACCGCCCCGGATGCCAACCCATGCTACGCCGCCACTGATCGATAGGATACAAAAAACCCAATAACACCTCGCGCGAACGCGAGGGGCTATTCACTTCTCGCGTAATAATTGAGTATTAATGCGTAATAACGCGTAATTTTTGGGTAATAGCGGGTAGAATTTTCGTTTACGCTGTACTTTTATTGCATTTTTTCATACCTAATTCTTCCTGCTGTATTATCTTCAAAAGATATTATAAAATTTACCCTGAGTGAATTTAATTATTATTTTATAAATGTGAAAAGATCAGAGTACATTATTTTTCTCTGCAAAACACTATCCATGATAAATTCGTTATTTTTTGTTCGTATAAGGAAAAATATTGAACATTTTCCACAGTAAATTTTCGATTCTGTAACCTGTTTTGTAGGCTAAACAGCTCTTTCTTTTCTCACAAAATCAAAATTAAAAAATTAGATTTTATCATTTTGCTTCTTTTTACTTCTTTCACCCTTAAAGAGTTATCAGGGCAAAAAAGTCGTTTCTCATGCACAAAAAAGTGTTAAAAAAAGTTAAAAATTTTTTTAAAGCTCAGTGGTTTAAATGGTTCAATTCATAATAAAACCGCAATAAATTTGAAATTAGTCTACTTTTTCATGTTTGTACCTACAATAAAATTATTCTAGTTTAAAAGTTATAAATTAACATTGTGAAAAATACGTAAAATATTTGAAAACATTTTTATTTTAAACCAAAAACATTTGTATACTTCAATCTAAACGCAGCTGAAAGCATTGAATTTAAAATGCGTTGAATTAAAGACATATTTCGAAAAGAAAATGAAAGCAGTAATCGACTTTCACAAGAAGCGACTAAAATAGACGTGTGCATTTTGGCGGATCGAATATTGCATTTTCGATTCGACGTGCTTTCATTTTTGAATCGGTTTATTCGATTAGTTCGACCCGCCGATCGAATGTCGAAAACCGATATTCGATCCGTGCTACGGTCGGATTGGGGTTTTCGATTCGATCCGCCCGTCGATCGAATGTCGAGAAACTGACATTCAATACCACCTTCGAATCGGTTTTTTTCGATTCGATTGGCCATGGCGTCGGAAAGTCCGAAATTCGATATGCTTTAGATTGAATCGGTTTTTCACTTTTTTACTTTCTTTCAGTTTAGTGACCATAGTCCATCAATCAACCGAAACAAGTCATTAGTTTCCATAAATAAATAAATCAAAATGTGAAATTTGGTTGAAGAATCATGAGACGTAATTTCTCTTCAATTAAATAACTTTCGCAATTCGAAAAAATTTATATATATGTCTACAAAATGAAGATTTTTTAAATCTTAAGTGAATATACTCCGAATTCTTGTACCTATTATTTTTACAAGTGACTGAAACTGAATAAAACAACATTTTTAGTGATAACTGATTAATATTTCATTTATATTTATTTGTAATTTATTATTCTATTGTTTGAAAAGATCAAGTTTTTGATCATATACTCTGTACATCTAAATTAATAAGTGCGTATTCATAAAGTAGTTTAAAATTAAAAGTAGCAGTAAATACAACAAAAAATAGTTACTCAAGTTTAACTGCGGGCGGGGTGCTCCAGTGGAGCCCCCTGGCGCTCAAGCTATAAAGCCTATTTTGCCACTTGTTACTTATTCAGTTCGAAATTTTCTACGGAAGTAAATTAATAACAATTCCAATGAGAACAAGTAATTTTTTCATTAATGGCTAGTAGAAATACTTACAAAATCAATTATAATGATTTGCACTATTTGATTAGTTAACCCTTACTCATTCAGATTTAAAGAGTGTAAAATATTAATGGCAGGAATTGTAATACTTCATAAATATCTGAAACATTTAAACGATAAAATATGAATTTTCAACAAAATACATGAATTTGCAACCGAACACACAGTGGGACCAAATCGCAAAAAGCTGGCCAAAACCCCCCCAAAATTTTTTTTTCTATACGATTCTTTGAATGTATTTTCTTCGAGGACAGTTGGGGCCATCAAATTCCGTCATTAAAAAAAAAATTTATGAAAAGCTTGCCTTAAATATTACTTCAAATCTAGTGGTCAAGTGCGAAGATTTGTGCGCGCAAAGAGTGCTGGAAAAACGTGGGACTGCGAATGTGCGTCAGATAGTGAAAAAGGTGTTTGTTTATTCTGCAAGATGGCTGAGGCACAGAAAGGTAAGTAGAATTGAAATACAGCATAGACTATCAAATGATTTTCATTGGATAGAAAGTAGTTCGAGACAATTTATAGGGAAAAAATAACTATTTGAAGTTGAAAAAAAATCTTTGTAGATCGATAAAAAAAAGGTCCACTTTGTTCCACGCTAAAACTTATTTAGACTTGTTTATTAGACATCTGTTGTCCGAATGAATCAAGATTTTTTTGCTTCTAGCTTTTTGAAAAAAATTTGAATTTTTTGCATTTATATTTCAGACTCAGGTGACAAAAGCGGTATGACCCGGAAGGATCTTTTTTACCTTTCAAAAGGACATTTTAAAGAAAAAATAATTAATATATATAAAATTGTGCAGAAGGAATTGAGTACTCAATTAAAATATAATGTTGAGTTAACCGAGAAACACAAAACGGCTATACGCACAAATATAAACAAAATTGACGCAAGGTGGCAAGAAGTTCATCGCAATGAAGGAAAATTTTTAGAAAAATATAAAGAATGGTTGGAAAAGTTTGTCATTTTAGCTGACGAATCAGTGTTAGGGCTTTCCACAGAATCTAATACCGCGGGAAGCCGCGGTGGTAGTGGCCGACCTTCAATCACCTTCTCCAAAGCAAGCGACAGAACAAAACGCAGAAAAAGAGAGGACATTCGACAGAAGATGAGCAGCAAAGAACTAGCATATGTAACGCAGATGAGCTTGAGAGCAGAGGGGTAATCTGATGCGGCACGTGTTTTACAGGACATCACGTTTGGCACTCCATCAAAACCTTCTAGGTATAGAAAATCTTAAAAATTTGTTCAAGAACAACGACTTTCTGATGACGAGGCATTATCTCTACTTATTGAATGTAAGCTTTCAAAAAATCAGTATCAGATACTTTCTCGAACAAGCCGTGCGAAAAATTGCAAATTATATCCGTCTTATAAACACGTTCTAAAAGCAAAACAAAAATGTTATCCCGACGATTCTGAATTCACAATGACTGGAAGCAAAGCCTCTGTGTCACTCCAAGGATTAGTATATCATACTGTGCATCGTATATTATTGACTCAATCCGATGTTATCAAAAGCCTTCCATCTGAAAAACTTTGCGATTTGAATTTAATATGCAAATGGGGATGTGACGGAACTTAGGGACAAAGTAAATACAAACAAAAAATCAACGACGGAGATTGTGATACTGATTCTAGTGTTTTTTTTACTTCACTTGTTCCATTGGAAATTTCTTTTGTTGACAAAGAAACTAATTCTAAAATTATCGTTTGGAAAAATCCACGACCATCGTCACCGCGATTTTGCCGCCCTATAAGAATCCAATTTTTACATGAAACTGCAGAAGTAACTCAAAAAGAAGTCGAAGAAATTGAGGAACAAGCAAAAAATCTTACTCCATTTCACTGTATTATCGATGGTAAAGAAGTCACTGTTAAATACAAACTAGCATTTACAATGGTAGACGGTAAAGTTTGCAATGCTGTTGCGAATGTATCGTCAAGTCTTCGCTGTTATCTTTGCCAGGCGACTTCTAAAGATTTTAATAAAATAGAAAAAATTTTGAAAATGCCAATATCTAAAGAAAATTTGCAATTCGGGATTTCATCGCTTCATGCCTGGATAAGATTTTTTGAGTGTTGCTTGCATTTATCTTACAGACTCGAAATTAAAAAATGGCAATGTCGCGGTAAAGATGAGCAAGAAAATATTAAAAAAAGAAAAGAAAATATCCAGAAACTTTTTCGTGAACAATTGGGGTTGATCGTCGATCAAGTAAAGCAAGGGTATGGAAGCACAAATGACGGGAATACGGCAAGACGTTTTTTTGAAAATTCCAATATTTCTTCTGGTATGAAGGGCGTTGAAGAAGAATTGATCAAAAGATTTCACGTCATTTACAAGTAATTTCTTGCGGTTTCGATGTCGTTGTAAAGAAATTTGAGAAGTATGCTTTAGATACGGCTCGACTTTTTGTAAAGCTTTACCCGTGGTTTTATATGCCGACAAGTGTTCATAAAATCCTCATACACGGTCATGTGATTATTGATTCCGCTCTACTCCCGATTGGCCAAATGTCAGAGGAAGCGCAAGAATCTCGCAACAAATTTATTAGAAAGTATCGCGAAGATTTTGCGCGTAAATGCAGCAGGCAAAAAAATTTGGAAGATATTTTTCGAAGGCTTCTGGTAGCATCTGATCCGTTAATTTCCAGTTTGCGAAAAACACCTCCAAAAAATTGAAATTATTATCATCTGAAGCGCTTGAATTATTAGTTTCACCTTTAATTGTGAAAGTAACTCGCGATGATAGTTCCAGTAAAAATTCAACTGACGATGCTGAAAGCGAGAGCCATTGTAATAATGATGATTCCGATAGTGAATAATTTCAAATGCTTTGTATTATGTGTAAATAAATTATGTATTCAGTTAACATAGGTACTTACTATACTTGTTTTTTGTTATATTTTCAACATCCTTAAATCATATCCTGTTCTTTTATAGCCATTAATTTGTCATTTAGAAATTACACTCACCAAGATCAAACATAAGAAACTTTTATTTTTTTATTTCAGCTACAACAGGTTAATTCCTATTGATAAACTTTTTATTATATTTAATTCGGCATTTTGTTTTTCGAAAAATAAATATTTAATTCGTTTTTTTTTTTATATTTTGGACATCCGATTCGTAATCAGTGACCTCAAAAACCCCCTTATACCAATTTTGAAAAAAAAAACAATATTTCTTTAGCATACTCGTCCGCCATATTGGATCTGCCATTTTGTTTTTGAAATTTTTGATACCGGATTCGTAATCAGCGACCCCAAAAACCCGTCAGTAACCGAATTTGACTCATTTTATAAACATTTTATATTTTTGGCCAGCTTTTTGCGTATTGGTCCCACTGTGGAACAGTTCAATTATTATCAATTAAAAATGATGAATTTTCAAACAGAAAAATGAATTTTTGACAAAGTATTTCAAATATCAACCAAGTAGTTGAATTGTTGACCACAACAGATTAATTTTCAAACAAACAGTTGAATTTTTAATAAAAAAGATTTTTAAAAAAATTTTCTACGAAAAGAAATGAAGTTTCCAAACAAAAAGTCTAAATTTAACAAAAGCGTTGAATTTTCAACTGAGAACGATTTTTCAGTCAAGAAAGAAAAACAATATTGTTGAAGTTTCAAGCAAAAAAGACGAATTTTCAACCAAAAAGGATAAATTTTTAACAAAACAATTAAATTTTCAACCAAAGAATAAGATTTTTATTTTTTAACCAAAAGAAATAAATTTCCAAAGCAAAAAGACGAAATTCGATTAATGGAAGGAAATGTTTATTTATTAAATTCTCATGTAGAATTATATAAATATAGCATTTTTAAAAGCACTTGTTTTTTATATCAAATTCGATTCCATGACAATTCAATAAATTTAGAAGCGATAAAAGTAGCAACATTTAAATTGTATATTTTTAAATATTTTGTTTTGACTGGTTAATAAATGATGAAATTTGGATGTCTTTACCAGCCTTTACCATTTAATTTGTATTTGTCCCGTCTAATAATGAATCCCGGCCGAGGAAAGCTAACCCATCTCAGGAAAAACGTAGCTTTGACGAACAAAGCCCGCCAAGCGAAAACATTTTCTTGGATCAACCGTGCCCTTACCTGAAAAGTGAACATTTGCCGACCACTGTTTTAGTGAATTCTACTGCTGCGATACTCTTCAATCGCGCAGTAATATCCGCGTAATAACGGTGTAATTATGCGTAATAAATGCGTAATAAGGCATAATAAGACGTCAAAATACAATATTATAGATGTTCACTAATTCGGAGTTTTTTTCTCTTTTTTTTCTTAGGTCGGACAAGTATCAGCCTGTTTTGCCAAAGCATTTCAAAGGATTCCGCGATCCATGACGAATTCCTTAACGGGAAGCGATTTCAATGGGTATAACCCTGGAAGTGAGAAAATTAATTCTCGTATGTTCATATTCGAAGTCACGATGGAAATCAAAGAAGAGGATGGAAAGAGTGCTTTTGCCACCGTTCCCAAGGATAGAAATTGTTTTAAACTTCGTAGCAACATATCGAAACAAGTTTGTCTGAGTATTCAGCAAGTATCCCGAGGAGAAGGAGGTATCACTCTTGAGGTAGAAAGGTGCTTTGGAGTACTTGTTAGTCCGGGTAGAAACGTCAAACACAGTGATATGAGATTGTTAGAAATGGTACGTTTTAGAGCAAGCTGTGTAGGGTAAGTGGTACAGTAGCAGCCTAGGTAACACCTTAGAGTCGAATTAAGAATTATGTATAAGGAAACAATATATACCAAATTAATGTTTTGGAAGCTCCATATTTCATGCTTTTCACCATTAATCATGCGAAGTTGAAAAGTATCCTTATATTGAGAAAACAAAAATCTTTCGTCTGTATCCAAGAGAAACCGGTTTCGTCGCCATTTTCTTGTGAATTTAACAACGTGATGTAGTTTCAAAATCTACCTTTTTTATATGTTCTCCAAATTATTCTGAAGGCCCTAGGATTAAATAACAGAATGCTTGAATCCATAGAACTCTTGTTTAATAAGAAAAAGTTTTGATTTTGAAGTTTTTCCTGAGTAAATAATAATAGACTTCAACTGTTGGAAGAAATTCAGTTCAACAGTAGTAGTCTTCGGACGAATATAACTGTCCAATCATAAATTAACAGAATTGGTTTAGGGGAAACCACCCTACAGTAGATAGGAAAAAATTCAACTGCATTTAACCGCATCAGTTTCCAAAAATAAAGAAAAATTTTCTTTTCAAAATAAATAAATATTATTGATCTGTTTTTACCAGAGTCAATTTCTTCTTTTGGTGTAAGAGTATCAATGCTCGTTAGCGAAGGCGATCTGATTAAAGAAGCTAAATTAAGAGCAAGATTTAGCCGATTTCTGTCTAGTTCGCCTGAGGTTTCAATATTCATCATATTCACTTGAATATTCTTATAGAAAAAAAATATCACAAAATCAGTCAATTAGCTTTATTAAACATTTTTATTATACCCTGTGAAGGTTACGATTTTGACACCTCTATTCATCAATAGATAATCGTTTCTGGTATTGCTCCTGGGCATGCCAGAATACTCAGTTCTCGATAATTATGAATGATCATTAGTATACTTACAATTAAAATCAGTTTGTTGAGTAAATCATAGTTGAAACTGATTATTTTACAAAATTCACAAAAGTTTAAAGGGCGTAGCCGGTTAAGCATGTAAAATCTGCCCCGCACGTATTAAGTTCAAATTTACGTCATAGTTTCATGCCCATGTGAAGTATAATTTCGCCCAATGATAACCTTAAAATTGCATTTTTGAGTGACTTATGGAGGGGGAAAGAAAAATAAAAAAAGTTGTTTTTATTGAAAACGACTTAACCGATTTGGATGAACAAAATATATGTTACATACATCAATGAGAGTAATGTAAAGAAATATATGAACAAATTTTGATAAATAGTATGATCAAAAAATGTTTTTTGAATTTTTCAAATTTTTGTTTTATGTCATATTTTGGAGATAAACCTACAATTTTTTCTGAAAAATATCTTCAGATTATCAGCTTTCACATATATTTTTGCTGAATTTTTTTTGGAGGTATAACATGGGTAAAAAAAACCATGCATGCAGCGCTACGCTCATACATCACCCTCCCACACGGCTGCGGAATGCTACCATCAAGCGGCTCAATCTATTTTTTTTGAAAAAAAAGTGTCATCAATATCAATAAGACCATTAAGAAAAAAATTCTGTTGAAAAATACATCTGTTAATTTTCTCACAGGAAAATCCTTAAGTTATCTGCTTTAACATATATCTTTTCCGATTTTTTTGTGGCGGTATATCGTGAATGAAAAAATCACACACGCAGCGCTGGCCAGTGCTACAAAGGACATGCTTGGTCTATACCTTGCTAACCAAAATGATGCAGTAACTTTGAAAGATATCATACAAGCTTTGAAAGGTCAAAGAAAACAATTGTCGACCGAAGAATCCAATCAATCTCGCTTTGTCACTAAGACTCGCTGGACAGTTAAATCAGTTCACGGTGTGCTCAAACAAAAATATCGTCTTCTTGACCATAAAATCGATAATAAGCTGATACCAAAAGTTGGAATATATTTCAAAATTGTATCGTTTTTGAATAACATTTTTGGAAAAAGGCTACAATCGGATGTAGATACTTTTGACGAAATTGTACAGAGAATGCATGCTCAAAAAGATACCAAAAATACTCTGGCTATTGAGGCGGAAGAAAAGGGATGGTTTCGCCGAAAACTCCCTTGTCAAATTATTATGTGCGATGAAATTTTGGATTTTCCGGAAATGACCGAAAGAGATTTGAAGATTCTATTCACTGGTTCATACCAACTTTCGCAAGCGGTGTCATATTTGGCAGAAATGCGTTACAAAGATGGCAAACTGATCATTGAGTATGCTCAAGATGAGAAAAATGTACTTAAATTAAAAGTACCATCCAGACATATTTCTCGCACAACATATAGATGTTTCTTAAGATACAAACCTCACAGCGTTGGAGTTTCTGGTCTAACAGATTACGCTTGCGAGTGTGCGAATGGTAGACGAACTATTGGTTGCTGTTCGCACATTGCTGCTATAGTGTATTATTTATCCCATGCAAGATACCTATCTAGAATTTTCAAACCAGTTGAAATACTGAGCGAAATATTAAAACAAAATCACTTTACTCCAGTGATTGAAGATGATAGCGAGGAAGATTAGAACCCCAGTGATAAAGAGTTCATGTGAGGAGCGCCAGAGGACTCACAATAATAAAGCACCTTGATTTGTGAGAGGCGAGGGGACTCACATTAAAAAAGCACCCCGACTTGTGAGAGGCGAGGGGACTCATATTAAAAAAGTACCCCGATAAGGAGTTTTCAAACGTACTGCAACCTCCTCGTGGTAAACTCTGGAAACTATGATTTATGTAGGCTAACTGCAGACGTCCTTTGTAGCACAGGCCAGCGCTGCGTGTGTGATTTTTTCAGTCATGATATAGCCACAAAAAATCGGAAAAAATATATATCAAAGCAGATAACTTAAGGATTTTCCTGCTAGAAAATTAACAGATGTATTTTTAAATAGAATTTTTTTCTTAATGGTCTCATTGATATTGATGACACTTTTTTTCATCAAAATAGATTGAGCCGCTTGATGGTACCATTCCGCAGCCGTGTGGGAGGGTGCTGTATGAGCGTAGCGCTGCATGCATGGTTTTTATTTTCTTCCCCATGTTATACCTCCACAAAAAATTCAGCAAAAATATATGTTAAAGCTGATAATCTGAATATATTTTTCAGAAAAAATTTTAGATGTATCTCAAAAATATGACATAAAATTTTTTTTTTGAACAATTCAAACAAATTTTTTTTATTATATTTTTTATCAAAATATCATATTTTTTTACATTATTCTCATTGATGTATGTAACATATATTTTGTTCATCAAAATCGGTTTAGTCGTTTTCGAGAAAAACCACTTTTTTTATTTTTCTTTCCCCCTCCATAAGTCACTCAAAAATGCAACTTTAAGCTTATCATTGGGCGAAATTATACTTCACATGGGCATGAAACTATGACGTAAATATGAACTTAATACGTGCCGGGGCAGATTTTACATGCTTAACCGGCTAGGCCCTTTCTGACATTTTTTGTATCTTTGATATTCAGTGAGATTGGTACATACCTTAATCCCAAAAATGATATCTTTTCCGAAAGACTCTTAACACGACTAAAATTGACGTGCTTTTTAATAACTAGTAATTTACACTATTCTTTTGGTTTATTATTTACAATAACTTAAATTAAAATATTTACAAATCAAAATAAATAAACAAACACAACCTTTATCTTAAAACAACTGCGAGGCAGTAGCAGAGCTCCAAATTTGACAGCGAAAATTTTCGCAATTTTGCGATTATCTACTGTTGGAAAATGTAATATCCAATAAAAAGTCCTAAAATATTTATAAATAATGAAGAAAACGCTTGGCATCAATAAATATTGTTTATTCAACTTTAAGCTTTGATTCTAATGTATAAACATGCAACAAAAATGTTTCATCAAGGTAAAAAGTATGAATAATGAAGAGGCAACATTTTTTTTCAGGAAAAAAATTAATATTTTTCTCTCACACACTAATTAATTATAAAATTTCAATGAAACTTCATCAGAAAATATAGTTTCGTTGCTGAAATGTTATACTGACAAAAATAATGAAATTTTTTTGCCAGTTTTCCAGTTAATTAAGATTATCTACTGTAAATAATTATCTACTGTAGGGTGGTTTCCTCTACTTACTAAAAGATCATACAAATGTAAACTCTCTTCGCGAAGTGCATGTATATCGATGAAAGTGTCGACAATGTGCATTTGGTACAATTTTATAAACTCTGAGGTTAAAGTGGTATTAAAATATTTTTTATACAAAATGTATAAAATAGATGAAAACTATATATAATATTTCCGACTATGTATAATTTTTCCGTCTGGGAAGTTTCATGTTTCATTACTTATACGACGCCGGTTCTTCCAGATTTTCCATTTATGTTTCTATATTTGTCTATTATTACACAATCAGGATATGATTTAATTAAATTTGATCCACCGTTTACTTTTTATGACTTTCAATCGTAAACATTTAAAATAACAACATATTTCTCTCACGTGCATTTGAAGTACGCGAATCACCATTCAACCTACCACTAATCAACGCAAAGTTCGTCTGCTCGGAAAATTGGAGCAAGATTATACGTTCAAATACATTAGACTTTAAAGCACCCCTTTTTCTTTTATAAACTATTTTTTCTCGAGAAAGTAATAATATTCGTCTAAAATTATTAACAGCACATTTGCCGATAGATCATAACAATTAATGGTAGACAACTTCTACCAGGGGCAGGGATATTACGGCTATTACTATTTTTTCAGGTCTACTGCTTTAGTTTTGAAAATACATATTTTTTACGAAAAATTTATTTATTCATTATTTAGAAGCATCTAAGCTATACGTAATAGTATAGTGTTAGAGATGCTAATCTTCTGGGAATCTATTACGGTTATTTACAGGATCGAATATTCAACACGTAATTTTATATTTTCATTTTTCTGCAGAAATGTCCCTTAACATGGCAACTACTGTACCGCTTACCCTATCCCTCGTGTACTATAGTTTTCAAAAATCCTTATAAAAAAAGCGAAAAATTAATTTCGAAGAAAATTTTACAACACATGCTGTAAATAATTCTTAATTTTTAATATTTGATACCCTAGTTATCAAATTCCTGTTGTCATTTTAGCAAGTCAATGCCGGGCCACTATTGCAGGATAAGCAATCTTACAACATCTGCGGTCGATGGGATCCTGCTGATCCATCTCTAGAAGCCCTAAACGTGGAAACACCCCGAGAAGGCAAAATTTTCATGACAGTCGCAGTAGATTTGGTAATAAGAGGCATCAGAGAACCTGTCAGATTTGCTGTAGAAACCGCCGTCAAAGTATATCCACAGAATGAAAGATTTTGGTATTTGAATAAGAGGAACCTAGTCCAACAATTTTACCTCAATTCAAAAGAGGTATGATTAATTGTAAGATTATTTGCTTTTCATTTAAAAGTGGATTGGATATGAATTTAAATGTATTCTTTGAACAGATAATTTCGGGAGACGGAGCAGAAATTCACTACGAAGTGCTGAATATTGAAACCTCAGGCGAACTAGACAGAAATCGGCTAAATCTTGCTCTTAATTTAGCTTCTTTAATCAGATCACCTTCGCTAACGAGCATTGATACTCTTACACCAAAAGAAGAAATTGACTCAGGTAAAAATAGAATATTTTGGAAATTTAACTGTCTGCAATACTTTATAAGTAGGACAATTTTAAACTATTATCGTGTGAAATTGAATAATTTTAAATTTAATTCTTTTAGAATTGTAAAATTTATTTCAACTTGGGAAGAAACATTGGATACAGTAAGCTTTCAAATTGGAATAATTTTTAGATTGAACAGTTAGAAACGGTCTAGTAGAAAATTTAAATTGTTCATAATTGGGCGATTTCCAATTGAATAAGCGTTCATAGTGAAATAATGTAATTGAAATCGTTCAACATTATTGAGTAAGTTTAGGTTAATGGGACAATTTCAATCGCTCAATCGAGTACAATTTCCAATTAAATCTCTTATTAATATAACAATTTTCTGATCTGCTTTTTGAAATTGCCTAAGTTATATTATCCTAAACGTAAAATTGTTCAATCTTAAAAGGTTTAACTTTAAATAAATTCTGTTTGAAAAAGTTTGAAATTTAAATTTTTCTGTTATAAGACCTCGAAATAAATATTATTTAATGTTGAAAGCTTCGAATTTGTAAAATATTGAACGTTTGAGTGAAATTGTTCAATTTTGAATGTATAATTTTCAATTTTAAACGATTCAAAACTAGAATTATTCTGTATTAGTTAGTTAGTTTAGTTTATAGGCGGATGGGGGGGGGCGATAGGAGCACCTCCTGCCACTCAGGCTATCAAGTCTATTCTGCCACGCCCATAAGGCCTCTGGAAATCATAGGTTAAAATCGGACTTCATAAACTGAGGCCAAACGGAGAAGTCATTTTGTCTAGTGTTTTGTATACGTAATCTAATAAGTGGTAATACTAGCGGTAAAGGGCGCTTTTTCCGAGAAAATTCTATTTTTTATTTAAAATTGAAAGAAAAGAATTCGCCCTATTAGCTGCACCACGAAAACACGAGCTTCGCAGTAGAGAAGTATTCTACTCTCTATTTAAAAAGGGTGTAGATAAGACAGTTGTTTACTTTCGTGACTTACCATCCTTTTTACCGGTCACGCCGGAGGAAGAAGGTCTGCGTTTGGGTAGTCCTAACGACAAAACGAAAAACTACCATCCTTCAGAACCCAGGGGTGTCTCACTCCGGATTCAAATGATATCGTTCGAACAAAGTAAACGAATTCGTACGAATCCTAACGATTTTGATGAATTCTGATATTGACGAACCGGAATCCTTTTTTCGGAATCGGGAGCTCCGAACGCTGTACAGTCACAGCGTTGTGAGCGTTGGACCCACGAATTCGTACAGAGTCTCACAAAGTTTGACGAATACGAACGAATCCAAGCAGTGACTGCGAAGCGCGGAGTCGTACAATGCGTATAACGTACGAGTGACGCACTCACTGCTTAAATCTTTCCTTTTTTTCTAATGATTTCTGAACATTAAAAACTATTTAAAGAACATTTATAAATGGTTTCAAGTTAAAGTGACAATAGGAATGCTAAGGATGAAAATTAATATAAGAATTTAGTAATTAATATAATAATGAACTATTGCAATTTGATTAATTCTGGAGTAAAAGAAAATTATGTTGACTTTGTCCTTAATTTTTAACGTGTGAAAATCAATTGATCAATTTAATTGATTTATTAATGTATAACTACAAATTATTTTATTAATATTTAATAGTGAAATAACTTGAACATTTTCCAGAAAGTAGGCCTGAGCAGAGAAAGGGTTTAGTTGTCATAAAATCACAGTTGATCGTATAGATGTCGTTTTCATATCGCATATATTTTAACAGTATTCTCATAAATAAATCATGTCATATAATTCTTTGTGGTAAACTATATCAAGAGTTATACTTGTCTACTCGCATGTACAGTCCATTTTAAGTATCTGAATAATTGAGTGGTGTAATATCCTCCAAGAAACATGAAAATTTTCTGGAATAAGTACAAAAGACTTGCAAGAACGTCTGATCAAGATTTCGAAGTATAAAGTTCAAGAAAATAATTTTTAGAAGTTAAGTAATTAATTCTACGCTTATATAATATCAGTCCATATTCTGTTCAACCTATAACTTTGATTAACAATTATTTGTAGAAAATTTACGCTATACGATGATGTTTCCTAACAAAACCTTCGTAATGAAAAATAATATATCTAGGAGTAATGTTGCTTTTTTTTAGTCAAGATTTTTCACGAGTGAAGCATGAAAACATAGTATACGAAGTTAAACTAATTTATTGTTTGCTAACATTAATTTAGCTCAATCTTGCGAATACAGCACGAAAAATTAAATAATCAAAATGTTGCTCGTGCTTCTTCTGCAGATATATGTCCACTAAAATTTGCAAACAATGAGTCTACATCAAAAAAAATAAAAAGGTTTTGAAGAAAATTCGTCTTTTCACATGTGGCGAACAGCTGATAACCATGCATACTGCGCAGGTCCGAGATTTGTCCGATCGGGCGGTCGTTGCGGGGACTCCGCTCGAATTCTCTACGAATTCAAGCATGAATCCCAATGATTCCCTGCGGTTCCACTCGAAGTCCTTATGGACAGCTACGAATACCTAACGATTTCTATCAAAAACCATCGGACTCGTACGAATTTTTCGTTTTCAAACGATTTCACGAATTCGTGCCTTCACTGATGATTTCCTACTTTGATTTTTACGGCATAAATTGCCTTATCGGAATTCTTACAGATTGCCATCTCATTTCTGACGGAATAACCCGTGACTTTTTGAGTGAGACGCCCCTCGTTCAGAACCCATGTCTGGTAAGCTCCGGGCACTGACAAAACGTGAAGGGATGAGTCCTTATGCCTGCCGCAACTCCTACACTTCGTAGTGTCGTAGTGGGATTGACTCCCATATTTTATGTATGATATTTCGTGGAGTCAATGTCAAGGGCTGACAAGAATTTTCGTGTTGGAACCAAATTTGGATGTAGCTCGGCGTATTCAGTCCCTTGATAGAGAAAAAAAAACATAAAATATTTTCAGAAAATTCGCAAAATGGCGGAGATATGGGACTTTAAAATTTTTGGTATCTTTTTTTTTTGATAATTCCATATCTTTAGTTATAGTTAACCAATTTAACATCTGAAATTGTTGTTAGTAACATCTGCTTTTAGATGCGAAAAATCTCAAAAAGAAAAAAAAATGTATGGAAAAGTTCTGTAAGCTTCATTGTTTCATAGTGAAACAGCCAGTGGTTCACGTGAAAAAATTTCGCATCCAACGTCCGGCACGACGTGGTATTTGGAATCTGCGAGTCAAAAACGTTTAGGTAATTAATTTTATACAAATCGGATTATTTATTTTGCTTTTTGCGGGAAAAATTTCTAAATTAAAAAAAAGTTTTATGTTCTTAAAATCCAATTATCGGTTCCAGATATTTCGATCATTAAAAAAAATCCTACCTAAATATTTAATATGGCGTAACTCCCATAATTAAATAAAATTAATCTTTTTGGCACTAAATATCTCTAATATAGATAGATAAACGTTTATTTTTCAGCCTGCTGGCCTTAAAAAATTGACTTGTTTACACTTCCATTTTTACAGAATTTTCTTAAAACTAACCCTTAAAAAACTAACATCCATCCATACCTTATATCTAAGACCGCCGCTCTTATTGCCTTGTCTTCCTCGCTTCGCCTCGCTCGCATGTCCCTACTTTTCGCATTACCTCGCATTGCCAAACTCTGCTTCCGCGGCTAATACCTAATACTTATCTACTATTTACAATATTTACAGGTTACTTATATCTACTTCCTCTCCTATTTACAATCTTTCCTTCTCCATTCCTCTTCCTCCTTCCTTCTCTTCTTCTCCATCTTACCCAACACTCCCTTCACCCATGCTCCTGCCCTTTTGTCCCCCTTTCATGCATCAATACCTCCATGCTTATCCTACTTCTTTCCACATCCACGCACTCCTCCAACCAGTGCTCCATTCTTGCATCCCCCTTCCCACACAGTTCACACATCCTCTTCTCCCTAGAGAGCCAGTACCTATTAAAACCCTCCATGCACCCACATCTCATCCTCGCTATAAGCTCCTGACTTCCTTTCTTCTCTCACATAAATATTGCGCTCTCGCCCTTGCCATAATCCACACATAGTTCCCGTTAAACCTTGACTCTCTTATTCTCTCTTCCCCTGCTGTCTTCTCTCTCTCCATGCCGTTTTTCTTAACCAACTCATATACCTTCCTTCCTTCCTCGTGCATCCTTCTCACTTCATCCATCTGCAGTCCATTCGTTGTAAAATACCTTTCCCTTTCAACCTCCATCTTCCCATCCCCTTTCCTGTTCTCCTTCTCCCACCAACACTCCCTAACCAGCTTACTTCCCCCCTCTTCCAAAAATTTCTCCTCATATTTACACGCCCGACTCCCCGCTAGAATCCGTACACTCGTTCTCCCCGTCTCCCTTCTGACAATATAATTAGGCATGTTCCTTGCCAGCCCCAGTGTCCACTTTACATACCTCTCCTGTGTCCTATTTACCTCTTCGCTTTCCTTCCACCCCACACCTCTACTTCATACAATAGGACACTCATCACTAGTGAGTCAAACAATTTCATTCTCCTTCCAAAATCATCTGCGAATAACTTCTTTCCCAACCCCCACACCTGCCTCATCACCACATTTGCCCTCCTCACTCTCTCTTTTATGTGACCATCCACTCCCCCATTCCTTCGAAACAAGAAGCCCAGGTACACAAACTCTTTCACCTCCTGCACCGCCTTTCCCTTCCACTTCCACTCCCCTCCCTTATCCCTTCCCGCTCCTTTTCTGAACACCATAACCTTGGACTTTTCCGCATTCAGCTCGAACCTGTTCTTATCCAGGTATCTTCTCAACCTTTTCATCATCTCCTTTAAGGCCTCCTCGCTTCTTGCCAGCAACACTATGTTATCTGCATACGCTAGTGACCAAATTCTAACCCCTCCTATCCTGACTTCTTCTACAACCCGGCCTCCAGCTTACTTTCCATATCCGCAATTAAAATCGCAAAAAGAGTTGGGCCAAGCGGACACTTAACTTACCTTGCCTTAACCCCCTATCCATCCAGAATCCCTCCGAAATCCCCTCCCCTCCTCTCACCTTATCTTTGGTCTCTTCACATATCTCCCTTACCCTCTCGATCAGGCCTCTCTCAACTCCCCTATCTTCCATCGCCTCCCACAACCTCCCCCTATCCACGAAGGAAACGCGCCTTTTAGATCCACAAAAAACGCGTGCACTCTCGACCCCTTCTTCGCTAATTCTCTATCCACCACGTGCTGCAGAACGTCGATATTGTCGATAGTACTCCTACCAGCCCTGAAGCCCGCCTGCGTCTTCGGCAATATTCCTTTCCCCTCGACATCCTTCCGCAGCCTCTCCGCCACCACCATCGCGTATACTTTATACGCCGTATTCATTAGCGTAATCCCTCTATAATTTCCCTGTCTATCCCTATCTCCTTTCTTATACAGTGGCACTATTAATCCTTCTCTCCACCCTCCTGGGAATCCCTCCCCCCTCCATACTTTCTTCACTACCTCCTTCAGCCTCTCCCTAACCCCTTGTGTACTAAACAGCCATGCTTCGTTCTCTACCCCGTCCAGTCCTGCTGCTTTTGACTTTCTTAACTTTCTTATCTTTCTCTATCTCCTCGTCATTCAACTCCTCCGTCTCTGCCTCTCCCGTTCTACTACTCCCACCATCCCTCTTCCTTGCATCTGAGCCCTGAAATGATTCTTTAAAAAACTCCCTCCACTGCTCACTCCCTATCTTCTCGCTTATCCCCACTCTATGCTTCCTAAACCTATTTATTATCTTCCAGACGTCCCCCTCTGCCTTAACATTTCCATACTCCTCTTCCAGGTCTTTCTCCTTTTCCTGTTCTTTCTTCTTACACATCAATCTAAACCCATTCCTCATTTCTACTTACTCCTCCCTTTTTGCATTACCCTCTTTCCACTTCTTGAATTTCCTCTTCACCTTCCTTTTCATCTTTTTACATTTCCTATCCCACCACGGCTTCACCATTCCTTTCTTTTTCTTTCTAAATACCTTCTTTTGCACACACCCTTTCACCTTCTCTTTCAGATCCTCCCATATCTCTTCCACCGACTCCCCTTCAAAGCGCACCTTTCCTTACTGCTCCTTATATTTCTTTATCGCCTCCCTCGTCCAGCTAACCCTCTCCCCCGTCGACACTTCTTCCCCACCTTGCCTTCCGCCACTCTCCCCTCTTATCCACATTCTTAATGGCTGATGGTCTGATTCCATCCTCCCGTCTACTGCGAATTTGTACGTCTCCTCCCATCCTTACATATTCATGACCACATAGTCAATCACCGATACCCCTACCTTACTTACATATGCGTATTCTCCCTCTTCGTCCCCAATTGCCATACCATTCGCCACCGCCCAGCCTCTATCCTCCATCCAGTCCCTTAGAATCTCCCCCTCCTTATTTATTATCTTATCCTTCGATTTCCTTTCGAAGCATTCCCCTTCCCTGTAAAGTCTCCCTTCCCTCCCCATCCTCGCATTAAAGTCCCCACCCAGTATCACCATACCCTCCTCTCTTTCGCCTAGCAAGTCTTCCACCCTTTCTTTAATTTTTTCCATCCCATCCTTATTTTACACTATCACAAACATACACGTTACCCGTCCTATCTTTACTTCCCTCATTAGCACTCCCTCCCCCTCTTCCTCTCCATTAACTTTTTCCTCTAATCCATCTCTAACCCCCGTTATAATTCCCCCACTGGCCCATCCTTTCTTCTTTACTCTGACCGCCCCCTGGAGTCTCCACATGTATGCCCTTGGCAGCTTTGGTTCTATTCTATCCCATTCCTTTCGTTCTACCCACGTCTCTACCAGTCCGACAACATCAAATTCCTGGATATACCTCCAGAACTCCTCATCCTTCTTCTTTACCCCTGCTACGTTCAAGTACAGCACCTTCACTACTCCTCTACCCTGCATTACCCCCACCTCCCTACTTCCTACGAAACAAATCCCCCTGCACTTCCTTCAACACCTCTTTTTCTTCGTCCCACACCCCCATTTTCTCGTCTACTCTTATTTTCTGATATCCTACCTTTGCCGATCTCCCTTCTCTCCTCTCCCTCCTAGCCCTGTCGTACAGCATTCTCTGCACATCCCTTTCCTTTCTCGTCAAATCGTGATCGATGAAAACTCCCTCATCCTTTATCCTATTCTTATTTCGCATTACCCCCAACTTTTCTTCCAAGCTCTCCACCTTTACAACCGCCACTTCCTTCTCCTCTCTCCCCTCTAACTTAATTTTCCCTACCATGCCTTTAACCCACCCTATGCTCTGTAGCAGCGCTTCTACGCCCTCCCTTTCTTCCCCGATCTTTAGCTTCAACCCTCTTATCACGATATTATTTCTCCTGTCTGCCTTCTCTTTTCTCTCCATTCTCAACTCCATTGCCCTTATCCTTTTCCTATCCGCCCTCTCCTCCTTTTCATTCCTACGCTCTCCCACTTTCTCTTCTATCATATTCTCTACCCTCTCCCAAATACCTTTAATCTCACTCCCCCCACCCCCGTCTCCTACTTCCATTTCCGTCCTCCCCTTCACCTTCTCAAGTCTTTTTTCCGTCCTCTCTCCCTCAGCTCCCTCAACTCTTTCACCTTCTTTTCCCATTTCTCATCTCTAATTCTCAAGTCCTCGCTCATGCCTTCCATCTGCTCCTTATTCCCCCTTACGTCCTCCCTCACCCCCCTTATCTCGCCTACCAGTATCCCGAGAGCCTCCTCCGAATTCCCCTCCATTTTTCTGAGGGGGGGGGGTGACCTACGTGTTATTCCGCTTTTTTTAAACGGGCTCTCGACCTCGCGTTTCTCCGGACTCTTTTGGCTGTCTCTCTTCCTCTTCAAGAGATCCTCCCGGTCACTTGCGCTCGACGCTCTCTCTCTTACCTTCTCGATTCCTTCGTTCCCACCGTTCCGCTTTCTTCCTCTCCCCAACGCACCGCTCGACACCGGACCACGCACTGTTGGTCGTCGTGGCCTGTGCAAAATTTCCTGCCCGTCAATTTCACTAGCAGCACTGCCAGCACTGTCACTGCACACCTCCCGCTCTGCTGCCGGTAACTGGGAGCTCTCCATGCAGTACCTATCGCAGCCGACAAATGTCTCTGAAGAATTGCCACCAAATTTTCCCTTTTTTCTATTCCTTACAGCCCCTGCAGACACCCCTTTCTCTCCCTTAACATCCCCTAACTCTGCGAGACCCACCCTTGACCCCTCGAAGGCCCAAGTCTCCCGACCACAAACTCCCCCGACTCCTTGCCAACCTAACCTCACTTTCTCTATCTACCGAAATCCCACCTCACACCTACGCTGAAAATTACTTTTTATCTTCCCAATTCACCCCACACCACCCTAGTCACCTCTTAGGCTTCCACCCTCACACTCCACTCACACCTTCCACACAAATTCCGTAAAATCTTCTTACCATCTGTCATTGAACACGTTTTCACTTCCGCCAAAAACATGCAAGTCCCAAATATCTCTTATATATAAATATAATTTCACCAAGTTTCATTAAAATCGAACGAACACTTGCAGATTCTAAAATTCCTGATGGAAAGGTTGGGTGCATTTCCTTCCACCGTTTGAAAATTCATACTTCACTTCAAAGGCGAAAATCTGTGTAGAAACAGAATCTATGACCTTGTAAGCAGAATCATTAAAAAAATTAGAAAATTTCGCGTCGATTTCGCCTAGGTTGAAATTGTTTTAATGCACGCGTCAAAATATATTTAGCTTCAATTTCAAAGGTTTTTTTTAGCAAAATAAACATTTTAAAATCTTGAGTTTAACTCTTTGCCAAGAGCACAAATAAATGTTGTGTAATTGCTGAGTATTCATTAAAAAAATATCTGCTCGTGCAACAGAAATGTTTGATAAGCCCAAAGGCCCAGATTTGTCGTTAACCTTCATTTTTTGTAAGATGCAACGCAAGATTCCATTTTATATCTAATGGAATCACACAGTGACAATTTTTTTATTGAACAGGAGAGGTGGCAGAGGGGGGGGCGCCGCCCCCCCCGCTCCCGTGGAAATTCGCGCGACGCTACCCCCTTAAAACAAAATTCTCCCCATTTGATATTTAGCCGCCTTCGGCGCACCGTGAAGCGTCCCGATAGATGACTTCTGGAGGGGTTTTTCTAACCACCCCCTCTATGTCCAAAAAGGTACCTACGGCGTAAGCAGGGGCTGAAGCTGCTGTGCCAGTTTGGTCTTAGCTGCATGCAGCGCGGTCCCAAAAACTAGTTCGCCTTAAAGGGCGTGCTGCCCTCTGTGCAACGGTAAGGCATTAAAGATCGGTCGGAATTCTTTAACCGCAGTGTAGCCTTCGTTCACTGGCTTGGGTATGAAGACTGCTGTCTTTCTATGCCCAAGTCATTAAAGGTCGATACTAGCCCTAAATAGTTTTATTTGTGAGCATGAGGAATAGGTCCGGAAGATATCTGCTGGTAAATGTCCTCTCGTCCGGAGTCTTTGCTGCTATTTGAGAGCAACGCTTCGCGAGCTCTCTTCTTAACTCCAGAGAGATTTCTCCTCTTAACCATTATTGACCTTGTCCAACGTCCAACTAGACCCTTAAGCCCTTCCAGCAGCTGTAAGGTCACGTGATCCCTAGGAAGAGCCGTATTAAATTCGTTGATTTGGAAATTCTTTTTTGATTACTTCAAATTATGAATGGTTTAAATTTTAAGGCTTGAATTTAAAAACTGAAATGACTACGAAAAAATGCTTGAAACCGGGAAATGACCGTAAATTTGTGTCTACGTCCGGAGTGGTCACTCTTGCATTATTTTAAACAAGTCTGCAGGGTTAAATTAAAGGTGGCGGATCATAAAGGGGTAATCTGTAAGGGACAGGATGGCGATTTTACAGGAGAGCATAACAACAAAATAGAAATCGCAATATAAAGATCTAAAAAAAGTCCACTCTTGAGGTGACGTGTTGCCGATTAGAGGCTGATCGAGACCAAAACATTTTGATTTAAAAGAGTTATTTAGTTCGCAGGAAATATATGTGGAAGTTTATCATGTCAAAGTCACACTAACCTAAAATTGGAACAGTATCGGCTGCGAATGGCGATAAAAAATGAAATTTTCAGTTTGAAAAAAGAACAGCTTCTCATTTCCGACATAAATAAGTTTTGTCAAACGAAGTTTACCAATTCCGAGTAAATATACATTTTGGTTAGGATTCAACTAGCTACTCCCTTTCAAATAATAAAGAAAGATTGACACTTCCATTGCGGCGACGTCCTTCTTTCACTTTTTCTTTTTGTCTAACCTGATTTTCAGCACAATGCGGTGGCATGATTAGATTTTTATTACAAAATATAAAAAAACTTCACATTCGCATATTCGTCTCGCTAGACAACGCCGAGCGACTTGGCAAGGCGGACTCATGCATACTCGAACGGGGTTAAAGAACATGCAACATGTCCCTTGCCCCCTATTGCACTCCCATACCCCTAATCACTATGCTAGAAAAAGCGATTTCGACAAATCCTTTTAATACAATGTGGATTTGATTTTAAAGCATTTTTAAATGAATAAACCCATTTTCGGAAAAGTTCCCCTTACCCCCTTATGGACTTATTATGAACTCAAATAGCCCTCTGGGATCATAAATTTGGCATATTTAATTGTTACAGAATTTTTATGAATGTAAAGATGAAGAAAGGTTCAAATTTAAAAACTACCTAGGGATTTGAACCAAGTGTTTAAATTCTGCATCGATTTATGTCCTAAATCAAATTAAATTAAATTTTATTAGATGGAGACGAACCAATGTTAAGTGGTACCGGTGAAGTGTCGAAAGACTGTTCAGCAGACGAACTAGCAAGTTGGGCGGAAGTATTAGATAGTTGGCAGTTTAACGAACAGCGTCCGAAACTTTTGATTAAATTAACAAAGCAAGGAATTCCTGAAGCTCTAAGAGGTGAAGTCTGGCAGAGGTTAAGTAACTGTGACAATTCTCAAGAAATGATGGACAAGTATCGGTTGTTAATCACTAAAGTAAGAATTTCTTACTTTATTTCATTGATGTGAAAATTGGATAATTTTCGAATAGTCAACAATAATAATGTTTTTCAGGAAAGTAGCTGCGAAAGTGTTATTTTAAGGGATATAAACCGAACTTTTCCAGCACATGATTTTTTTAAAGAAACGGGTGGATTAGGACAGGATTCTTTATACAGAATAAGCAAAGCTTACGCAGTTCACGATGAAGAAGTTGGTTATTGTCAAGGACTTAGTTTCCTGGTCGCAAGTTTACTATTACACGTATGATTTAAATTTAAATTCTGTTTGAATTAGTTGACTAGTAAATTAGTTTGAATTAAATCGACACTATTTCCAGATGCCTGAGGAGCAAGCTTTTTGCGTACTGGTCAAATTGATGTACGATTATGGATTGCGAGACTTATACAAGGATAGATTCGATAATCTTCATATGAGATTTTATCAACTTCAGCGTCTAATAGAGGTTTGTTTGTTAATTTTTTTCCTTGTAGAGTTCTATGTAGAACTCGTATTTTTGGCTAGAATTTAATTACCTGTTTTATTGTGGATTTTCAGGATCAGTTGCCAGAATTATACAAACATTTCTGTGATCGCGGCGTTGAGACGCACATGTTCGCCGCACAATGGTTTCTCACACTCTTTACAGCCAGGTTTCCACTGTATCTTGTTTTCCACATCCTGGACGTATTTCTCCTCCAGGGTCTTGATACTCTGTTTCAAGTAGCGTTAGCGTTGCTCATGGTAAGTTTATTCTAAATTATGAAGATCATTTCGGTAATAGACTAGCTCCTCGGAATATGTAAAACCAACCTGAAAATTGTAAATTTTTTCAATAATATCTGAAGATTTTGGTTTAAAATTATAATCTAAAATATTTGAATGTTTCCAGTTTAAAACGCTGCGTAGTCAAAATTTTAATTTTTAAAAGAATCACATTTTTAATAATTATTTTTCTTTCGCGGATGGAAGAACTGCTATGCAATATTTGACTACTAATAATTTTAAGTGAATTACATTTAAATAATTAAACTTTAAAGGATTTCTGTATAAAGTATCGCTGCGAAGTACTATGGGAGTATTCTAGGGAGGCTCTTATTTTCAAAGATTGAATTTTCTTCACGCTGTCCCCCAGTTTGGTTCCATAGAATGTAGTAATAATTCGTGTAAAATTTGAACTTAATCGGAATAAGGGAAAAGGTGTCCCCGGGCCTTTGAAATGAACTTGGGGGTCGTCCATAAATTACGTGACGCAAATTCCGGGCTTTTTGGACCCCCCCCCCCCACGTGACAAACCGTGACGGTAGCTCAGACCCCCCCTCATAATTGCGTGATGCTTCTTATGACC
>CAKNYM010052151.1:61590-96851 GCA_932195095.1 Andricus curvator | reverse complement strand
CCCCCCCCCCCCCCCCGTGTGAAAATAAAAAATTTAAAGATATAAATTTCAATAAAAAATTTCCGATCAAACACTCATATTTGTTTTGTCATAAAATTCAACACAAAAATGCAAGAAATATTGCTTTTATGACTTTTTGCAGTACAACAGAACTTATTTCTAAACAAAGTTTGTGTCTTTCGGAATCTTATTGTTTTTCCCAAACAGCTTGAAAATGCTCATCAATAGTAATTAGTGGAGCTTTTGTTATTTCGTTTATTTTTTCAATTGAGCATGAAACGTTGCTGTCATCCACTGAATCTTTGTCTAGCCATTCCCATTCTTCTTCTTTTTCCGAGCAGCTGCAATTCGTACTGAAAGAATTTTTGAAATTGAATCTGATACACCACACGACTTTTGATGACATTCCAGTCTGTTTATGGCTGCGATATAAAGACCACATTTGGAGCAAATTTTTCTTTTTATTCCTTTTTTTTACCGAAGGAGAAGAAAATGCATTTCATCTGCATAATGTAGATGGTAGTACCCGTCACTGATAAACAGTTGCTTGATTGGCGGTTAATTTAAAGGACATAAGTTCTATTTTTTAGAGTTGATAAATGAAGCTATTACAGCATTGATCGTCACGTAACGCAGCGGACGACCCCACCCCGCCCCCCGGCGGGGGAAAGGGGGACGATACGGGCCCCCCCCCAGATGCGTCACGTAACTTTTGGACGAGCCCATGGGGTTTTAAATGGGCAAAGCTCGATTTTCAAAAAATATGGAAAAAATAAGTACTTGTTATAAACTTTTGTGAATTAAAGCATTGTCACATCTTAAGGACTGGAATGGAATGGAAGTTTCTAATGTGTCCCTTAAGGGTTTACATTTTCCTTGTACCTCTCCCCTATTCCTTCAGACACCCCCACACACTTGGTGGTAGAAGGGGGACCTACAATTTAAGGTGGGTTCCGAACCATCAAGACCACTGGCTTTAAGTAGGAGAGTGCCGAAGAAAGTATATTGATTCTATTTAAAACAGAAAAATTATGGAAAATTTTTGGAAGATAGCTTTTTTGGTAAAACGAAAGTTTGTCCCAGGTTGTGCAGCACTTCATAAAAACCACTGAAATTGTAAAAATAGGAAGTAAAATCAATAGAAATTCAAAATTAGAGATCATTTCATTATTGTACAAGCCTTTAACAAGTTGGCACATGGAATTGAATGCAAAATTATCCTTCTCTTTCCTCATTTTTATCACTTTGTCATCTTAGTCTGAATCTAATTGTCTAAGTCCAAATCGCAATGAATGCATTTGTAACAATAATGGCAATATGTGATCATAAAAATGTCAAAAGAATGAATTTTCTGGGTGCTGCATAACCGGGGACATGACTACTGCACAACCGGGTTTGACGCCATTTTGCGATTGACTTCACAATTTTTTTCGAGTCAATTATTTCACCGAAATTCATTTTTCTTCGTCCCCTAGCCGAAAGTACGTCTTTCCGGCCGCATTTCTGTCCGGGAACAGTGGCTTTTGCGGCCTGCTAGAGTTAACCCGATCTCTGATTGGCTGCGAGATTTTTGTGGCTCGCTAACGTAGCGACCTGACGTAGCAACGCTCAGTATTGTGTTATTATGGACTTAGCCTCTGAAAAATATTTATCTTGACAGGTGAATGGAAAAAAGCGTCGGTGTGTTCAACCTCAAAACTGATCGTTGAACGTTATTGTTTATTATTATTATTACATTTTTTTTTGAAATTTTAATTATTATTTGAAATGGTCGACTCCTCATCTGAAGGGTTTTCGGACGAGGAAGAAGTATTACTAAAAAATAAAAAATAAGTGTTTTTGATACCCGCCCCGACCAGCAAAACCTCGGCTCCGCCTCGGCTTTGCAAAAGTCGGGCGGGCGACCGAATCCCATGCATCCGCTCAGCTGACCCGAAAGCAGCAGCGGCGCTACGCGAGGTGGCGCGCGTGCTGATGCAGGCCACAAAAGAAAAAGCATCCGAGCTAGCAGCCGACAACGAATTATGAAACGTACTTTCGGCTGGGGATGAAGAAAAATAGTATACGACACACGGCCAGAAATATTGGATGCCCTGGCGTGCGTGATATGAGGCCTCGGCTTCGCCTCGGCCTTCATATCACACACGCCCGCAAATCCAACTTTCTGGCCTTGGGTCGTAATATACTATTGTATGCTGAAATACAGGTGCAAAACTAAAGTTAATACTATTGTACTCACCTTTTTTGCTCGATACTTCGCAAAAAAAAAAAAATGCAAAAAAACTTTTTCAGATTTTTTTTACAGTGTTTTGTGGTGTTCAGAAAAACTATACCAATAGGCGCTATCGGTTCCGTGTTAACTCAAAAAGTACCCTACAATAGCACTAGAAGTTGACAGTAATTTCGCAGCGATAGGTTAATAAACACGTCGATAATGAAGGGTGCTGCATAATTGGGGCTGCTGCACAACCGGGGACACTCCTCTACTTAGAGAACCTTTTTCTCTAGAGGTACCGGTCCCACGACTCTCCAGAGATGAACAACTCCCTTGCTAGGCTAGTGTTCATCGCATGGGCCGCCGAGGCTCTTCCAGACTGCGAGGCGGGAATCGAACCCGCAAGCCGACGGAGTGGGTCCAAAGCCTACGCTTTAGCCCTCACTCTCTTAAGAACTGTTCATGGAATAATTTCCACCAAATAACTTTTAATTTTGACCCCCCCCCCCCCATCCCTGTTATTGTGCCCGGAAAATGCCCCAAAAATGCGAAATATTAGTTTTCTATCAAATTCATACTAAAGAGTGCATTTTTTGGATTTTTTCAACATGAATCATTTTTAATAGATAATAATTGACGAGTATTAAAGTATTTTAAAAATAATTTTCAATCCTTTTTTTCTGTAAATCGTTGAAAATTATTATTTTCGGGGTATAAATTATACATTTTATGAATGGCAAGAGTAATATTTTTTGTTTAACATATTTGTTAATCATATAAAAAATGTATATTTGTTTAAACAATTTCTTCTCCCTAAAATCGTAAAAACTTATTATTTTCTGGAATTAATGGCACAATTAACGAGTTACGATTTCTTACACTTTTGTTACAATTTGTCAAAGTTTTATGATCATAGCACTTTTACTTTTCGAGATATGGTCTCTCTATGAGGAAGTAACGTGGGCTTAATTTTACAATTATGATGTTTAAAATTTTTACGATTTCAATTTTAGAATCATTGAGTTTCAAATGTTGAATTTATATACTAATTTTTTCTTAACTTGATAATTAAAAAATCTGCTACTTTATTTGCGACTTTCTTTTTTGCGAGAAAAAATACTGAGAACCCTGATCAAAATGCTTATAATAGCTTAGCTTTGTAAATACATACAAATTTAGGGCTTCGAACTCAAAATGACCCGGTTAGCACGCCTAGAGCAAAAATTAATAGGTCTATCGATCTCATCTTTTGCATGTAGATCTATCTTATGTGTCTTTTGCGAGGAAAGTGAGAACCGTGAGAAAAATACTCATCGAGACGTTGCTATGCAAAATATTAAATGTAGCCCTTTTTACTAAAAATGACCCTGTGAACACGTCTAACTCGGAAACTATTAGGTCAAACGAACTAATTTTTTGCATGGAGATATGTTTCACGTGTATAATGCGGGAAAAAATAGTGAGAACCCTGAGAAAATTACTCATGAGGACGTTGCTATCCAAAAATATGCAAAGTTAGGCCTTTTGATCCAAAAGTGCTCAAAATTAACTAAAACCAGCATACAACATTGAAAAATTATTTACCAATTTAACTCAAACCCAACGTACGGGATTGGAAATTTTTCGCAATAGCGGAAAAGTCTTAACCGTACCCGTTTCTGATTTTTTATGTTTATTTTCGGAATGGGGATGTACCATAAAATGAAATAAAACGATAATTTTATTCTTTAGTAACTCATTAGCACATTCCAAGAAGAAAAAATTTTATTCTTTGAATATTGAGTCCGCTCGGGGCATTTTTCGCCAAAAGCATCGATTATGTGAATTTTATATTTTTAAATAAAAATAGTTTATAAACATGTATCTGAATTTATAAATGTCTCTGAAAGGCTTTTCTGCATTATTATCAAATAATTATTACGAAAGAAAGAATCGCAAGTCTCGGGATTTCAGTCATTTCATTTACGCATTACGGGCATAACCTAACACTCTCGCATTTCATGTTAGTGGACACAGGTGGACAGTTTTTTGTAGAGCTTACACTAAGTATGTATCGTTTTTCTCCTGCCAGGCAGGCTACTTCCGCCCATTGCTGTCGTGTTCCAATATTTTGCGTTAAACGAATAAACATTTTGTTCGGATCTTTATCCACCCTGGAATTACATCCAGGCACAAAATAATTCTTGGCTAATAATCTAAAGACTTTGGGAAATTCACCGATTTCTCCTTCCATTCTTTGCACATTAGTACATACCTTACTTAGAGACGTCACATATGTTTGAGTGCGACCGAATAAAAAAAGTAAATAAATTTGAATTTTTACACAATTGTTCAAATAAAACTAAATTTTTTTAGTGGATAGAAACATAAAAAATGTCTTTTCTCCATAACGTTATTCATTGCTCCAAGTTTCTAAACATGTTTGTATCTCATTTCATGCAACATCCCCATTGATCAATGTTAACAGCATTACATTCACAATTGATCAATTTCACATGTTTCCAATTTCAATTTGCACAATATTGAAGGCCTCTGATTTAATATTGCAATTTTTATTGGAAAGCTGCAGGAGAAAAGTTGTTCAACTTTAATGGCTTTCAGTTTGAAAGGAAAGAACATTTTAATTTATTTAATTTTGAAGACTTAAAATTGTATAATTTTTCATGTATTTGGAAATAGTATGTTAATTTTTGTAGCATTTTAGAAATAATGTTATTCTAACTAGAAGGTTTCCAATTTGTAATTAAACGTCATTGAACGTTTTAAATTAAAATTATAAAATTTTAAATGTTTTAATTTGTAATTTCAAATACTTTGAATTCAGAAGAATTCCACTTTGAAAGCTTTATTTTGCACTTTTGTTTTGATTATGTCATATTATTGCAACTCGGAAAATCCGGGAAATTACTGTTAGTTTTTTTTTCGATTTGAGTGGCTACTCCAATTTAAAATGTAATACTTCCTTTGGTAGGAAGCAATTTATATTTACTTAATCAATAAGGAAGCCAACTGCTTGTAACATGGGGACGAAAGTTGTTCCAACTTTAAAAGATATTTTGTAATTCTAAAATCGTAAATATAAAAAGGATAAGAAAATAGTTAATAACAACCTATTCAAATGATAAGATTCTATCTCAGAGCGAGCGTTCGTGTTAGAAGCTTTCAGTACGCATGTTCCGAAGTGGAGCCTTGTCATTTGGATACGTTGATATATATATATATATATATATAGTTCAAATATCTATCCCAAACTTTCGAAAGCATACCTTTTTAGATCACGTCCATTTTTTTTTAATTTTCAGTTCACATCCTGAATAATTAATTTTTTAAATAAGTAATTGGTCAAACTTGAACCAGATAAAAAAAATTTTATGATACTGTTTATTTTTGTTTTCAGTTATGTAAAAAAGAACTTCTCCAGCTCGACTTTGAGAGCATTTTGAAATACTTCCGAGTGCACTTGCCCAAACGATGTCGCAATGAAGAAGTCTCGCGCTACGTGATGAAGCTCGCTTGTTCGATAACACTGAAAAAACTAAAGAAGTACGAGGCCGAGTTCATGACCCTCAAAGGTAATTTCATCTTCTACGTTTGAGTTAAAAACTCACAGTCATATAATATATACCTCACGCTGATACCTGCTCATTTATAATGAATCATCGTGCCAAGTTTAATGCAACGTATCTATCTTATGCACTTGTCTTTTGCACGTAGCCGTCTGGTGATTGTGATTCTGTCTAAAGCCGTAGTTGCTTCACTTCCATTTGTGTTTGTAAGTAGCAAAGGTTTAGAAAGAATGTGATTTTTTAATCACGGGGTGACTTTCCGTGAAACGGATTAATATAACCACTACCTTAGTATTTTAATTTGTTTTATTTTAATTTAATCTTTCGGGTTTCGATTGAGCTTTATCGATTAACGTTTCAATTCGCGATTAGGTCTATAAAGATGAAAGATACCTTCATCTGATCATCAGTTTCGAATAATTAAAAATATGGAACGAACAATTAAAAAGTAATTTTGTTTATTTATAAAGATTGGCAGCTAATGATTTTTTTTCTTTTACAAACGATTTTTTTTTAGAAGAGCTGAAAATAATCCAATTCAAGGGTGTACTATTTTAATGTTAAGATTAAAAAACAAAATTTCCGTGCATAGCGAAATAAAACCTTTTTTCCTCCATTAGTATTTGTAACAACACAGTTTCTAAAAATTCAAAGCAGTTAAAAATTGATAGCTTGCAATGTTTGAGCAAAGCCGACTTTCTAAAAAGAAAATTTCGAACTTTTCAGAATTGGTTGTTTATCCTCTGAAACTAAATCCTTGCTTAACTTAAATGAGTATTCAAAAAAAACTTAAAAAGTACTTTGGTTTAAGTGTATTCCCAAAAAGTGCATGTGACAAGATCTAACGCTTGCATACTGTGTCGACTACGATTCTAGTCATCTGAAACGTAGGTTGTTAAGTTACTCTAATATTAAATTATTTGTCCATCCCAGTACGTATAGTATGTACAATGAATCATATTCTTGTAGCTAGAATAACAATATCGCCATCAATAGGCAGAGTAATAAAAAGAAGCATTCAGGTAAATTCGAGGGGAATCTCTCGAGTACTCGAAGATTAGAATATCTGCTCTATATGTAGAACTGAAAGATATATTTTTGCATTTTCATCATACATATTTTTATTTAAAAAGGACGAATTTTTTTTTCAAATGTGTTTTTTCTTATTATTTTTGACTACGTTTTCTGCGTGAAATTTCCAGCTTTGATTTAGTACTGCGATTTGGTATTAAATACTGGTACCGAAAACTCTTATTAAATTAGTTTCCACAATGAAAATATATTTATTTGTAATAGGTCTAAGATTTAAAAACTGACATAACATTGTTGATTTGTTATCGCTGCTTGTCATCGATTACAGAATATAAAATGTAATAGAAAATGACATTTAAAGTTTTTTTTTTTTCATTTGGCTTTGTGTAAAATTTGTATAATTCTTTGTTGACGTGTTGGTTATTGCCACTTGGTGAGAATAAACTGTCCTTTTAGAACACTTTCAGTTTTATCAATTACTCCTTTCGCCCTCTTTCGTCCTTCCGTATATGTTAAGCTTTTGAATTTTAACGTGTGGGATATTGATTGTGAGGAAAAATTGCATGATGCACCTGGGGAATTTTTAATATTTATCATTAACCACTTCTGGTTTTATCAGTCTCAAGGAACTCTCATATTCAATAAGACCTAATCATGGAAAATAGGAGATTAGAGACTTTAAAATATATTTGTTTGAACTTTTACTAGTTCTTTAGTAGAAAATAAATTCTGGGAGAAGGTAGTAAATCGCTTTGCATGCTTAAAATTATTATTACGGAGGTATGTATTTTGTTATGATGTTTTGGGTTATTTTCAGCCGAATAAGAAATATAACATTGCAATTATTATTATGATTATCAGCTTATAATATAACACGTATTACTATAATTAGGGTGACCGTTGCACTAGGAAATTACCAGGAGTTTTTCGAGATCTTGCAAAGGTGGGAAATGAAAATGAATTTATTTTTTGACCGGATTTTTTTTTAATTTTTAGTAGAAAACGCTTTCTAATTACTTTAAATGTAAGTTTACAATGCATAATTATAAAGTACTTGTCTTTTAAAATTTTCCATTTGTTAGTTTTCATTTTTAATCATTAATTTTCAAATAAAAAATATATAAATACAGTTTTGAAGGCCTTGAACAATTAAAAATGAAAAGTGTCTCAAAATCAACAATATTGATGGGTCATTCCAGAATAGATCGTTTGATAGCTGTGACTACCTATTTTTAAAAACATTTTTTTTACAGATTTATGTTATTTCTGGGTATTCTTATGATTACATTTTCCCATTCATATCAACTGATATTTTGTTCTTGTTTTTTTTTTAATTTTAGGGATATAACTTTCATATAAAAGTAAATTTAATATATTTTAAACAGTAATGCGGGAGAAATCCATATATTAAAAAATATTGATATCTCATAAAATTATAATTCTTGAGTAGCAATATCTTTATTAGATTAGTTTACATAAATGGGAAAATTTAATCCTAATAACACCCAGAAACAATATATAGGGGTAACTCACAAAATACGTGATACGTTCAGGGGGAGGGGGGATCTGTTAAACTATCATTCTCCATGTTAAGAACAATGGAAAAAGCCTAACGCATGTGGGGGGAGGCTAAATTTTCTGAAAAGTGTATCACGTACTTTGTGAATGGCCCTATATGGTTAAGATTTTTTAAAAATAGGTCGCAACGACTATCAGATGATCTATTCTGGAATGACACTGATGATTACAAGTAGTTTAAATATAAGCATTAATTAAATAAAGATTCCTAAAATTAAACTATAATATTTGAAATTGAATAATAATAAAATTGACTGTAGAAATCTTTAAGAATGAATACTTTTGTTCAAATCGAAAGCCTTAACAGCTAAAAAATTGTAAATTACGGATTGAAGCTATACTTATATTAAAATTTGTATCCATTTTTAAAATTTTCAAATTTGTAGATCTATAATTAATTATACGACACTGAGAAATTGAATACGTTTCAAATTGAAAAACTTCTTTCTGAAGGCTTCAGAAAAATTAATCTTTTAAAATTGAGCAATATTTTACTGTTCATTTAGAATGGAAAATTTAAAGGTTTTTTTAGTGTTCAACTTTAAAAGTTTAGAATTGTAGATGCTAATGACCAGGAATAATTTGTGCATACTTAGTGGAAATTACAGAGAATTTTTTTCTCATTTTAGCGGCCACCCTGTATAATTTAAACAGCATTTCTATTGAACACTTAAATTCGAAGTTTCGCAACCTCTTGTAATAAAATTATGCTTCACTTATATAATTGAAGGGTGACAGTATAGAACTAAAGTCGAGAAAAAACTGGAAAGGTCAATACCATTAAATCAATAATAATTAATTGTATTGATCTTTCAAGTTTTGAGATGACACCGTTGAATGCGGAGAAGCATCTTTTAAGGTATATTTTAATTTAGAATCCCTATCCAGAGCCGAGATCATTATTTTTTATATTTTTTACTGTACCGATGATAATAATAAATAAATTAAAATTTTTTAAATAGTTGATTTTCAAGAATACTCATGCGTTTTTGCAAATTTTCAATACCAATTTTTTCACTTGTTGAGGACTTTAAAGTAGAGGTATTGAAAATCAAGGATTATTTCTCCTGGGTTTCACACATTCTCTGCAACAGTGAAGATACCAATTTTTGATGAAAATTAAGCTGACATCATTTTACAGGCTATAATGTTGAAGAATGGTGTCGTCTGTGAATCAGAATTTTGCGATTTTCCCGTACCGAGTACCAAAGCTTCAAAGTGAGGTGTCAGGACTTTTTCCCTTGACTTTAGATAACCAGCCAAATCAGAATTTTTTAGGATTGTGAAAAAACATTCTGTAAAATCGAAATCAGCATTTAAAGATAAAATAAAAGTCAACTCTCACTTTTTCTGTCCAGTGTCGAGGAAATAGGCGTGTAATTTTACAATATGAATGTGACACTGGCCATAAATTGGAGCAGAACTCAGCTGCGCATTGCGATAAAAAATGTAATCTTTAGTTTCAATGAAAAAGTTTTTTAAAAAACTTACTCCCGAGTTATTAAGTTTCTGAATGCGTTTGAAAGTGGTTTGATCTAAAAAAATGAGCCGATTCAGATTAAATTGTCCAAGTATTTTGAGGTTACAGTTTCATAGGTTTTGCAAATCGGCTTTCGGTAGCCATTAAAAATCGAATTTTTAATTATTTACAAAAATAAATGCTCCCTCCCGAGATATGGGGACGCTAAATAAGAATAACAAAGGTTTGATCAAAAAAATGTATTCTGTTCTAAGAAAATCCAAATCTAGTGTGACAGTGTCGCACTGTGACAGACGATTCCTTTTAATACAACATGTATTTGATCCTGAAAGAATTTTTTTTGCAATAAACCGAGTTTCAGGAAAGTTTTGGTGATCTAATTCTGACTGCAACCCTTCAATAATTATAATTTTTTTTTAAATCTCCTTAACTAATGCCATTTATTATTTATAATCTTAAATAACAATAATCAATTTTAAAACTAAAATTATAAAGAAATTACAAAAAAATTGCTTTGACGTCTATATTTATTTTCTATAAAAATAATTTACATACAATGCACTTTGTTTCATATTTCTTTCTGAGTCATTATACTTAAAAAAATTAGATAAAAACTCAGCATGTTTATTGACTTTGGGTCGTATGTATGAGTTTTTGTTCAATACAAGCATCTACAGCTGAACCAACGGTTTAAAATGGGCCAAATGTCGCAATAAGATAGGTACGAATGCCGTCACTCAGATTTATGTTGTCATATACGATTAGCAATATTTTAAACGTCTGTTTTTACGCCCACAAATTACAAACATGAGCCACGCTGCAAAGAATTCATTGAAAAGTAAGGAATTAATTTATTGCCTTTTTATAAAACGATGCTAATTGAATGTTACTTTTGACACACACAGCTTTTCTCAATTTTTTTGTATTTAGCTTTTTTTTCAACGGAGACGTAACGTAATTACTAATTACGGAACAGATTGAAGAGTGAGGTAAAATGATTTAATATGTGACACTAAAATTTATGAACATGTTTAGATGATTTACGTATTTATTATTCTAACGAAATTCAAAGATTTTTAATAGACAATCGTAGAACCGTTTGTAAATTTTTCCGATTCAAAATTAAGCTTTATTAATTTTTTAACATGATTTGTTTTTTAATTTGATGTTATAAATAAAGGGCTTTTGGAGAGAAAATTTAGATTCATTTCCTGAACAATTGGAAAAATGTTTAATTATACAAAACATTACTGAAAACAATAATCGAATACATATTGTGTTGGATTATTGAAGAGAGAAATATTGAGTTATGGTAAGTGTAGCTTGCTAAAGCTTACGTATATCTTGTACAGAGGCGCAGGAAAACGCGGATGAGTACAGTAACGAAGTGGAACAACTCCGTTGTACAGTCTCACGTAACGAAGAAGAAAAGCAGAGATTAGAAGCTGAGCTTCTTCAAGTCAAGGAAATGCTGCAACGCGAAGTATCTCGAGCGGATTCAGAAAGTAGAAGAAACGGTGTTATTATTGCCGAATATAAACAGGTAAATAATCTCAAGAACCATCTTCCTTTTAATATCAATTACTGTAATAAAAAATGTAATTTCCTTTAAGAAAATAAATTGCTTTTTACCTTTTTTATTTCTTTTCTAGATCTGCCAGCGTTTAGAGGATGATTATAATGTTACGAAAACGGCCTTGAGTGACTTACGTGTAAGTTTTTTTTTATTCAATTTTTTCTCATTTCGTAAACAATTACAGGCTTCATTGTTCCTCTTTTAAAAAAAAAAAAAAAGAATTCCTTCCCCCCTTTTTCATCCCTTCTTCAACAAACTAATTCTGGAATTTTTTTCCCATGAAATATCATGGGAAAAATCTTGTCCTATTCTGTTGAATAAAGCATGCAAATATTAAATTAAATTAAAGCATCTAAAACGCGAGAAATGGAATTTAAAAAATGCATGCAACAATTTTAATTAAGAATTGCGCAAAACTGAAATTTTGTTATCATTAAAGACTAGTTTTAAATCTGGAAGTGCTTAAGATTTTATAGTTTCAATTTATAAAAAAAGGTTAAAAGGTGAACTCTTTTTTCAAAAATAGATGAAAAAAAAGTGCTATTAGATAAATAAACATGTAAACCTATGCTTATCAACACTTCAGTAATTAAACTATATTCACTAATAATAGTACTTTTGTTTTTGATACACTTTTTATGTGCGAGATATATTCATTATTCAAAAACGTCAGACTATATTATACAGTCATCAAATCCGAAATTATCGGTTTGACCATGTCGCCCAATTTGAAAAATAAATCGCCCAATACATGTATTTTGGGTGATTTCCTCAATGTTTTGTCACCGGAAAGAAATCCTGAGCTGATTCAAATTGCCAAATTTACGATACATCGCCCAATCTCTGCCCTGGCAACCGTGGATCTATAAACTGATAATTTCGGCTGCTTTACTGTGTCACACTAAAATGCCTAGTTGGTGTCCGACTTTCTTTTTCAAAGAAAGTGAAACGATACGTATTTTGCGGGTCTGATAAAAATTTTTTTTAACGAATTTATGACTTTACTTATCACTTGAGTTTTACACTTAAATATTTATTTTCATTCCTTGAACCTCCCTTTATGTCTTTCAAGATTAGAAACTAGAAACTCTAAGCTTTCTTTCGATATGCATTTGATCAAAATCTAAGGATACACGTTTTTCATATATATGAGTTTTAATTTTTAATTTAATGAAACTACAGAAAGAACATATATTTTTGAGAAATGGTTATAACCATCGTAAAGCTTATCAAATTTGCTATCAAATCTGTTAGTTACCTAACTTTATTTGCTTTGGTTTTGACGAAATAACATTTCATTAAAAAATCGTCCACCACCAAAGTGTACTAAATTCCATTCCTCATATGTCGGTAACCACGCACTATGGTGGTTTATGGCTTTGCACCTACAGTATAGTGACCAAATGTAATTATTGGGTAGTCTTATAAAATAGAATGCCCCACCTGTATTAGTTTTAATAATACCACACCTTTAAAGAAAAATGTTGAAAACTTTTCGATACTAATCAACGAAATTCTCGTCTCCGGCTCCTGCAGCGCTTCCAACTCGACTGCGGCTTGGGCTGAAAACATCACACTCGTTGGTAAACGCCAAGTTTGCATCTTTGTATCAATAAATACTATTTTATCAAACCGGGAAAATACGTGTCGTTTCATTTCCTTTGAAAAGGTACACATCTCGTCGGACACAGAGTACGTGCTAGGAAATTACTTATTAAAAAAAATCACCTATTTAACGACAATAGGTACTATAATGACTATTTAAAAGACCAGAAATTTGGCTTATTGTTAGAAAATGAGGTAATTTTCTAATGCACACTATTTGATTTCGGACTACACGAAGTTTGTCGGACTACATAACATTTTAGGCACAAAGATTTAATGTTGATAGAAAATTCTAAATCATATAATCCATCCATTACCATAAATATTTTTTTATGGCGTATTGTTGTTCTTAAGAAGTGGGTTTTATTCTGTCTTACAATTAAATTAATTCAAAAAAATAGCCTGGCGGTCGGCGCCAGGGCCCGCCAAGCCTCGAGGCGATTCCTCGTGACTGCGTTTACTGTTTCTTACAGGGGTAAGATGTACACTTTCAAAATCAAAGCCATCAGATTAAGTATTTTTAACTTAAATTTCTAAAATTTGAAGTCCAGTTGATCAATTTCAAACTCCAAGTGTTTTAAATTAACTAATTTTGAATTTTAAGTCTTTAGGATTGAACAATATGAAATTGAAAGCCTTTTATATTTAGAGACTCTAGGTTTTAAAAATCTTTTAGTTCAAATTTTGAAGGTTAAAATTTAAGGCTTCAAAATTAAACAATTTTAATTCTAACGCCATTAAAGTTCGAAACGAATGATTAAAAATTAAGTATTGAAACGTTCGAAAGTGAAATTTGTCTAATTAAGTGCCATAAAAATGGAAAAGTTCTGAAAGATTCTAAGTCAATTGGGCACGTTCTCAATTTTTAATCGTTCAATTTCAAATACTTTCAATTCGAAAATATTTAATTGTTAAGATTTTTAATTGGAAATGGTTCAATTTCAGACGTTTTCAATTTGAAATTACACTATTTTGAATATTTACATTGTTGACTTTTTTAATTTAGCTATTGCATACTAAAATAATTATCAAACTTTCAATCCTTTGAATTGAAAATTTTTAAATTGCAACATTGCACAAGGATAAATTTAAAGCATTAAAAATTAAACTTCTTTTCAATTTAGAATTAATCAGGCATATCAATCAAATATATATCATTGATGAATAATTAACAATTTCAAAATGTGCCACATGGTGACATCGAACATTTCAATCTCAAAGCTTTAAAAAATTAAACAAGACAAAATTTCAAGTTTTAAATCAAACTTCTTTAAAATCACATAACAATTTCATATTTCAAGTTTCATTTTTCCACGATTTGAAGAATTTTGGAGATTTTCCAGTCTAAAAAATTTCCAGGTTATTTTTGGGTTTCCCGGTCCAGAGGCCACACTAATTTTGAAATATAAAATTATTTATCTACATATAACATAATAACTATAAATATTTTGTTATTTTTCTTGTACATCATACCTTTCCTAATTAAAACAATGATTTATCAATTAATTGTTTTAAAAATAGTACCTTAAATTTATTATAATATTATTAAATTAATATTTTGATGTATGTATACCATTAAGCCATTTCCCTTTCAGGGTAGGCGTGACACTACCCGATTCGAGTAGTGTTTCTAGGTTAGTTTCTTGTAGTAAATAACTACAAGTGTGGGCTCACCACACCCACGATGTGCCAACAGCACTTAGTTTTCTCGAATGGTCACCCATTCAAGCACTAACCGCGCCCAACGCTGCTTAACTTCAGTGATCTGACGAGAACTGGTTTTTTCAGCGTGGTATGGCTGTTGTTATTGATGACGAACATAATACGCACAGCTTTTGAAAATACAATTTTTGTAGCATATTAGCACCATTTCTGCATACTATATAGAAAATTAGAAATATGAAATACTTCTTCGCGCCTATTCAAAAAATTCGTGGATTGAATAAAACATTTAATATAGAGCTGGACAATATTTAATAAAACATTTCTTTTCAATCATTTCTGTGGTGGAAAGGCATATTTCGGTATCAGGTTTGAGTACTTTGCATATTGCTATTTAAAGTCCTGGTACTTCCAGACAATTTAATGGCTTAAGTGCACTATAAAATTTTAATTAAATAATCGCTCATTTCAATTCCTGTCAACACTAGACTGCCATAATCGCCAAACTGCACTGAGTATAAGGTAACCTTTTTACGCGTTCCCGAATTGCAATATTACTAATATTTGTATAACAAATTTGAAAGATATTAAAATTATGAACTTGCCCCATTTAAAATGTTCTGAACAATCTATGTTAGTGTATTTTTTATATTCAAATTTTACGTTAGGGCTAACACTCCATATAATTTTGACATAAAAATAAACTGAAGTTATTCGAACCACTTAAAAGAAATTAATTTCACTGGCTTAATAATTTAATTTAAAAGCAAATAGGCGAATATGCTGGGAACACTTTGAACTTCACCGAGATCTTTTATTTATTTTTTCTTTAATTTTGCACAAAATATTTAAAAATAAATTGAAAAATAAGACTAGGGTCCTAATATGAAAATAATCTTTTACATCCTGAATTTGACAGCATTGAGAGAATATTCAACGTCATTTATCTTGAAATAATGACAAGTGTAGATAAGCGCTTCTGTCTTTCCACCACTTTATTCCTCTATTTTCTCCCAATTTTCATGAAAAAGTTACTTTATTTTTTATTTTTTGAGAATTTTGAGCTGTGAAGCCTGCTATTGCTACCTTTTTAAAAATGTATTGAAGTATTTAGGGGCCTTCCATAAACTTCGTCGTCTCTTTGGGGGGGGGGGGGGGGGGTAAAAAAAAGGCCCCCTTGGGACTACTTGGGGGGGGGGGCGTCCGAGTCCGAGCCACGTGGTTTTACATTCAGGTGTTAAAAAGGTAAAACGCATGGCTTACTCCTTTTTTGAAATAGCGCGCGGAATCCTAAATTCGATCCTATTTCATACTTTTACGGTAATGTGACGGTTTTCTTTTATTCTCAGAAAGGACCTGTGATTCGTGTGGCGCTTATTTTGCACAGCAAATCATTGCATGGCATGGCCAGTGGTGATATTAAAATACGAACAAAAAGGATAATCTCAAAGAGAGAAACAGAATTACTGTGCGAGCTAGACATGCTCGAACCAGTAATAGAGTGGGTGAATAAAGATAACATAGAAACTGACCCACTCGTTACCCTACCTGATTTTGATGAGAATGCAGGGGAAAATGTATTCCCAGTCATCAGTAACTTACATGAATGGCTACGGTCGCCATTTGTTGATGTCTATAGTTAAAAAAAAAAAATTAAGTAAACCTCGTAATTTTTTGTTATATTTTCATTTTACAAGAAATAGAAAAAAAACCACGTAGCACCCTAGGAGGGGGGGGGGCCCCCCGAGAACCCCCCGGTGGGCCACCTGGGGGAGGGGGGTAAAAAATTTGATACTTTTATTGAAATGAAAGAAATCGTTTATTTATTACTTCTATCTACATTTAATTTTATCCACAGGCAAAAGTCTCCAAATGCGAAAAATGCAGGAGTCATATGAAGGAGTCGCCAAACATTTTATCCGATATAGCGCATCCTTTAGAAAATCGAATAGATCCTATTCTTAATAGAGCGCAAGAAAGGGTTCGAGAATTAGAATTGGAACTAGCACAGACAAAGTTGGCGCACGTTGAAGCCGAATGTAGAAATCAGGTATGAAAATGTAAACTGTGTTATGTCAGATTTTTTCTAAAGGGAAGGTTTTTGTATCAAGAAATAGTGGTAACATTGGAATTGGAGAAAGAAGAAGATTTTGCAGTTTTCTTATGATTTTAAAAACTTTTTTATCTGATGGAAACTTAACTTTTTATGAAAGAAAATTTAGGACGCTATCTGTTAGTCATCGCATTTTAGGAACTAAAAGTATTTTTTTAACAGGACCTGACACATCAGTTGCACGCGACTGCTGCAGAATTGAATGCAGCTCGAAACAGTTGGCCATGGCTTAGTAAAACTTTGTCAAGTATAAAGGAAGCGGCAAATAAAAGAGAAGTAATAAATCCTGGCGTTTTAAGACGCGATAGTGCGCCGGGTGGTGATATGCGACATGCCATACATTCGCAAAGTCGGGATAATCTTAAAGAAGTCGTGTGATGGTGAGCAATAATTTTTAACTTTTATAAATGTTTCACTTGTGTCTTAATCTCCTTCCATACTTTATCCATTTTAAATTGGAAACATCGGGTACCGACATATTCTCTGAGGAATACAGTTGGCCGTTTACATGGTCACATTTTAAAGTAATTTTTAAAGATTCCTAACAATCCTAAAATAAAAATAGCAAAGAGCCCAATCCGAACTAATTTTCTTTGTGTTTACAACATTTTTACATTTTAACTTTTTTATATTAGATCAATCGGGTTCGGATTTAAACAATTTTGCACACTCCATATTTCACTGAAGACAATCCATTTGACACCTGCCAGAGCAAAAAAATCCAGTAACGGCGGTTATTTAAATAAACATTTTATTTTTTTTTAAACGGCTTGCGGGACCCTAAATAGTTTTGTCAACACCCACCTCAAAAGTAAGGACTTTTATGCCTCTACTTCGATCCAGCAGATAGTGCAAGAATAATATTTGCTCATGTGCACTTTGAAACCTATCCATTTTGCGAATCGACACAATGGCCGCGCATGCGAACTTTAGATATTGCACACCGGTTTTCCCATAAATTGCCACCCAATACAACAACGCCCTACTTCGAATCCGATTGGAGTAGTTTGGTTTTGTAGGTAGGGTCCCTTCAGAAATAATGCCCCAAATTAGAGCGTACTAAAACAATTTGCCAACAGATTTTGGAATCCCTTCTATTTTAGAATTACAGGAAGACTTTTGCGTTCTTTTCCGTTGATGTAAACTTACTTTTAGCTTCTCCTCGGGGAAAACCGATAATAAACTTATTACCTTTCCGAAAAATTTTTGCCAAAAAGGTAATTCAAAGTAAGGTTTTTAGATAAATAATTTTAGTTTATATATGTCGTAGGTGATTAGGAAACTTAGGGTTTTGGCTAAAACCCTAGGGAATTAGCTAACCGTAGGATTTTACGAAAATCTTACATTCCTTTTCTATAAATCCCTAGTTTATTCAGGAACTTAGAACACTTTCAGGTCATTTCTCTAAATTCTTAAATTGCTTTAGGTATTTAGCAAAATCTCATATTTAAACATAGAATTAGTCTGAATTAGGAAAACTGGAATATCGGATATGTATAATGTTAGTGTAGCAAGATATACTAACGAAGTACAATCGGCTAAAAGGAATTCGTGGAGGGGGCATTGTCAGGGCATTCAAAATTTACCTGATACTGCGAAACTCCAGAGAACTTTAAAGAAAAACACTACATGTCACCTGAGGGCATTGATTTTACCAACAGGGGGCATGGCAGAAACGGCTAGCGAAATCCTCGAACACCTCATGCAGATGCACTTCACTGGTTCCGAACCTGGGCCAATGGGGATGACTGGAGGATGGCAAGTCAGATCGCGGGATCTTGTAGCTGGTGGGAGGGCTTACGGGTCTCATTAGACTATAGATCTGGAATAGGTGAACCTGAGGGGCTGCATCGCGAGGTGTAGCTACTGTGGGGAACTGACGGACTCTAGTCAGTGGGACTTAAACTACTATCCGTTCACGATACGAAGGCCCCTCCAAAACAGCTGTACATTTTTGTAATCTACTCGTAAGAAAAAAATCGCATAAAAACGCAGCTTATACTATGACAAAGCTCACTTTATTGCACTTAAGACAAGTCCCCATTTGTTTATGTACAAAAATTCGCTTGGAAAATATCCTTCGCGAAAAGGTAAAAACCGTGGTTTTTTCGCGTCACTCTGTCCTTGCTTAACTTTCGATAAGGACATCTTTGAAATGAACAGTGTAACAAATTTGAAAAAAATCATATAGATACTTTCATATTTTGACCTTACATACGTGAAAACAAAATTGCAATATATTAATAACAATTAATGTAAAATGAATTTAAACATGACTATGCTATCTCTGGTAACATACGTAGTAGAGAGTTATATTTTGGCTTAAACTGCTTGGAAAATTTCAACAAATGCAATCGAGTAATAATTAGGAATGATAATCTTCATACCTATTAATTAATAACAAATAATCGTGGAAGACCGACGAATGGTAGTGTGGGTGTGAGGACACAGCGGGATACCATAACTGACGGGTCTCTTCATTGAAAAAAAGTAGCTACTGCACGAAAAGTTGCCATTGGAAATCAAAGTATCTTTTTCCTCTTTTCAGAAGTTGATGAAAGAGCAGACACCCTGAGGTGACCCTTTAGCTATGGTATCCCATAGCCATAGTCTCCTCACACCCACACTAACATTCGTCGGTCTTCCAGGATTATTTGTTATTAATTCATAGGTTTTAAGATTTCTATTCCTAATTTTTATTCGATTGTATTTTTTGAACTTTTCCAAGCAATGTAAGACAAAATATAACTCTCTACTACGTACATTACGAGAGATAGCATAGTAATGTTGAAATGCATTTTACGTTAATTGTTATTAATATATTGCAATTTTGTTTTCACGTATGTATAGTCAAAATATGAATGCATCTATATGATTTTTTTTCAAATTTTTCACATTGTTCAGTTCAAAGATGTCGTCATCGAAAGTCAAGCAAGGACAGAGTGACGCGAAAAAAACCACGGTTTTCATCTTTTCGCGAAGGATATTTTCCAAACCAATTTTTGTACATAAACAAATGGAGACTTGTTTTAAGCGCAATAAAGTAAGCTTTATCATGGTATAAGCTGTGTGTTAATGCAATTTTTTTCTTACGAGTAAATTACAAAAATGTGCAGCTGTTTCAAGGGGCCTTCCTATCGTGAACGGATAGTAAGGAGCGATCCTTCCAGGAGGTAATGGCAAAGCCTCTTGGAATATCGAGAGCGCGAGTTCTCATGCTCCCAAGCTGAGATGTGTTCGCCGTGTCAACAGCTGAATGGCACCAGGGTCAACAAATCATTGAAGACCCCGGCCTGCCCCCCTGAGTAGAGGCGGGTAGGCGGGAGTCTCAAAGGAGGTGTCTTAACGGAGACTACATACCATAGTATGTAGACCCGCCCCCTGCAAGCGGGGCTGTGTGGGGGGTGTTTCTTATTTCCCTAGGTTTTCGTGGGACAAATATGAACTACCAACAAATTAAAAAACAAAATATAAACGATGATGGGCCAGTTTCGGGACACTCCTCTAACCCACCGCCAAAAGTGGGAGGCTCTTTGGGGGCAATCCACTATAGGCGGTGCGAAATATTGATGATGGTGAAGACAATCTTGTCGCAGCCGTAGAAGTTAAAGAAGAGGAACCGTTGCGGAGGAAAAAGGAAGAGAGACCGCAGGGCGCGTCTCGCAAACAGCAGCCATGGCTCCCCACAGGGGGCAGTGACTGCGGAAACTCTACCTGGAGCAACTCCTCAGGCTTATTACATAGGCAAGAGGAAGAAGGGCTCCAGAGAAACTCCCCCAATCAGTGAGTTGAAATGGCAGAACGCTCTGGTAACACAGGCCCTCACTTTCGCACATATGGCTGACAACGCCCTGGTGAGAGTTGTCGTTACGTCGGGTTATCCTGAGAACTGCCTAACTCTGGAGGAGTTGGACAGGCTGAGGGATGAAATCTCTAAAGAGATTGATGCGTTGCCCCGCGAGGGGCGCGCCCCCAGATTCAATGACATCTTCATCAGGTCGGGGGCCATAGTTGTTGAGGCCGCGGAAATCTAGTCGCGAGACTGGATAGTGGAAAAAAACCCAACGTTTAGGCTTAAAGGAGGTCTAAACTTGGAATTCAAGGGGACGGAGTGTTTGCAAAGATACCGCAGATCAACCGTACTGATTCCCGGCATCCCCGAGAGTCCGGCGACCGTTCTGAGGCGCCTGAGCTTTCAGAACCCGTCTCTACGAACTGATTTGTGGAATGTATTTTCCGACAGGCAGGAATCCAGGCCGAAGGGGAGAGGCTGGATTCTAGTCGCTGGTCTTCCCGAATCCTCAATCAGAGCCCTTGCGGCTTTAGATTATCGACCCCATCTAGGGGCGAGTGGGTTACTTTCCGAGTGACCCAACTGGGATCCGCAAGGGGACCAGAAGTGTCCGGAGGTGCCCCGAATCAGCCTTTCAATGGCTGAGACGGGAATCTCCATGATGCAAATTAATTTGCACCACAGCAAAGGTGCCTCGGCGGTTCTAGCCAGACGCATGTTTGTTGTGCAGACAGGGCTTGCCCTAATCCAAGAACCCTGGTTATTAGGGTGGTTCGAAAATAAATACTTTTGGAAGACCCAACAATTGAAATTGGCAATACAGCGAATTTTGAAAATGTTGATTTTGGTATTTTATGAACTTATCTTTATAACATGCAGTTGAAACATTTTTGTGAGCACTGTGTGGGTTTTTTAAACATAGAAATACACTAGAAAAAAAATCCACAAAACCCAGGAATCGTAATTGGCAAAACAACGAATTTAAAAAATTTTGATTTTGGTATTTTATGAACTTATCTTCATAATATGTAGTTGAAACATTTTTGTGAGCATGTATGGAGTTTTTAAATATATAAATACTCTAGAAAAAAATCCACAAGTCCCAGGAATCGAAATTGGCAATACAGCGAATTTAAACATTTTTGATTTTGGTATTTTATGAACTTATCTTTATGACTTGTACTTTAAACATTTTTCTGAGCTTTCGTGGGTTTTTTGAGCATAGAAATACACTAGAAAAAAATCGACGAGACCCAGAAATCGAAATTGGCAATAGAGCGAATTTAAAAATGTTTGATTTTGGTATTTTATGAACTTATCTTTATAACTTTTAGTTTAAACATTTTGCTGAACATGTGTGGGTTTTTTAAACATATAAATACACTAGGAAAAAAATCAACAAGATGCAGGAATCGAAATTGACAATAGAGCGAGTTTTTAAAAATTTTGATTTTGGTATTTTATGAACTTACTTTTATAACTTGTAGTTTGAACATTTTTCTGAGCATGTGTGAGTTTTTTAAACATAGAAATACACACAAAAAAATCTATAAGACCCAGAAATCGAAATTGGAATGACAGCAAATTTTCTTATTTCGGAATTTGGTATCTAACAGAATTAATATTTTTTATTTATAAATTTTAACATTTTTCGAACTTGTGTGGAATTCTTAAGCCTATAAATACACTAGAAAAAAAGTCGACAAGATCCAAGAATCTTAACCCGATCCGTTTATCGTGGGTCGTTTCAGATCCAAGGCATTTTTCTTTTGTCTCATTACTCAGAATCCGTGTACCCCGGTAATACCTATCCCCACCCTAAAAAATCTTTAGGACTAGAGGACCCTCTGTGCTGAATCGTGTTTCCCCAGCGACAGCTTCGCCTTCGCAGTGAGCAGATCAAGTTCGCGTTGGGTCTGAAACGACCCACGATAACTTTAACTTCGGTCCAAAACTCGTTTTGAGCGTCAGGGTAAGTTTTTGAATTTGTATGAAGTTTATGAGTATTTTCGAAAGATCTTTCTTTTTTTGAGTCATATATTGATTTTTAACTCTTATAGCATGGCGCAGCGTACATCCACTGAATTCTCAAGAATTCTTCGTCCATGTACGGAACGAGTCAACGAGTCATTGTAAGAGGATAGTATTTAAGGCGTGAACATATTGTTCTTTTTTCTTCATGAATATGTATAATTTTCTACGAAAATAAAATTTTTATACTTCGAAATATGTGGGCGTCCACATGAAAAGTGTCCTCATGGCCGGTTCTAGTTTAGGAGATATTCGCGTCTTTCTAACTTGAGGTCAGAATTATCATTTTTTAGTTTGAGTTGGGGATGATACTGGACCTATAGTGAATTAATTGGTATATACTCGTATCCAGATAGTAACCGGAAGTAGGCATATTTCATGTTCAAAGACAAAATATAACATGTGTGCTTATGGTACTCGCCAAGTTTAGATGCGTTTTCTCGAAAAACGGTTTTTTGAAGTTCCAAATTCAAAAATGCCCCACTGACTCATTTTTCAACTTAGGGGGTTCATTTTGGGCCTAAAATTCGGGGAATTTATCCGAATATTTGCTTCTGTACGTAACTCCATACCGACCATAAGGGCCCTTTTCATGCGGACCCCCACATATAACGAGTTATTTCTTGAAACTTCAAATTTCCTCTTTCGAAAAAAGCACTAATTGACACCACAAACTTGAGCATTTCTTTTGTTCCCATCGAGTTTGTAATTTTTGCCGTAAAAATACGCTTTTTGAACTTTACAATGCTATTTGAAAAATTCAAATATCTCAATTTGTTCAAAAGTTATGAATTTTTTAGTAAATGTCTGCATTTTCGGGAGATGGTTGTGTTTATCACTAAAATAAAAATATTCGTTTAAATTTTTTTGCAATCTTTATGATGTTCCCTTAAAGGGGAAGTGTTCAAGAGTGTACAGGAATTTAACAGATTTTTTTATTGATAATTGAGCGTTTTAACATGCCTTGGGTCTGAAACGATCCACGATAACCTGAGAAGGTGCCAAAAAAGCGATAACCTGATCGGGTTAATTGAAAGCAGCAACTTTTAAAATGCTGAATCGGTGTTTATTGAATTTAAAAAGTTACCTGTGAACCTGATTTCCTTAGATGCAATTCTTTTTCGAACTGAAAGAAGGTATCGTTCTTTGTGCATGCAATTTCACCCAATTTTTTCTTTTTTCATCCAATTTAAAAAAATGTTAAAAATATAAATAAAAAAAATTAATTCTGTTAGATACAAAATTCCGAAATAAGAAAATGTGCTGTCATTCCAATTTCGATTCCTGGGTCTTGTCGATTTTTTTCTAGTGTATTTCTATGTTTAAAAAACCCAAATCTGCTCACAAAAATGTTTAAACTACAAGTTATGAAGATAAGTTCACAAAATACCAAAATCAAAATTTGAAAAATTCGCTGTATTGCCAATTTCCATTCCTGGGTCTGGGGGATTTTCTTTCTAATGCATTTTTGTCACTAAAAAGTTTTCATGTACCTCAAATAATTCTCCTCTTATTTGCAAGCGTGTTAAAAAAAATTCCAAAACAATGATTAATTAAATAGGAATTATCTTTCAGAAAATGATAGATTAAAATCCGAAAAAAATCGAGAAGACTTTTTTGTCCTCCAGGTATGTAAAAAAAATTGGAACTCAATAAAATGTTAAAACTCTGAAAACAAGAAATTTTTTAAACCTCTTTTTCGAGCGCGGGTAATCAAGCTGCATGTCGATCGATTCCAAATTAATTATACTTTTTTAGGACCCCAATACGCTACTTTTCCGCGTTGTAGCGATTTCGAATTCCAAAAGTATTTATTTTCGACCAACCCTACTGGTTATACAGGGAAAGGATTTGTGGCTTGTCAGGATGTGGCTCCATATATAAGGAACCACGCGAAAAAACGACAAGGGCATGCATAGCCGTCAAGGGTATGGATGCGATCTTGGTGCCTAAATTCTGCTCCAGAGATCTCACCGTTATCAAGGTGAGACTCAGCGGCAGTAGCGGAGAAAGGCTAGAAGTGTTTATTGCCTCGGCTTATTTCCCTGGCGATGCCGAGGGACCCCCGCCTCCCAGAGAGGTGGAGTTTCTAATTCGGGACTGTCAAGAGAACGAGATTCCTCTGCTGTTGGGTTGTGATGCAAACTCTCATAACACGGTGTGGGGAAGCACAAACATCAATGACAGAGGGAGAGATTTAATTTAATACATAGCGGGCACAGAGCTGGAGATTCTGAATCGCGGTGATACTCCCACATTTTAGACTAAGAACAGGAGTGAAGTTCTCAATTTGACTCTTATGTTCGGGTTTACTGAGGAGCAGGGTAGTGGACAGGAGAGTCTCTCTCGGTTCACAAATATATCCTGTTTCGATTAACCCTAGGAAACCCGGTGCCATGATTAGAAACCCCAGAAATACATTTTGATGAGTTGGAGCACGCCGCGGATTTACTGCGAAGGGCTCTCACTACATCATATAAGAACAATTGTCCTACAAGCACATTTAAGTCTAGGAAGCGAGCAGAATGGTGGAATACCCACCTGGAGAGACTCCGTAAAAAGACAAGAATGCTGTGCAATAGGTCAAATAGAACTAAATTGCCTTCAGACTGGGACATCTATAAGACGGCCCAGTATGAATACTGTTTCAATTGGAATTGCTTTGCCTTAGGTGGCTCAGCAACTTAGTTTGATGTTTATGTATTTCAGCACTAAACTCACTACACTTTAGATCCCGAATTATTTTTAAAGAAAAAAAAGGGTTAATTCTAAAATGGTCGACGTAGGGATGTGAAATAAAAGTTCGTTTTATGGGCAAAAGCCGTACGGCATAAAAAAACTCCACATTTATTGAAGGAAAATAAACCACAAGAGATTTGCACAAAATGATTCACTAAAGCAAGACTCGAAATCACAAGAATGATTTGAAATAGAGAACAACCTCGCGCTCGCGGCGAACCGACGTTGGCGTCACATACTCGCGGTCACGATGCTCGTTCGTTTTTAGATATATGGAGATTTTGATTCTATTTTATTAGATAGACATCCTGATTCGCTTTAGTAGGAATCAGTACTACCTTCCAGTAGATATCGATTTATAATTTCGCGCTTAAAGATTCATACATAACGCGAATTGGTTCATATAACAAAGGTGTTACGCCGTAACATACTCCCGGCCAAAGCTGCGAAATGAGTTGAATTACATTCAACGAAATGATGCAGAGTTATATATAACTATGATAAATAATAATGAATATAAATACACGTTTAGCCTTAGAACTAATATCAATATATAACGGTAAACAACGTTAACATTGAAAGATAGTTAACATTAGTAATACTGAAGTCAGCTTCCTTTGGAGGGACTGCTCTGATGATTTGGTAATCTGATCACAACGAAGTAATGTTTAAAATTGCTTGACAACTAATTGGACGTTGTCTTTAAAATGAAGGTTTGAAAGAAATCTAACGTATTTACAATATGTACAATGAGTTTGACTCAACTCATATCAGTTTGGTCGACTTTGACTTTAAAAGATTATTACGAGAAAACATATTTACAAAATATACAAGAAGCTTTAAATTCAATCAAAATCGTTCAGTCAGCTGACTTAAGGTTTTACGCAATTGGTGAAAGACACAATCGGGTTATGTTGCGTTTATAAACGCCGTTCGCAGTCTTGATTGATGCAACTCTAGCGATGCCGTCGCTCTCTGTATACACCTCGAGGATTACCCCCATCGGCCATCTTGCACATCCAATATTATCCTCCTTTAGAATAAAATCGGAACCAGCCTTCAATTCTTCAGTGGATTTATGCCATTTTTGACGAGTTTGGAATTCATCAAGGTACTCCATGTACCACTCATTCCAAAAGTCCTGTCGAGCCTTGTTGATGAAGTTGTAGGTTGACAGTCTGTTATCTGGAACTGAAACGAGATTTTTATCAGGTAAAAAATTGAAAGGTCGACCTATTAACTGGTGAGCAGGAGTTATAGCTAAATGATCATTAGGATCAGCCGGATGAGCGTATAAAGGCCGAGAATTTAAAATTGCTTCGATTTCAATTAAAAAAGTGTTAATTTGCTCATACGTTAGTTTTTGATCTTTCAATACACGCTTCAAGTGATGTTTGAAACTCTTTACAGCTGCTTCCCAAAGACCGCCGAAATGAGGGGAAAAAGGTGGATTGAAGTGCCACTCAATTCCTTTGGATAAAGCAAAATTTCCTACAGCTTGCTTGAAGTTCTTTATTAGCCCCTACGAAGTTTGTACCATTATCCGAATAGATGTTCTGGAACACCCCTTCGACTGATAAATCTGCGTAAAGCTGCTAGAAAACCTTCTGTCGAGAGATCAGTTGCAAGTCCGATATGCACCGCCTTAGACACCATACAGATAAAAACACAACCATAGGTTTTGCTGAAACTTCTGTTGCGATACTTCTTTTCTTTGATGAGAATAGGACCGAAAAAATCTTCCCCCGTGCGACTGAAAACTGGCGCTTCCGTTACCCTAACTTCAGGCAAGACAGCCATTTGAGCCTGCATCATTTTAGGTCGTTGTCGAATACATTCGACGCATTGATGAACAATTTTCCTGACTTGATTTTTTCCATTCAAAATTCAGAATTTTTCCCTGAGAGTGTATAGAGTCAATTGGATACCGGAGTGCTGATTGTAGATCAAATCTGACTTTTTCAAACGACCACCCACGCGAATGAGATCGCACTCGTCGAGAAAAGGATTCAACTCATCGAATATGGTAGACTTTCGATACGAAACTGTGGTTTCACCGGAAGCCGCCTCTCAAGTGTTCGCGAGAAGTTTGATCTTCTCCGGGAATCTTTCACGTTGTATCATCGCTACCAAACGACGTTCAGCATCGATAATTTCTCGACATGATAGTGGACGATCTGTCAGAGGTTTTAGGTTTTTCTAACGTAGAAAATAAGCAACGAGTCTTGTGAGACGTTTGAATGATGAAAACCGAGAATAGATTTAGTCACAAGTTGCAGTACTAAGCAAGCAAACACCCCCTTTCAAACGAGGCACTTTTGCCGACAATGGTTCGACAGACCTAGGCCATTCTTTTTCAGATTGAGCTAACCAACTGGGACCTGTAGTCTAAAACTTATTTTTGATGAAATCTAATGGTAGTTGTCCCCCAGAAAGCGAATCGGCAGGATTATCTTCCGATCTAATGTGTCTCCACTGGAATTGATCTCCTAGAGATTGGATATCAGCAACCCTATTCGATTCAAAGGTCTTCAGCAAATGAGGAGCCTTTTTCAACCAACACAATACGATTGTGGAATTGGACCAGAAGGTCACACTCCTTATCGGAAACTCGAATTGCGCTTTTGATTCGACGTATAGTTTTTTGAGAATTGAAGCTGCACAAAGTTGTAGCCGTGGAATTGTGACACCACATAATGGAGCCACCCTAGGTTTACTACATACTAGGTTAACTGTAACAATACCCTTCGCATCAAGAGATCTAATGTAGAAACATGCTCCATAACCATGAAGACGTGCATCGCAAAAACCATGGATTTCGACTTCGATTGGATTTTCGCACAAGAATTTTCGCGGCATTAAAATATTCTGCAAAAATGAGAGCTGATCAGTTAATAATTTCCATTTGGTATGAATGTCTTGAGGAAGTGATTCATCCCAAGTGATTTTAGATTTCCAACACTCTTGTATCAAGACTTTGGCGTAGAGACCCACTGGCCCCAAAAGTCCGAGTGGATCGAAAATTTTTGAAATTTCAGATAGAAGTTTTCTCTTGGTAGAAGTGTTTTGAGCTTTGATGGCTCGAACCGTGTATGTAAGGATATCGCGTTGGGAATCCCAAATAATTCCGAGAGTTTTCTGAACAGGATTTTCTTCAATGACACAATCTAGATTGAAAATTTTCTTTTCGATGTTATTTAGAATGGAAGTATGATTAGAAGACCATTGTCTGATAGCAAAACTACCACGACCTAGCAATTCGATCATTTCATCGCGAATACTTAGAATTTCATCAACGGAATTTGCACCAGAAACTAGATCATCAACGTAAAAATCCCGTAAGAGAATTTTACTGGCACGTGGAAACTCCTTACCTTCATCGCGAGCAAGCTGATGTTAGGTGCGAATTGCGAGAAAAGGTGCACAAGCAATTCCGAACGTTACTGTGTTTAATTGTGTAACGCGGCGTTTTTCTTAAGATAATAAAAGAGAATATTTGGTCCCTTAAGGCCTCGCACAAATGTAAATAGAAATAAGATACAATATTCCATAGCCCGGGCGCCAGCCTTCCTAAGGGAAATCCTAAACAAATCGCTGAATGGCTCAGAACCCAAAAACGATAACGATAAGAAACGGTAAAATAGAGCGATAGGCGATAAACGATTTTATCTTAGAAAAATCCAGAGATCCAAAAGGCTACGGCTAGTCCAGTCCTTAAAGTAGAGGGGGAGGCTCACATAAATATTTGGCAAGATTCTATTTAAATATTCAAATTGAAAAAACAAGTTTATTACTAACAATATGAATGCAAACAGATCTGACCGAAATGGTGATAAAATGACAATTGGTAATAATAAAGGTGACGGTAAAATACATTAGAGATTCTATATAAAAAAAGGAAAGAGAATGTCGCTAATATATAGTATAACCGAATTTGTGGGACACATGTAAATTTACATTTATTCAATAATAAAAATGGTTGTTAAATTAAGCCGGTCGGGACGCAGTTACCAAATAGAAGTTTGGGGAACACTTTCTAATTTAACAACAACAAAAGTGTCAAACACTGAGATTTAAACATAGCGGGGTACAGAACTATATCAAAGTCGGGAGAGTACGAGAGAAAACAGGTCGGCAATAAGGTCGCAAAAGGGGGCCATTTTAAAGGGCATTAAATGATTAGAGCAGGTAATGACAAAAGTAAGGACATAATTAATAAAAAAATATTAAATACTCCACAGATAAATGCTACAGAATTAAAAGGGACGAAAAAGGGATCGATAATATAAATAGAACGATATTTTTATTCAAATATTTCGGTACTTAAGATAAAGGGAAAAGGGGGTCGGTAATTCAAATAATGCCTTTCTTGAATTTGAACATTTTGTCACTCAAAATAAAGGGGTAAAGGGATCGATAATTCACATAACTAGAGGCTCATACGCGCGCCCCGCGCGCGACCAATTTATTTACATGTAATTATTTTATTTGGAAATGTAGTTCAATAAAATACCATTACATTAATTTTTACTTGAATAATTTTTATTTGTACACGGCTTCGCATGGATACCCTCTCACGATGCAGAATAAATAATTGTGCAACTCTAAACATTTTCATGCAACTTCGGAAAAAAACCTATAAAATGTCGGCGCGTACAAATGTTCATAGAAATACACAGTAAATGATCTCGACTCGAGAACAGTCCAGATGTCAAGCCATTTCGAGCGTGCATAGCACTCGGATGGATGACCATCTGCGACGTATCCGACCGAGTTGTGTATTCGCTGCGTTTTAACCTCAGTTTCAATTAATGTGTTTGACGGCAGGGTTTCTTCGATAAATTGCCAAACTCTTAATTTGCTCATGAAAATATTTTAAATAATTAATCAATCTTGGAAATTTGAAGAGCATAATAGAAAGAAGTCATCGGAACGATATTCTTAGTTAATTCTGTAAAAAATTCACCCTATTCGTTGAAAAATAGCCAAATTCTTATATTTTCATCAAATTTGTTTAAATAATTAATAATTCTTGTAAATTTACAAAACAACATAGAAAAGAGCATCGGAAAGACAATCTTAGTTGACTCCGGAAACAAATTTTGTCTATTCCTTGAGAAATGCCCAAACTCTGAATATGCTTATGAACATTGTTTAAATAATTAATAATTATTGTAAATGTGCAAAGTATCGTAGAAAACAGTTATTGAAAATACATTCTTTGTTCATTCTGGAAACAAATTGGGCCTATTCTTTCAGAAATAGCCAAACTCTTAATTTTTTAATGAAAATTGTTCAAATAATTAATAAATCTTGTAAATTTGCAAAACAATACAGAAAAAAGGCATCTGAAATATATTCTTATTTAATTCTGTTAAAATTGAGCCTGCTCCTTGCAAAACAGCCAAACTCTGAATATGTTTATAAAAATTGTTTGAATAAATAGTAATTACTGTAAATTTGCAAAGTACCGTAGAAAAGAGTTATTGGAAAGACATTCTTGGTGATCCCGTAAATAAACTGAGCCCATTCATTGAAAAATGGCTGAACTCTTAATTTTTTGAAATAATTAATAATTATTGTAAAGCAAAGCATCATAGAAAAAGTCATCGGAAAGATATTCTTGGTTAGTTCTGCAAAAAAATTGAGCCTATTCGTTGAAAAATAGCCAAATTCTGAATTTTGTATGAAAATTGTTTAAATTGTTAAAAATTATTGTAAATTTACAAAGCAACATAGAAAAGAGTCATCGGAAAGATATTCTTAGTTGACTCCGTAAAAAAATTGTGCCTATTCCTTGAAAAATAGCTAAACTCTGGATATTTTGATAAACATGTTTAAATAATTAATAATTATTGTAAATTTTCGAAGTACTGAATATAAATAGGAAAGAGTTATCCGAAAATCATTTTTTATTGATTCCGTAAACAAATTGAGCCTACTCGTTGAAAAATGGTCAAACTCTTAATTTGTTTATCAACATTGTTTAAATAATAATTAATTCTTTGAAATTTGCAGAGCACTATAGAAAAATGTCACCGGAAAGATATTCTTATCTAATTTTTTAAAAAATTGAGCCTATTCGTTGAAAAATAGCCAAACTCTAAATTTTGTAATCGAAATTGTTTAAATAATTAATAATTGTTGTAAATTTACAAAACATAGTAAAGAGTCATCGGAAAGACAATCTTAGTTAACTCCGTAAACAAATTGTTCTGAATGTGTCTATGAAAATTGTTTAAATAATTGATCATTATTATAAATTTTTAAAGTATCATAGGAAATAGGTATTTAAAAAACATTCTTTATTAATTCCGCAAACAAATTGAGCCTATTCTTTAAAAAATAGCCAAACTCTTGATTTGTTTATCAAAATTGTTTAAATAATAATTCATTCTTTGAAATTTGCAGAGCATTATAGCAAAAAGTCACTGGAAAGATATTCTTACTTAATTCTATTAAAAATGGAGCCTATTCGTTACAAAAAAGCCAAAATCTCAGTTATTTAATTGAAATTGTTTAAATAATTGAAAATTATTGTAAATTTACAAAGCAACATAGTTAACAGTCATCGGAAAGATATTCTTAGTTGAATTCGTAAACAAATTGAGCCTATTCGTTGAAAAACAGCCAAACTCTGAATATGTTTATGAAAATTGTTTAAATAATTAACAATTATTGTAAATTTGCAAAGTAACATAGGAAAGACTTATTTTTAATACATTCTTTTTGGTTCTGTGAACGAACGGAGCCAATTCGTTAAATGTAATGATATGTTTAGGAAAATTGTTAAAATACTTAATAATTATTGTATATTTGCAAAGTATCGTAGAAAAGATTTATTGGAAATACATTCTTTCTTGATTCCCTAAACTAATTGATCCTATTCGTTGGAAAATGACCGGGCTCTTACTTTGTTCATGAAAATTGTTTAAATAATTAATAATTCTTGAAAATTTGCAAAGCATCACACAAAAAAGTCATCGGAATGATATTCTTAGCTAATTCTGTAAAAAAATTAGCATATTTCTTAAAAAATTGCCAAACTCTACCTATTTGTTAAAAAATAGTCAAACTTTAAATTTCTGTATGCAAATTGTTTAAATTATTATTAATTCTTGTAAATTTACAAAGCAACATATAAAAGAGTCATCGGAAAGACATTCTGAGTTGATTCTGTAAACAAATTGAGCTTATTCGTTTATGGAAATTGTTTAAATAATTAATCATTCTTGTGAATTTACATAAGCAACATAGAAAATAGTCATCAGAAAGACTTTTCTTAGCATCATAGAAAAAAGTAATCTGAAAGATATTCTTACTTAATTCTGTAGAAAATTGAGCCTATTCGTTGAGAAATAGCCAAACTCTTAATTTTTTAATCAAAATTGTTCAAATAATTAATAATTTTTGTAAATTTATAAAGCAACATAGAAAAGAGTCATCGGAAGGATATTCTTAGTTGATTCTGTAAATGAAATTGAGCCTATTCGTTAATAAATAGCCAAATTCTGAATTTCTTTATGCAAATTGTTTAAATTATTAATAATTATTGTGAATTTACGAAGCGACATAGAAAAGTGTCATCAGAAATACATTCGTAGTTAATTTGCAAACAAACTGTACATATTCCTTGAAAAATAGCCAAACTCTGAATATGTTTATGAAAATTGTTAAAATAATTAATAATTATTATATATTTGCAAAGTATCATGGGAAAGAGTTATTTGAAATACATTCTTTCTTAATACCCTAAACTAATTGATCCTATTCGTTGAAAAATGGCCAAGTTCTTGATTTCTTTATGAAAATTGTTTAAATAATTAATAATTCTTGGAAATTTGCAAAGCATCATATAAAAATAGTCATCGGAATGATATTCGTAGTTAATTCTGTAAAAATGTAGCCTATTCGTTAAAACATAGACAAATTATAAATTTTCAATGAAAATATTTTAAAACATTATTAATTCTTATAAATGTACAAAGCAACATAGAAAAGAGTCATCAGAAAGACTTTCAATGTCATCATAGAAAAAAGTAATCGGAAAGATATTCTTGGTTAATTCTATAAAAAAATTGAGCCTATTCGTTGAAAATAGCCAAAATCTGAATTTGTAAAGAAACATAGAAAAAGAGTCTTCTGAAAGACATACTTTTTGACTCCGTAAACAAATTGTGCCTATTCCTTGAAAAATAGACAAGCTCTGGATATGTTGATAAACATTGTCTAAATAATTAATAATTATTGGAAATTTTCAAAGCATCGTACATAGGAAAGAGTGATTTGAAAAACATTTTTTATTGGTTCCGTAAAAAAATTGAACCTATTCGTTGAAAAATGGTTCAACTCTTCATTTGTTTATCAACATTGTTCACATAATAATTAATTCTTTGAAATTTGCAGAGCATTATATAAAAAAAGTCATCGGAAAGATATTCTGACCTATTTCTGTAAACAATTGAGCCTATTCATTTAAAAATAGCCAAACTCTTAATTTCTTAATCGAAATTGTGTAAATAATTAATAATTCTTGTAAATTTATAAAGCAAAATAGAAAAGAGTAATCAGAAAGATATTCTTAGTTAATTCTGTGAAAAAATGTAGCCTATTCGTTGACAAATAGCTGAAATCTGAATTTGTTTATGAATATTGTTCAAATAATTATTAATTATTGTATATTTGCAAAGTATCGCAGAAAATAGTTATTGGAAATACATTCTTTGTTGATTCTGGAAACAAATTGGGCTTATTATTTCAGAAATAGTCAAACTCTTAATTTTTTGATGAAAATTGTTCAAATAATTAATAAATCTTGTAAATTTGAGGAACAATATAGAAAAAAGTCATCTGAAATATATTCTTATTTAATTCTGTTAAAATTAAGCCTACTCCTTGAAAAATAGTCAAACTCTGAATATGTTCATAAAAATTGTTTGCATAAATAATAATTATTGTAAATTTGCGAAGTACCGTATAAAAGAGTTATTGGAAATACATTCTTGGTCACTGGAAAGATATTCTTACTTAATTCTATAAAAAATGAAGCCTATTCGTTAAAAAATAGCAAAGCTCTCAGTTTTTTAGTTGAAGTTGTTTAAATAATTGAAAATTATTGTAAATTTACAAAGCAACATAGATAACAGTCATCGGAAAGATATTCTTAGTTGAATTCGTAAACAAATTGAGCCTATTCGTTGAAAAACAGCCAAACTCTGAATGTGTTTATGAAAATTGTTGAAATAAATAACAATTATTGTAAATTTGCAAAGTAACATAGGAAAGACTTATTTTTAATATATTCTTTTTGGTTCTGTAAGAAAATTGAGCCAATTCGTTAAAAATAATGATATTACAAATAATAATTCTTGTAAATTTACAAAGCAGCATTCCTGGAAAAATAGACATACTCTGAATATGTTCATGAAAATTGTTAAAATAATGATTAATTATTGTATATTTGCAATTTATCGTAGAAAAGATTTATTGGGAATACATTATTTCTCGATTCCCTAAACTAATTGATCATATACCTTGAAAAATGACCATGTTCTTAATTTGTTTATGAACATTGTTTAAATAATGAATAATTCTTATACATTTGCAAACCATCATACAAAAAAGTAATTGCGAAGATATTCTTAACTAATTCTGTAAGAAAATTTAGCATATTTGTTAAAAAATAGCCAAACTCTACCTATTTGTTAAAAAATAGGCAAACATTAAATTTCTTTATGAAAATTGTTTAAATTATTATTAATTCTTGTAAATTTACAAAGCAACATAGAAAAGAGACTCCGTAAACAAATTTGGCCTATTCCTTGAAAAATAGACAAACTCTGAATATGTTCAGGAAAATTATTAAAATAAT
>CAKNYM010052151.1:22275-61580 GCA_932195095.1 Andricus curvator | reverse complement strand
AAAAGATTTATTGGGAATACATTATTTCTTGATTCCCTAAACTAATTAATCCTATTCGTTGAAAAATGACCTGGTTCTTAATTTGTTGATGAAGATTGTTTAAATAATTAATAATTCTTGAAAATTTGCAAATCATCCTACAAAAAAGTCATTGGAAAGATATTCTTAGCTAATTCTGTAAAAAAATTAGCATATTTGTTAATAAATAGCCAAACTCTACCTATTTGTTAAAAAATAGGCAAATATTTAATTTCTGTATGAAAATTGTTTGAATTATCATTAATTCTTATAAATTTACAAAGCAACATGCCAACAGCCATACCACGCTGAAAAAACCAGTTCTCGTCAGATCACTGAAGTTAAGCAGCGTTGGGCGCGGTTAGCACTTGGATGGGTGACCATTCGAGAAAACTGAGTGCTGTTGGCACATCGTGGGTGTGGTGAGCCCACACTTGTAGTTATTTACTACAAGTTATCAACCTAGAAACACTACCCGAATCGGGTAGTGTCACGCCTACCCCGAAAGGGAAATGGCTTAATGGTATACAACATAGAAAAGAGTAATCGGAAAGACATTCTTAGTTCATTCCGTAAACAAATTGAGCTTATTCGTTTATGGAAACTGTTTAAATGATTAATCGTTCTTGTGAATTTACATAAGCAACATAGAAAATAGTCATCAGAAAGACTTTTCTTAGCATCATAGAAAAAAGTAATCTGAAAGATATGGCCTTTCGAATCTACGAGTCCAAGCCTAAAACTGGATAGAACTGGATTAAAATGAAAACTAAGTATTGAAATGAATGAAATCATATTTTCAATTGCGTAATATTTAAAATTTGTTTTTTAAATAAAAAATTAACAAAATTTATTATAAAAAATCCAAACACAAATTTTCCGAAATGTCAAAAGCTTTAATTAAAAAATATAAACGGTACTCAAAATTCGGAAATTTTCAAACATTTTGAAATGTAAATGAACTATGACTAATCGAAAATGAATTTTTCAAAATACGAATAAAATATTAAAAATGTTAAAAAATGAGTCCAAGGAATCGTATATATACCGAAGTGTACATGCATAGACTTCCCCTAAGCTTCTTATGAAAACAAACATCTCGAATTCAAATAAACACAGCTCGCCCAACGTCGATGAGATCACTTTATGCTATCATCGACTCACCATTGGTAGTTATTTTGGATGTTGGCACAACTTGAATTTTGAAAAAGTTCTCTTCGAATACGTGCTAAACTACCTGGTGCGCGACCCGGTGCACCCGGGTCGTCGAATCACCACTATTAGTTATTTTTGATGTTGGCACAACTTGAATTTTAAAAAAGTTCTCGCAGAATACGTGCTAAACTACCTGGTGCACGGCCCGGTGCACCCGGGTCGTCGAGTCACCACTATTAGTTACTTTGGATGTTGGCACAACTTGAATTTTGAAAAAGTTCTCGTAGAATACGCGCTAAACTACCTGGTGCGCGACCCGGTGCACCCGGATCCTCGGCTCACCACTTTTAGTTATTTTGGATGTTGGCACAATTTAAATTTTAAAAAAGTTCTCGTAGAATACGCGTTAAACTACCTGTTGCGTGACCCGGTGCACGCGGATCCTCGGCCAGTGTTCACAGACTGTGGGAGCTGGCGGCCCCCACCACGACTCCCGTGTGGGAGCACACACGTAAACGCCGCGTGTCGGTGTGTCCCCACTCCGTCACTTGATTACACGCTCCCCGGCAACGAAAATTTGTCGGTTCGGATGATTTCACTGTCTCCTTCGTGCTCTTTCGTTTGATTTCGGTGGCAGCTTCGGGTCAGCCACGAAGATGGGTTCGGCGTTGAAGCCGAGGATGCACGATTCTTACTTTGTAATTTCTCATTCTCGGCGACTCGGCTATTATCAAGATTTTTCAGCTTTTTCAGATTTGGAGAAATTGGAGGGTTTGGAGGTTAGGGTCGACTTTTGTTTAGAAACAAAGTTTGACAACCTCAAAAAAGCTAAAAAAGTTTTAAAAGATGATGATTATGTTTTTCAGGTATTATTATAGAATCTTTTCTAGTATAGGATCGTTATTTTATCGTTATTATTATCGTTATTGTTTAAAATAATTTATAAATTAGTATAAAATATTTATATAAAAATAAGTATATAAAAATTTATAAATAATTTTTATTTATAAATAAAAAATTATTATTCTTATTTTTCGTGATTGTTTTCGGCAATTAAAAATATTTTCGTTATTTTAAATGAAGGAAATAAATTTAAAATTTTGTTTAAATATAAAAAATAAAATAAACAAAAATTGTGCCTATTTTTAAACGTTTAAGATTTAAGACTTTTTTTCGCAGAAATAATCTTTTGTCCACTAAATACAATGTCATTTTCCCGTTTCGGTAGCTACATTTAAGTTACAAAATAAGATAATAGAATGATCTATAGGGAAAATAGTATAAGTTACTACAGGTTTTGAAATTTGTAATATAAGGAATATATTTTATAAGAAAAATTGAGGTTAGATTGATAATGTATATCATTCTCAAGCCTCAAGTGGTTTTCAATTTTCAAATTTTGTATTTCATTTTTTAATTGATTTTAAATATTGTGAATTTAGAATGATAATAATTTATATATATTTTTAATTCAGTAAAATAATCATCATTTCTTTTAATGATATTTTCTTAAAGAAGCATGAAAACTATGAAACTATAATAGTCGATATTCATACTTTAAACCATTTTCAAAAGTTTTAAGACTTTTTTAAAAAAGATTTAAAACTTTTTTGCATTATAATACTTTCTTAAATTTTCATTGAATTAAATATTCAATATTTATAATATTTTATCAAGGAAAATAGAATGTATATGAAATTATGAAAATCACAGCTTTGTTATTTCTTATAAACACTTCATAAAACCTTTAATGACTTGTATATCTATACTTAATAAATAAATAAATAAATAATGATTCACAAGAGAGAAAGCCTTACAATATACATTAGGGTGGGTCGAAAATAGATACTTTTGGAATTCAAAATTGCTACAACGCGGAAAAGTAGCATATTGTGGTCCTAAAAAGGTATAATTAATTTGGAATCAATCGACATGCAGCTTGGTTATCCGCGCTCGAAAAAAAGGTTTCAAAAATTTCTTGTTTGCAGAGTTTTAGAATTTTATTGAGTTTCAATTTTTTTTCATATACCTGGAGGTCAAAAAAGTCTTTTTAATTTTTTTTGGATTTTAATCTATCATTTTCTGAGAGATAATTCCTATTTAATTTACCATTGTTTTCGGAATTTTTTTTACCACGTTTGCAAATAGAAGGAGAATTATTTGAGGTACATGAAAACTTTTCAGTGACAAAAATGAATTAGAAAAAAAAATCCCCAAGACCCAGGAATTGAAATTGTCAATACAGCGAATTTTTAAATTTTTGATTTTGGTATTTTGTGAACTTATCTTTATAACATGTAGTTGAAACATTTTTGTGAGCATGTGTGGGTTTTTTAAACATAGAAATACACGAGAAAAACAAATTCACAAGACCCAGGAATCGAAATTGGCAATAGAGCGAATTTTTAAATTTTGGTATTTCATGAACTTATCTTCATAACTTGTAGTTTAAACATTTTGCTGAGCATGTGTGTGTTTTTTAAATATAGAAATACACTACAAAAAAATCCACAAGACCCAGGAATCGAAATTGGAATGACAACAAATTTTCTTATTTCGGAATTTTGTATCTAACAGAATTATTTTTTTTTATTTATAAGTTTAACATTTTTCGAGTTTGTGTGGAATTTTCAAACCTAGAAATACAGTAGAAAAAAAGTCGACATGACCCAGGAATCTTAATTGAAAACAGCAACTTTTAAAAATGCTGAATCGGTGTTTATTGAATTAAAAAGTTACCTATGAACCTGATTTCCTTAGATGCAATTCTTTTTCGAACTGAAAGAAGGTATCGTTCTTTGTACATGCTATTTCACCCATTTTTTTCTTTTTTCATGCAATTTCAGAAAATGTTAAACTTATAAATAAAAAAAATTAATTCTGCTAGATACAAAATTCCGAAATAAAAAAATGTGCCCTTATTCCAATTTCGATTCCTGGGTCTTGTCGATTTTTTTTCTAGCGTATTTCTATGTTTCAAAAATCCACACATGCTCATAAAAATGTTCAACCTACAAGTTATAAAGATAAGTTCACGAAATACCAAAATTTCCAAAATTCGCTGTATCGCCAATTTCGATTCCTGGGTTTTGGGGATTTTTTTTCTAATGCATTTTTTTCACTAAAAAGTTTTCATGTGCCTCAAATAGTTCTTCTCCTATTTGCAAACGTGTTAAAAAAAATTTCCAAAAACAATGGTAAATCAAATAGGAATTATCTCTCAGAAAAGGATAGATTAAAATCCGAAAAAAATTGAGAAGACTTTTTTGACCTCCAGGTATGTAAAAAAAAAATTGAAACTCAATAAAATTTTAAAACTCTGCAAAAAAGAAATTGTTGAAACCTTTTTTTCGAGCGCGGATAACCAAGCTGCATGTCGATTGATTCCAAATTAATTATACCTTTTTAGGACCACAATATGCTACTTTTCCGCGTTGTAGCAATTTTGAATTCCAAAAGTATCTATTTTCGACCCACCCTAATGTATATTGTAAGGCTTTCTCTCTTGTGAATCATTATTTATTTATTTATTTATTAAGTATAGATATACAAGTCATTAAAGGTTTTATGAAGTGTTTATAAGAAATAACAAAGCTGTGATTTTCATAATTTCATATACATTCTATTTTCCTTGATAAAATATTATAAATATTGAATATTTAATTCAATGAAAATTTAAGAAAGTATTATAATGCAAAAAAGTTTTAAATCTTTTTTAAAAAAGTCTTAAAACTTTTGAAAATGGTTTAAAGTATGAATATCGACTATTATAGTTTCATAGTTTTCATGCTTCTTTAAGAAAATATCATTAAAAGAAATGATGATTATTTTACTGAATTAAAAATATATATAAATTATTATCATTCTAAATTCACAATATTTAAAATCAATTAAAAAATGAAATACAAAATTTGAAAATTGAAAACCACTTGAGGCTTGAGAATGATATACATTATCAATCTAACCTCAATTTTTCTTATAAAATATATTCCTTATATTACAAATTTCAAAACCTGTAGTAACTTATACTATTTTCCCTATAGATCATTCTATTATCTTATTTTGTAACTTAAATGTAGCTACCGAAACGGGAAAATGACATTGTATTTAGTGGACAAAAGATTATTTCTGCGAAAAAAAGTCTTAAATCTTAAACGTTTAAAAATAGGCACAATTTTTGTTTATTTTATTTTTTATATTTAAACAAAATTTTAAATTTATTTCCTTCATTTAAAATAACGAAAATATTTTTAATTGCCGAAAACAATCACGAAAAATAAGAATCCCGAATTCTAAAATATCCTACATTTAAATTGATCGAATTACATAATTTCTGAGTTATTAAATTGAAGCAAATTCTAAGATTCAAACAAGGACCCCACACAAATCCACCGAGACCTTTTTTTACGTCCATACAATTATTTCGCATATATTAAAAGTAAATTCCATTGAACGTAAAACAAAGTAAAATTGGAAGTAATTTTTTTTCTTTTTACTAATAATTAAAAATTAAAAATTTTTATTTATAAAATAATAAAATACAGTTTTTGCTTTGTAGACAATATTCCTTTTAAAATAAAATAATTATTTAGCTCTGAAAATTGGGAAGACGTGAATTCATTTTTTAAACCAGTTTTGAAGACTAAAGTATTTGGTAATGGGATAACAAATTTATAAATAATAAATGATTTACTCAGATTATTTTTTTACATTCCAGGTTTAAAATTAATTTCAGGTAATTCTCCTATTTAATATTGAAATTAATATACCCTGCCTCTGTCCCTCACATAAATTTTAAAATAGAAATTATGTACACTGTTTCTTTGTTTTCCTATTGACAACATTGAAATTAAGCATTTTTCCCTGTACACAGTTTAATCAAACCTCATTTGTGATCTATTTCAGATCATTCCTATGAAAGTACATAAAAATGGTGATATTTATAAGAATTAATTACATTTGATTTATTATTTCTTTATTTATATACCGTGCCAATCTTATTCTCAATCACAGACTGAAGTATAATAAACATTAAACGAAGTTATAATTTTCAAGCATAAGAAGAAGATAAAGTAGATAAAAGTAGATTTTACAATGAAATAAAAAAAATTCCCGGTCCTAAATAAAATTCTCGGGTTTATCACCGTTTTTCCTAGTTAAAAAAAATTCCCGGGTTTTCCCCAGTCTGATCGACACTGATATTATTTATTCCTATATTAACTTTTCTGTAATACTTTAATACCCAGTTTCTATTACAAATAATTATTGATTTATATATTAGCTGCAAAATAATGAAATTTTAGAATTAAAAAAGAAAAATATCATTACAAATAATAAAATTGCCATTTTACACTCTCATGAGTGAAAAACTTAAATTTCGTGAAGACTCTTTTTATATTATAATTTATAAATAATTTTTTATTTATAAATAAAAATTATTTATAAATTTTTATATACTTATTTTTATATAAATATTTTATACTAATTTATAAATTATTTTAAACAATAACGATAATAATAACGATAAAATAACGATCCTATACTAGAAAAGATTCTATAATAATACCTGAAAAACATAATCATCATCTTTTAAAACTTTTTTAGCTTTTTTGAGGTTGTCAAACTTTGTTTCTAAACAAAAGTCGACCCTAACCTCCAAACCCTCCAATTTCTCCAAATCTGAAAAAGCTGAAAAATCTTGATAATAGCCGAGTCGCCGAGAATGAGAAATTACAAAGTAAGAATCGTGCATCCTCGGCTTCAACGCCGAACCCATCTTCGTGGCTGACCCGAAGCTGCCACCGAAATCAAACGAAAGAGCACGAAGGAGACAGTGAAATCATCCGAACCGACAAATTTTCGTTGCCGGGGAGCGTGTAATCAAGTGACGGAGTGGGGACACACCGACACGCGGCGTTTACGTGTGTGCTCCCACACGGGAGTCGTGGTGGGGGCCGCCAGCTCCCACAGTCTGTGAACATTGTCCTCGGCTCACCACTTTTAGTTATTTTGGATGTTGGAACAATTTAAATTTTTAAAAAATTATCGTAGATGACGTCTTCAACGGCCTGGTGCACAAAACTAAATAATGGTAACGGTAACGTACGAAGATGAACTTTCAAAGATAGGATATATTTCTTAAATTTAAGCATTTTGTCACTCAAAATAAAGGGGGGATTCCTGAATTAATTTTTTTTGGGAGGCATTATTCGTATAATTACAAAGGGGTCAGGGTATATAAGCAAAATCCAGAAATCAAAATAAAAGGGGACGGAGAATTAGGTCAGGTCGAGAAAGGTCGGCAGAAAGTTGGTCAAAATATACAGCAGAAAAAGGGAGTCACAACTTCAAAGGTCATACAATTAAATTTATCTAGTCGGCATCGTTAATAAATACGGAATCAGAGTCAAAAATTTAGAACTTGGTGGCATATTTATTCAATTCTAGGTCGGGAGGAAGTTATGAAGAAAAAGGTCGAGAGATTTGGTCGCGAAAGGGTTCACATTTTAACAGGTCTCAAGAATACATATTAATTTAAGGGGGATGGGTCTAAATGCAAACAAATGAATCATTGAGGGTCATAAGGATAACATATACCACTTGATAAATGCGAGCGGAATTAAAGGGACAAGCGAGCCAGACGCCGGCACTCCAAAAATAAAAGAATTGAAGGTTACACATTTTTATAAAATAAGGTAATTATGAAGGTGATTCTGGCAAGGAGATAAATAAGAAAATGTAATGAAAGGACTTGGCTAAACCACTGGAAAATCAAAATCCTACCTTACAATAATCTACAGCTCTCTCCTTCTCCAATACTCCACGCTTCGTTACAAAATAATTATACTGGCTCGCAGCCACTCGCAGCTACAAACGTACTGCACGTGCGTCCGTGCGAACAGTTCTCGTACGCACGGGGACCGACGGGCGTCAGAGTAGGGGAGAAGAGAGAGAAAAAGGCGCGCGAAACCTTGTTATAGGGATTCCTACGGTGAGGAGAGAGATCGACGATATCAGCTCCACGCTGATCTGCCCTGCTGTCGTATCTTCTCTTTACGTCAGGCCTGTCCAAGTAGGGGAAAACTGGTCATTCACCACATGTTCGAGTTCCACCACCACTTCCCTCTTTTTAGGTCCAAAGGCTTGGGGGGGTGGTCTCTCTAGTGAAGTTGAATGGGTAGAGGTCGGTGGTGGTGTTAAAGTAGTCCGGCTATTGGATCGATCAGATGAAAAATCATCAAAATTAGCTTTTTTTGACGGAGAAATATGTCCTCTTTCACATAATGCCTTTTTTAGGGGCCCTTTCCAGGTTAAAATTTGAATTATCGCTGTTTGAAGACGTGTCAAATAACATGGGATCTTATGGAGAGGCCTTTCGCGGGCTACAAAAATGGTTAATTTTGGCTTTAAAACATACCGAGGTAAAATATGACGATAACGGTGTGGCGTTGACTAAGGTTGGCAGTATAGCTACTGCTGGACTCGGGAAGCACGCGAAATTTTAAATAATGATTTTGCTGCCGATTTATTGCAGGTTATGTTTACTTTCTCGACTTTCTCGACATGTGGTTACGCTGCCAACTGCTGAGCGTGGAAAATGAAGTTGACTCGAATCGAGTCAAATCAACAATTAAATTTACATTCTATTATTATTTAAAAATATTTTATCTATATTGATCAGCATACATATTAATTACTTAATGTATTAATTGATAAGCTGGTCAAATTTTGGATTTAATTTCAAATTTCAGAAAAAAAATAATGGACATAGCTTTGACTAGCTTTTCCAGTAGCCGGACTACTTCAAATTCCCATCTGGCAAAATAGCAGTTTTCCCCTACTTGGACAGGCCTGCTTTACGTGCTTCCCTCCTTCCCGCTGATTGGCTATTTCCTTAGGCACGAATTCCTCGAGGTAGGAATCCGGACCACGGGATTCGAAGCCTCTAAGGGACGGTTGAACTCCTAGGCGAGGATTGGTGGATGTAATCGTGCTGCCGGCAGATATAGGGTGGTTTTCCATACAACCCTGGGAAGATTTTGAGAAACATATAAGCGTATAGGCATATACGGTCTCTCCGATACGACAATTTTGGCGGAGATGCCTGTCCATTGACGGACTTTGTGGTCATCTCGCCCTGGGATTATCCTTACTTTTGATAAAGGATAACCCTTACGATAAATTTAAAGCAAAATTACCTGTTCATGTAGCGAACTTCAGGGTAATTCTCTTGAGTACGTCTACACCCGGATCTTGCCTAGGATCTTGGACTATCGGTAGTAGGAATTCGACGAAAGTAAGAGCAACCTGAAGAAAGTGAAGTGCGCGTTTATCGAATCGCATTTGGAATCTTTGAGATATGTGTTCAATTTCGCGATTGCTTTTTCCAGAGAAACCCCTTTTTGGACGATGTACGCGACGCGTTTTTGCTGATCTTCGGACAACTCCATTTTAATTGTTAATTTTAAGTTAACCTACCAGGGTTGCCTCGTGTGGTCGCAACGTAAACAATGGAAATATACAGATATGCAATTTTGTAGCGAAGGATGAGAAACGTAAGAAAAAAAAAGAATTTCGGAAGAAAGACCCCTAAAAAAAGGTTAGATTCTTGAAACGAGACTTTTGGAGCTATGACAGTACAACGATTAGTATCCCCGCCTTTTTTCCATTAAGAATGAGACTACCGATCATGAACTTTGATTAATTGATTTTAATCGCGAGAACGAATGAGAAAAAAAATGTAATTAAAAATTATGAAATTTTAATCCACTGAATTCACTGAATTTAATTGCGAACATAACCACAGAAATTTGAATCATGAATCATGAATCATGTCAATTCAAATATGAGCAGGAAGTTTGGCGGCAAACAGCCATAACCTTATAAATAAAATGTAGATCGAAAATGCTAGTGTCACCTGTGGAAATGAAAAAACTACTTATCTTTTATCCTTTTCAAAACTCCTGTGCAGCAGCGGCCGACTGGGCGAGGGAACCTTTCTAGGAGCGACGGCAGATGCGAAGAAGAAGTTTCTTGAGATGCCCGATTCCATTTGTTTCAACTTTTGCGTCGCTTTACGAAACAACGTGGCGTGTTTCGTTTGTTGAATTCCGCTCGCCGACGGAGTTGAGATGCGCGCAGTGGCTGTGTTGGAATGCAGCTCGTGACCTTCACCGATGAACGTCGGCACCCGCGCGCGTGAGACGCCAACGGTTTTCCAGAATTTTCGATGTAAGGGAGGACTTCAATCACAACTCACAGGAGGCACCATGTTTCAATTGGAATTGCTTTGCCTTAGGTGGCTCAGCAACTTGGTTTGATGTTTATGTATTTCAGCACTAAACTCACTATACTTTAGATCCCGAATTATTTTTAAAGAAAGAAAAAAAGGCTTAATTCTAGAATCGTCGAGCCCAGATAGCAAAGTGCGACGCTCGTGCGTCGCACCACGTGCGGATTTTCTCGCACGACGTGCGCGCAGGGGATGACACAGCTGCGTTCTCATATGCGTGACAGGTGTGTCGCACGTCGTGAGGGTCGCGCGTCATACGTGCCGGTGCGGGTATGGTGCGTGCACACATTTAGGATTTTTAGAGGGTACAGAAAATTAGCATTAGCAATTCAGTTTCCGCATGTTTGTATCAACAATAATAAATATTTTTCGCTGCAACTACAAGATACAGGCACATAAAACTGACAGAAAACATAAAGACGTAGGTAAAAAGTATATTTTTCGCTTAAATAATAAAAAAAATGATGACCTAAAACAAAAATTACCTTTTTTTAATTATTTAAACCAAAAATATACTGTTTATAACCGTTTTCACGTCTCTTATTAAAGTTTCAGCGAAGGATATTTATTATTTTGGACACAAACATGCTAATATTTGTTGTTTGAATAATAAAAAAAAACAAGATTGAACAGAAATTAACTGTTTTTAATTATTCAAAACAGAAATAGGCTATTTATATCCGTTTTCGCGTTTCTCAAAGTTTCAGCGAAAGATATTTATTATTTTGGGCACAAACATGCAAATATCGTAAGAAAAAAATGCCCTTAACATTAAAACGCACGCATTTACATAACTGTAATATTTAATATCACAAAATTCAGGATCTGATACTTTTGCGAGATTAGCACGTTTGTGTCCACAATAATAAATATTTTTCGCTGAAACTTTCAGAAATTGTATGAAACATAACAAAAACGGTAAATAGCCTTTTTGTTGTTTGAATAATAAAAGAAAAACTTTACCACACGTTTTTGTAATTATATTAAAACTCGCAAAATCACTTCTTTCAAAGTAGTGAACTTACTAATTTGAAAAGAAAAAACATCACTTTCAGCGTAGTAATTTTACAAGATTTTGTAAAATCCGTGCAAAACCGACAACGGAAGTCGACAACAGCTGTTACGGCGCGTCGGGCGATTACCGTTCGACCGACGCGACGGGGTCTGCACCGTATATTATTCAGCTAATGCGCGCAGTTTTTAAATATAGCTCCTCTTATTTCTACTTCAAAATAATAAAAAATGAATACAATACGATTGAAAATTAAAGATGCATTTTTTTAATTTCTGAACAAATTTGTTAAACATTGATTTTAAATTACATTTTAAACTCAATTTAATGTTAAACTTGAAATTAAAAGCACAAATTGAAGTTATAAACATAAATAAATATGTAAAGTAGAAATTATACCAAAAATTTCATTTTTTTATTTACTTCATTTCATATTCAAATTGACAAAAGGCTAATTGCAATTATTTGTATAGTCGATTAAAGTTGGAAATTATAGTTTTAAAATAAATAAAATGCATATTGTACGTTGAAACTATACAACTATGCATTCAATAATTCTGATTAATTTCCTAATTTATCCTTATTATAAAATCGTGAATGTTTTAATTTTTGTAAATAAACCATTTTCACAATGTCAATTAATTGAATCTTTAATTATAATAATTATCAATATTTAAAAAAATTTTATTACAATAATAATAGTTCACTATACTACTATTATCAAAAAATGTGCTTATTACTTATATATCATGTATATAATGACCCTCACAAAGTGCGACAGACATGCGCCGCACATCGTGCCTATCAGAAAGTGCGTCGCATATGCCTCGCACGTACGTGCCCCTCACAAATTGCGACCCATATGCCTCGCACCCAGCAGGCATCGCGTGCCCCGCATGCCGTGCGAGTAACGTGCCCCGCACGTTTGCTATCTGGGAGGGATGTGAAATAAAAGTTCGTTTTATGGGAAAAAGCCGCACGGCATAAAAAACCCAATTTTATTGAAGGAAATTAAACCACAAGAGATTTGCACAAAATGATTCACTAAAGCAAGACTCGAAATCACAAGAATGATTTGAAATAGAGAACAAACTCGCGCTCGCGGCGAACCGGGCGTTGGTGTCACATACTCGCGGTCACGTGGCTGGTGCCTTTTTAGATATATGGAGATTTTGATTCTATTTTATTAGATAGAACTCCTGATTCGCTTTGGTAGGAATCAGTGGAGTTAGATAGACATCCTGATTCGCTTGGATGGAATCAGTGGAGTTAGATTGATAATTGCCTGGTAGGCGATCGCACGCACGTACACACTCATTCTCTCTCTCTCTTCGCGCCCCTCCCTTCTACCTTCCAGTAGATCTCGATTTATAATTTCGCGCGTAAAGATTCATACATAACGCGAATTGGTTCACGTGACAAAGGTGTTACGCCGTAACAAATACAATAAAAGTATAAGAATGTATAGGCAGGAAGGTTGCTTGGAGGGGCTTCTGCGAGGAGTCGAAGGCCATCCCTGAAACAGCGAGGCTCCACAAGATCCTGGCGAAAAATCCGGAAGCTCGCCTCGGGCTCATAAGGCTCGATAATGGTGAGTTTGTCGAAGACGAAGAAACAACGCTGAATCACCTGATGGAAGTTCACTTCCCGGGTTTTCAGCGAATCCGAACCTACCAAGAGGAGGAAGGCTGGGATGCCAGGAGGTGGAGAGGGCCGACTGGAATTTCGCCGCTAAGGTCGCTGATTACAAAAAGGTGGAATGGGCCGTAGGGTCCTTCTGTCCATTTAAATCACTAGGGGCGGATGTCATTAACCAGCGCTTTTACAAAAAGGCATGGATCTAGACGTCCTTCCTCTGACGAAATTATTTAGGGCAAGTATATCCCTTAAACATGTGCCATCGGCATGGAAGGATGGCAGAGTGGCCATCATTCCCAAACCTGGGAGGGAGGGTTACACTGCGGCAAAAACATTTCCGACCAATCAGCTTAACGTCTTTTATCATGAAGACGTTGGAGAGTTCGAGAGATACATTAAGGATGAGGTGCTCTTGGCCTCCCCGCTGCATAGAGGGCAGCATGTTTTTCAGACAGGCCCATTGATCTGGGTGCCAAGAACCAGTTTGGTTAGTTCCAGGAAACAGCTAGAGAGCCTACAAAGGGTATTTGGTCTGGCAACTACTGGATCAATGAGAACAATCCCGACAGCGGCATTGGAGTCCATCTTAGGTATACCGGCCTCATCAGAGACGATTAGATTCAAGGGTATAGTACAATAGGTTACATTAGATCATATCAGTGCTATGGGACTTAGATGACCCTGCCCGTTTGTAATAATAATAGTCTTTATTTTGTTTTATAATTCATTTAGACCATTTTTAACTGTAAAATTACCATAAATGACCGAAATTTTTCATAAATTTCCAGAAATTTATGGAAATTTTTAAAAATGAATTTTGGGTAATCTATGGTGGTTTATCATATTTACCTGCAAAATTACCATAAATGACCGAAATTTTTCATAAATTCCCGGAAATTTATGGAAATTTTTAAAAATGAATTTTGGGTAATTTATGGTAAGTTACAAATCACCTCGAAAATTACCATAAATTCGGTTAAAATTAATTTCATTCTTCATTATACAAAATCTAATATGGACTGAAATCATGACTGTATTTCGAGAAATGTCTGAAATCATCCATTTGTTATACAAAATATCGTATGCGCCAAGGGGGAGAGGTGCTTTTTCGACGAGTATACTTTGTTCCGAAACCTGTCCTTTCGTCCTTGTATAGGAGCTTTTTTTTGAATTAACAAAAGCTGGTTTACAAGCAATGTTAAACATCTCATTAGAAATACAGTAGAAATGGCATTAGACGTTAAAAATGGCGTCAAAAGTCTTTTAAATGATACTACATTAATGTAGTTTAATTTTTAACTCTAAATGAATTATAGAATAAAATACAGAGGAAATTAAGCTTCAATTTGAGATTTTTCTGTATACCTAAAACGCTTAAGAAATTTAGAGAAATGACCTGAAAGTGTTCAGATGTTGAATAAACCAGGGATTTACAGGTTCTAGGGGATCTAGGGTTTTAGCCAAAACCCTAAGTTTCTTAATCGCCTACGGCATATACAGAGACATCAAAATCAGCAAATAAGATATAATATTTTGAAATTAATTTTTTTTTTGTGAAAAACTATTCTGTTTTTATTAGATAATTATTGTGTCTTTTCTGTCTTATTATGGAACATTTTATTGTATTGTCTTATTTTATTAAATCATAAGCCTTAGTAAGAGAAATACGGAAAATGTAAAAATGCTCCAGCATTGTTACAAATAAGTTTGTAATGTGAATACTTTCACAAGCTCTTTTTTAGTGCTGCTAATTCTCCCTTGAACTACAAAATACAATTTTGAAGAAAAAAATTCTTATTTCAAAAATGCCCCGTATGTGGAGAATTGCCCATATAATTAGAATTTGGTTTGATAAACCACCGTAGGAAGTAAGTGGAAGCAGGTGCCATTCTGCGAAATGAGACCCGCTCTCGGTGAAATCGCTGGATTTAATAGGATAAACGGGCCGGGCTCTTAAGGGCGCGGAGCGACCTAAGGATGACTTCCCTTTGATTCTACACGAAAATATTTATATATAATCTGCATACTTGTTGGTTAATTTCAGAATAGTTGAAATAAATCGATAAGAATCTTAAATTTTATGTTAATTTCAATAACCGCACTATTAGAAATTTCATGAAAATTCAACCACTTTTCATTTACTGTTGTTCCAAATTCATTTAGGGAGCGTTCACACATGACGTCATGCTTTAACCCTTTGCGGCGCAGTGGTAACCCAGATTACCACCTTTTTTATTCACAACTTTTTTCTCTAGATTCAATGTTTTTGAAGTAATAACAACAATTTCCTCTTGTTATCGTATTTGAAGCATTGTAGAATTTAAAAAAAATAATGATGAAAGTATTGCATAAAATTATAAATAGTTATAAATAAAAAAATTTTGAAAATCGCTCTTTTTTACGAAAGAATTCGGTTTTGAACGACGTATGGAATAAATTGGAATGAAACTTGGTACTCCAGGGTTTTTGAGGTCGCTGATTACGAATCCGGAGCCAGATTTGCAAAATTAAAAATGGCGGGTCCAATATGGCCGACGAATTTTCAAAAAATTAATGGCCATATTGGATCCGCCATTTAGAATTTTGGAAATCTGACTTCAGATTCGTGATCACCGACCCTAAAACCCCCAGATGCCAAGTTTCATGACAAATCCTTTAATTTTTTGAAAACTCGTCCACCATGTTGGAACCGCCATTTTGAATTTTGAAAATCGGGCTTCAGATTCGTAATCAGCGACCTCGAAAACCCCCGAGTGAAAAGTCTTATAAAAATCTAACAACTTTTAAAAAAACTTGCCCGCCATATTGGATCCGCCATTTTTAATTTTGGGAATCTAACTTTAGATTCGTGATCAGCGACCCCGAAAACCTACTAAGGTGAATATAACAGTAAAATTTGTTTGATAAAAAAATGTGCGCCGCAAAGGGTTAAAGGAAGGGTGTGACTCTATGACTGATTCTGGTATAACTTACGTGTATAAGCATATAGAAAAACATGAGACTGTAATTGTATAGTTATATATAATTAAACAAAAAAGTTAAACAACCACCGCAGGGTCCCACTAAGAGCAACTGCCATCCAAAAAATGTCAATAGTGACATAGGCTACGACGAAATCACAACGACCGGCCGGCGAAACCCTCGTGTGTCTTGAGGACACGAAGCGACCCAAGGATGACAGCTTTCTGCATCCATCTCGCAAGTGCCTTGGCATATTTTTGGCACGCGGGTATGGCTTTAAGGTTACGAACCAGTGATAGTTTCGCACCTCCGAGAGCACCTATCACAAGGACAATTGAGCTGCTGAAAATAAAAAGTGGAAATATCTCGCAGGTGAGTAAAACGCAGCTATAGAAAAGTGCCTGAAAAAAATTTGGTATAATTTCACGTCTGTAAAAAGGAGTGATAGAACATTGGCAGTAAGAAGTAGGCAACGATTTTTCGGCCCCCACCTCTTTCCCATCTGGGAGCAACACATGCAAACGTAGCGTGTCGGTGAGATGGCTCTATTACGCGTTGCGTCGGCCATCCTCGTGTAAAGCCGAAAATGCACGAGCACCAACCTTTGGCTCGGGCCGAGCCGAGCTCGCCCGACTTCACGATTCGGTTTCGTTGGCTATTGGGAGGTTTGGGTTGATTTTTGTTTTCAAAAATTCACACCTAAAGGAAAGGCTTCAAATACATGTAATGAAGACTTGAAATATTGAATGATTATGTCTTTCAGGAATTCTTATGGAATGTTTTAGATTTAGACGATCTGATTCTACAGGGAATACATTATAAGATACTGGAGGTTTATATATATATATATTGAATATTGATATGGGATATTAAGATTAGGTTAATAATATCTATCACTTTCAAGTGATTTAATTTTTCAATCGATTTTAAATATTGTAAAGTTAAAATGATAATAAATTATTATTATTTTTAATTTATTAAATTAATCAACATTCCTAATATATAAAAACTCCTAATATATAAAAACCCAAAGGCCGGCCTATGTGACCCCGAATGATTTTGTGATCCTAAAACCGTATCCGTTATCCAAATTTTTCTTACACGTCACGTTTTTGAGATATCCTTACCTGAAAGTGCAAAAATGGCTATTTTTAGCCATATTTGAGGCAATATAACACGATCAGCAATTGCCCCCCCCCCCCAAATACTAACGCCATCGTTTATTATTCCTTTTTATCTTCCATTTCTATTTTTGATCATCTCGAACCGATTTTTTTCTCTGAGATATGACACACTAACCATTCAGTTTCTCTGCGCCTGGCATTGTTCCACACTGCATTGAGGAACTGAAATAGTTAATGTGTGATATCTCGAAGAAAAAAAATCGGTTCGAGATGATCAAAAATGGAAATGGAAGATGAAAAGGAGTACTAAACGATGGCGTTAACAGTTTTTAGGGGGGGGGGGAATTGCTGATCGTGTTATATTGCCTCAAATATGGCTAAAAATACCCATTTTTGCACTTTCAGGTTAGAATATCTCAAAAACCTGACGTCTAGGAAAAATTTAAATAACGGATTCGGTTTTAGAATACCGAAATCCTTCGGGGTCACATAGTCCGGTTTTTGGGTACAAAAATGATGTCATTTTTGTCGGCTTGTGTTACAGCAGCAGCATCTGAGCAGCAACCCTTATGAAAAAGAAGTATTGGTAAGTATTGGATCTAATACTTTTTTCTTGAATAAGTATTGGTAATCCAATACTTTGTCGCGAGAATAAAATATCGTTTAATTCCTTCGAAACCAATGGAATCAGGCGTGTATCCACAAAACACTTATAACGCCGACGATTCATATGACGTGACTGAACATCTACTTTCAAAATGTTCGCGGTTTCTTTAGCGCAGCAAATGTTAATTTTGTTGTCATCGTCCACCAATTCAGCTGAATACGATACAGCTTGACTGAGTTGATACGAACCCGTGAACAATATTTCGAGATCGTTGACGGTCATTTCCGGAAAATGTCCCACATCCGATGAACATATATGTTTGAAAGAAATCTTTCGCCTACTCCATCGTTTTTCTTGAATATATTGAGCCAAAGTATAAGAGCCGATTTTTGGAAGTAACTTATTATCCATTTGATGATGCAGGAGTCGATATTTCCTTTCAATGATGTCATGTATTGCTTCAACAACCCAACGAATGTTCGTCACTCGGCGAGAGTCATTAGATTTAGCTGTATTTATCTGGTTACGTTATCCTTTAAGTGCTGACATGAGAACTTCATACCCTGCGAAGAGCCATTTCCACTTAATGCAAAAACATATCGAGACAAATTTTCAATCACACATATTTTTTAAGCCAAATATAAATTATAATATAGAAAACAGTTAATAAAGCAGGATTTAAGGGGTTATATCTAGTTATTTTGAGGGATTTTGAATTTTTTTGTCAATTTTGATAAAATTTTATTAAAATAGACTACATAGGATCTATTACTATATATTTTTGGGTACTTTTTTATTGAAAAGTTTTAAAAACTGGAGGAGACATGGCCGCTATTGCAAAACACGTTTCTTTATTTTTATTTGCGATGAGCATGACAACTCCGTAACGGATTATCTGAAATCGAAAAACCAACGAGATTTCATAAGTATATTTCTTTGCGCAGTTCAGGAATGAAGCGATTTTTATTTGGACCAAAATTTCCATTTTTTGGGATAAAAAAAACGAATTTTTGAAACCTCAAAAGTCGAAATTTTTAGAAAAATCAGCGCCATTTTTTTTAATCAAAATTTTTGAAAACCCTTCGTTCAGGAACTGCGTATAGGAATATGATGATAAAATCTTTTTGTTTTTTTGATTTCAGATAATTCGTTCCGGACTTATCATGCTCACCGCAAATAAAAATAAGAAAACGTGTTTTGCGGCAGCGGCCATGTCTCCCCCAGTTTTTAAAACTTTTCAATAAAAAAATTCCCAAATATATATAGTAATAGATCCTATGTAGTCTATTTTAATGAAATTTTATCAACATTGCAAAAAAAAAAATTCAAAATCCCTCAAAATAATTAGATATAACCCCTTAATCTATCTGCTACAAAAAATGGATGACTGGTTTTTCGCAAGAAAATCGGCTATTATAGTGAAATTGCATGTTTTTCAAAAAAAAAATTCGGGAAAAGTCTCAATTTCGATGTGCAAAATTGCGAATCCATTGTATCGCGTTTGGAATCAAATAATGATTCCGAGAATATTTTGGCTCAAGAAAAACAAAAAATCCTCAGCGTTATGAGTGTTTTGTTGAATACACGCCTGATTCCATTGGTTTCGAAGGAATTAAACGATATTGCTGTGAGTACGCAAATGCTAATCGTACGATCGGTTCCCTCATAAAAAAGAAGTATTGGCAAGTATAGGAACCAGTACTTTTTCGCGAAAAAGTATTGGGTTATCAATACGTATTCGCGAAAAAAGTATTAGATCCAATACTTACCAATACTTCTTTTTCATAAGGATCGCTGCTTACATGCTGCTGCTGTAATTTACTATCTATCCCATGCTCGATATTTGTCGAAAATCCTTCGACCAGCGGAAATATTAAAAAACTGTTCGTACAACATAAAATGGTGCCTGTAATTAATGAGGATAGCGACGACGATTAATCCAAAACTTGTAAAGAATTTCTCTTTCACACATTAATTAAAACATTCAGAAACATTAAAAAATACAGCATGTGACCATAAGTAATATTCAGCATTTCAATAATAATAATCCATGATATCTGCCACCTGTGAAACTTTTTATTTAAAAAATATACCGTCCACATCAATTAAAAATCTGAAAAAATTCTGAAAGTTAGCACATGAGAAGACCTTTCATTTATGAAAAATTTGGAACAGAACTCAAAAAATTTTTGAACAAAAAAAATTTTCGAAAATTTGAATTTCCCTCAAAAATTTTAATTTCCTGCCAAACACTGAACAAAATTTTGTTTGGTGTATTCTAATCATTTGTTTTGTACTAATTTTTTTCAGATTTTTCTATTACACGAATGTGTCGAAAAAAAATAAAAACCATAAAACACATTTTTACCTCGATACCTCGATTTTGACGCTAAGGGAGCGTTCACAAATTATCTAACGTTATTTTCGAACTTTTTTAACCCCCCCTTCTCCATGTAACAGACCGTAACATTTCCTCCGGACCCCCTCACCCCTAACCGCAGTTACGTAACATTTTTTGTATTATGTTTAAAACATAATAGACGTTTTCTAAATAAAAAAAGGTTTTTCAAGATGAAGTGCTGTATAGAAATAAATAAAGCAATATTTTTATGTAACACTGGAGGCTTTTTAAATATTTTTTTTTCACACAAATAATGAAATTACTTGCAAGAAAAGAAGTATTATCAGTGTGTTTTTAAGTTTATATAAATATAAATTTTATAATATTCTGGAGAAAATTAGACAAGATTTTTGAATATTTAAAACCTCTCAAATTCCTTAAAATATTTTTAGCTAACTCGAATTTTTCTTGAAATTTTGAAAAATCATTCAAAATGTAAAGAAATTGCCTTAAAATCTTCAGCATTTTCCTAGGAATTTTAAGAAAATTTGTTTATTTACTTAAAACCTTTCAAAATTCTTTCAAACCTTCTGAAGTTTTGGTTGGAAATCGTTAAAAAAAATCTGAATTTTTTAAAATATTTTACAGTTTGAAATTCTTTTTCAATCTCTTAAAATCTTCTAAATATTTCTTAAATTTACTCGATTTTTTTTTTGATTTTTTAATCATACCAAATTGAAACATTTTTTTCAAAATCTTCTACTCTTTTTCGAAATTTAAGGAAGTCTTTTGAAATAAAAATTCCTAAAATATCTTATAAGTTTTTATTATATTTGAATCGTTTCAAAACGGTAGGAAATTAATCTTCTCGGTAACTAATGTACCTTTTTGGTTGAAAATGCATGTATTTCGTTGAAAGTTAATCTTTTTTTGGTAAAAAAATTAATCTTTTAGGTTCAAACTTAATTTCTTTGGCTTGAAATTTTATTTTTTATTGAAGATTAATTTTTTTAACTGAAAAATTAACCATTTAATGTTTGGTTGAGCATCAATCTTCTTGAGATGAAAATTCATCTATTTGTTTGCAAATTTCCGTATTTTGTGAAAACTCTGTATTTTGTGGTAGAATGGTAATCTTCTTGGTGAATAATTCACTTTTGCTTGAAAATTCAATTATTAGGTTAAAAATTCCATTAAAAAATGAAATATTTGGTTGAAAATTCATGTATTTTGTTGAAAATTATTCTTTTTTGGTAGAAAATTAAACTTTTTGGTTGAAAATTCATTTATGTCGTTAAAAATTAGTTTTTTTTTTTAAATTAAAAAATACTTTTTGTAATTAAAAATGTAACTAAAGTTTTTGTCGAAATTTTGTTTTATACACATTTAATCTTTTTGTTAGAAAATGTATTTGTTTGGTTGAAAATTTAACTTTTTCGTTGAAAATTTAGTTTATTTACTTAAAAACTTTTTTCTTTAACTGAAAAGTAAAATATTTTATTCTTTGTTAAAAACTTAACTTTTTTAGTTGAAAATACATCTATTTTGTTCAAAAAATTGTCCTTTTTCTGTAGAAAATTAACCCTTTTGGTTGAAAGTTCATGTATTTGGTTAAAAATTATTCTTTTCTGGTAGAAAATTAATCTTTTTGGTTAAAATTTCATTTCTTTTGTTGAAAATTAGTTGTTTTATTGAAAATTTAACTATTTTGTAAAAAAATTATTTTATTCGCTCATAATAGTTATTTGTGATACAAGTGCGCAAAATAGGTGATTGTGTGCGAGTGTGAATTTTGCAGCATAAGCCGGAGACTCGAAGTATGAGTCGGTGGTTAGTTTAGAGTGCTTCGAGCCGCAGACGAATGATGCAATCACACGAGTTACCAATTACCTATGCGCACGTGTATCACACGCTATTTTTTGCAACGCCCGTCCGAAAAAGTTGTTAGAAGGAGGTAACGAAAAATACTAATTTTATGTTGCATAGAGTGGAGTAAAGAAATTTTTTTCAAAAACAAAAATGTTTGAAAAATTTCTGTTAAAAAATATTTTTGTTGACTTTTCACGATCAAAATATAAATTTTTAACCAAGAAATAAGTTTGTACGAAAAAAATTGAATCTGCAATCCAAAAAGACGAATTTTTACCTAAAAAGGATGACTTTTTAACAAAATTGTTGAATTCCCTACCCAATAGTTGCATTTTTATCCAAAAAAGTGTTAAACAAATTTAAAAGCCAATTATAATAAGTTATATTATAATTATATTCACAGTTTTTTCAAGATGATAGCGATGGCAGAATTTACCTACAAGTAAATTATGAGAAATCCATTACTCCTTTAGCTTTAACAGAGAAGAAAAATGAAAAGGAGCTTCTCATTGGAGGCTACGTACATCATTCTGTAGTGCCTTCTAATTATTTTGTACAAATGTTTTGTAACATTAATTAAATATAAATAACACAGAGAAAATAAGTACTTGCTTTATTCTTTTCCATAACAAAAATTATTAGGCGCCGCCTTGGTGCGGGCAAGACTACTAGTATTATACAAAAAGAGTTGAATTCGCGAAAAAAAATGATTTTTTTTTCAAATAAAATTGTTGAATTTTCAACCAAATAATAAAATTTATAACTAAAAATATAATCTGCAGGAGAAAGTTTTTGGGAAGTTGTAAAAATTACGTATATGAGTGTAGGATAAATATTTTAAGATATATTGAAGGTTTTATAAAGCTTTTATATATTAGGAATGTTGATTAATTTAATAAATTAAAAATAATAATGATTTATTATCATTTTAACTTTACAATATTTAAAATCGATTGAAAAATTAAATTACTTGAAAGTGATAGATATTATTAACCTAATCTTAATATCCCATATCAATATTCAATATATATATATATATATATATATATATATAAACCTCCAGTATCTTATAATGTATTCCCTGTAGAATCAGATCGTCTAAATATAAAACATTCCATAAGAATTCCTGAAAGACATAATCATTCAATATTTCAAGCCTTCATTACATGTATTTGAAGCCTTTCCTTTAGGTGTGAATTTTGGAAAACAAAAATCAACCCAAACCTCCCAATAGCCAACGAAACCGAATCGTGAAGTCGGGCGAGCTCGGCTCGGCCCGAGCCACAGGTTGGTGCTCGTGCATTTTCTGCTTTACACGAGGATGGCCGACGCAACGCGTAACAGAGCCATCTCACCGACACGCTACGTTTGCATGTGTTGCTCCCAGATGGGAAAGAGGTGGGGGCCGAAAAATCTTTGCCTACTTTTTACTGCCATTGTTCTATCACTCCTTTTTACAGACGTGAAATTATACCCAATTTTTTTCAGGCACTTTTCTATAGCTGCGTTTTACTCACCTGCGAGATATTTCCACTTTTTATTTTCAGCAGCTCAATTACTTGTACCGAATATTTTGGGTACAGTCGTTGTAGCTCTCTTTTAAGGTCTTGATACCTCTCCTCTTTTTCTTTCTCCTTTGCAGTGATGTTGTATTCGGACGGAGCCGAGAATTCGATCACGAATATAGTTCGTTTCTCGAAGTCTTGGAGAACAATGTCAGGCCTCGAGTGCGCAACGGAGACTGCTGCCCGAAAATCGTAGTTCCAGAAAATTTAGCACTTCTCGTTTCGGACAATCGACTCTTATCTCCCTTGGAGCGTACGGCAGGGCAGGGTCGCGGCCAACACCGTAAGAGCGACAAAGATGGTAATAAAGCACTCTTAGGGCCGCATTATGTCTGTAGATATACGTCGTTCTCGCGTGGGTCGGACACCCTGATAGTATGTGTAATAGGTACTCAGCGTGTGCATGACACGCTCTGCACCTATAACTGGGAACTTCTTGACATAAAATGCGCTCACGGTATGCTAAGGTGGAAATGACACCGTCCGGGCATGCGAAAATAAAACCCTCTGTACCTGAATTAAGCCCTGATGATTTGAGGAAAGCAAAAGTTTGCTCCTTCGACAAGGACTGCCTTTCTACATTTCTGTGAAAGTTTCCGTGCATTTTCTTGTCGAGTAGCTCTTGGTGAAAATTTTCAACCTCTGCCTTCTTCACTTTGGTTTTTAGAAGTGAAGTATCTAGATGGAATAATGCACTCTCCTCACTTCTGATGTTAAAATTCAGGCCAAGGGTCTCGGCCGCTTGCTCCGCGGCTTTGTAAAGGAACGCTCCTTCACCAATCATCTCGTGGAACTGACGAATTGATATGCAAGCTTTTATGTGTATGCATGATCTTACGTGTAATGTCATCAAGTGCCTTAAGCTCGTTCTTCGTCCATTGAACTACCCCAAACGAGTAGAGTAGAACCGGGACGGCAAGCATGTTAGTCGCAGATACCTTGTTCAACGCCGACAGATTGGAAGACCAAATCTGTCGAAGAAGATGCTTGTATCTGCTTCGGCGAGATTCCTTCACTGATGTTACGTCCTTAATGCGGTTTTGACGCACGCCCAGGTATGTATAGGTCTCTCCAGTATTAAGATGTCTGATAACACTTATATCCACTAGCTCAGGGTCCTTGGGAACGCCAGTAATCTTTCCTTTCTTCAGATGAATTTTGGCACACTTGTCCAAGCCAAAGTCCATCCCAATCTCTCCTGTGTAGTTCTTGACAATATTTATAGCAGTTTGAAGTTTGCTTTTACCAGAGGCATAGATCTTCAGGTCATCCATATAAAATACATGAGTGACCTTATGCTCGCGCTGATTAGTGTCGCCACAGAGGTCTCCAGGAGAATTTCGTAGTGCGAGAGATAGAGGCAGAAGTGTGATGCAAAAAAGCAAAGGGCTCATGGTATCACCTTGAAAGACGTCCCTCTGGAAGGTGACATTGTTCGTTGTCACACGATAATTTCTAGATGAGTTAGTAAATCTCGTTTTCCAAAGGGGCATCAATCTCTCTATGCATCTCACTATGTGTGGATATATCTTCAAGCTTTCCAACAGACAGATGATAAGTCTATGAGAGGTTGAATCGAAAGCTTTCCGGTAGTCAATCCAGGCCATTGACAGGACGCGCTGATGGGCTGCAGCGTCTTTACAGACACACCTGTCAATTAGCAAGTTCTCTCGACAGCCTGCTACACCTTTTTTCGAGCCACGTTGTTCGTACATCTCTCGCCATACAGACTCAATTCGTCGAACAATCCTGTTGTTGAGGACAGCTGTAAAGATCTTATACAGCGTTTTCAAACAAGTTATTGGCCTGTAATTCTCTGGGTTGGACAAGTTGCCTTTTTTTTGGCAGGAGTATAGTGCGTCCTAACACCAGCCACTGCGGAATGGGCGTCTCCGACTTTAAATATAAGGTGAATATGCGGGCCAAATGTTGGTGTGTAAAAGTAACTTCTTTCACCAAAAGTTCTTGATACAATCTGGTCCGGCAGCGGAAAAGTTATTCGTGTCTCTAAGTGCTTTTTTCACCTCTTCGGCAGTGATTGATGGACATTCCTCCTCAGATTTTATGAGGTTGTCGCAAAACTCCTTGAAGCGGATGATATTGTCAGTATCTTCTTTCAACTCTAGTGTTTTCGTGATCTTATAAACCTCTCTCCAAAAAGTCTCTACCTCCTTGGGCTTGGGTGGATTTTTTACAGAAACAGGTAGATCGCTGAAGAGGCGCGATGGGTCAGCGAGAAACTGTTGATTCTCCCTGATCCATCTCTCTCTCTTCTGTATTCTCCTCCTTGCTTCAGATAACAGCCGTATTTTGTCAACAATATGCTGCTTGTGTTACCGGCCGCTTATAATTTGTATCTGTACCGACTGCGCTCAGTGTGTATTAGTATAGTTAAGAGACCGACGAGACGCCAGCCCCCCCCCCCCCCCTCCGAACTAGGGTGCGCGTGTGAGCACGGGTCAGTCTTGCTTGCTCCTTCCTACAATGTGCTTGTGTTGATGCCATATATTTTTCCTTTAATAAAACTTCCTTTATGTTAATAGTGCTGACTAATTTTATTCCACCTGCATATCGCAACAGGTTATGGGACCCAGCTGAACATCCCACAGTGTTAGTTTTGTGTGGTTGATAGTGCAGCAACGGTAACAAGAAGTTTTTGTGTGTGAGTCTATTGTGCTGATCAGTGTCTCACCTCGAGAGCCAAGATAGCTGATCTATCCGATCTGAAGAATATCCCGAAGTTCAATGGCCAAAATTTCCAGCTTTGTAAATTTCAAATGAAGACGGTGTTTGTCGCTCATGACCTTTTGGAAATCGTGGAGGGGACGGAGGTAAAGCCAGAGGCGACAGAAGACAATGCAGCGACAGTAAAAACATGGAAAAAGAAGGACGCCAGGGCAATGTTCGTTTTATCTTCTTCGATTGACTACACGCAGCTGGATTATTTAGTGAGGTGTACAACATCAAATCAGATGTGGAGGAAGCTGTCGAGCATACATGAGCAAAAGAGTGCCTCTAATAAATTAGCACTCACAACCAAGTTCCATGAGTACCGCATGGCACAAACGGACTCAATTGCACAGCATTTTGCGAAAGTTGAGAACATCGCGAACCAGTTGAAGGACATCGGACAAGAAATATCGCAAGTTATGGTGATGACCAAGATCCTGAGCACTTTGCCAACGAAATATAACGCTTTTATCTCGGCGTGGGACAATGTGCAGGAAACTGACCAAACACTTGACAAATTACGAGAGCGGTTACTACGAGAGGAGACCCGGATGACAACCACTGACGACGCCACGAACGCGCTCGCCACAACGACCATTTCTTCGAACCGAAGCAGAGATTATCGAAATCATCCGAGCAACGAGTCCAACCAACAAAAGAAGAACATTGTATGTAATTTTTGTAAGAAACCGGGACCCCTCGCAAAATTTTGTTATGCAAAGAAACGCGCGCGTAACGCTAATCAAAATTCGGGTAGAAATTCTCACACCGAGAGTGAAAATCCCGCGCAGCATAATAGTGCTTTTGTAGCTTCTCAAAAATCCGATACTGTCAACGTTAACATTTTTCAGGTTAATCGCGATTTTGATTATTTTCACACAAATGACGAAAAAGAATATTGGCTTCTTGATAGCGGCGCTTCTCGTCACATGTCTTGCCGTCGAGAATGGTTCGCGGAATTCACGTCGTCCCGAGGCGAGTTTGTTTATCTTGGTGACGGAATCAAAGTAACTTTAGAAGGTCGCGGTAAAATTTTTATAAAGCGTCTTATTGATGGTGCATGGATTGAAGGCGTTATTAATGATGTTTTATTCGTTCCATCTTTGAATAAAAATTTATTATCTACATGAGTATGTACGTCCAATGGCTGTTCTGTAGTTTTCAACGGCGATTGCGCAAGTATTCTTTCGAGAGATAATGTTTTGATGGCGCGTGGACTTAAACTCAATAATAATTTGACACGCATGTTAATGAGAACAGAAAGTGATTTTCAAGTAAACTATAAATCTGCCGCGCCGTTGAAAGTTTGGCACGAACGCTTGGGACATGTAAACCGCACCTCCATCGAAAACATGATGAAAAATAATGTTGTTTCCGGGTTTTCTGTACAAAATAAAAATGAGTATTTTTGTGAAGGTTGTCCGCTTGGAAAACAGTTTAAAACACCTTTTAAGAAAAACGAGAAAATTCTCAGTCAAATTCCTGGTGAAATTATTCACACCGATTTATGCGGCCCGATGCAAACTCCATCCGTCGGTGGCGCGAGATTCTATCTACTCTTTAAAGATGAAGCGACCGGGTTTCGCACAGTTTGTTTTCTCAAACACAAGGGTGATACTTTTGATGCTATAAAGAAATTTGTTGTTTCAATTAAAAATCAATTTGAGAAGGAAATAAAGGTTTTCCGAGCAGACAACGTTACGGAGTACATCAACAAAGATGTAAAAGATTTCTTAGAAGCGAAGGGAATTAAACTTTTTACATTAGCGCCGTATACCCCAGAACAAAACGGGCGCGCTGAACGCGAGATGCGAACGATCGCAGAGAGCGCGCGAACAATGCTTCTAGCGAAAAATTTACCTACGCGTCTTTGGGCAGAAGCCGTTAATACGGCCGTTTACGTTTTAAATAGAACGCTAGGTGCTTGTTCTGATGTAACTACACCATTTGAACTGTGGTTCAATAAAAAGCCGAACATATCCCATTTACGTACGTTTGGATGCGATGCCTATGCGCTTGTGCCAAAATGTTTCCGTAAAAAATGGGATAAGAAAGCCGAAAAATTAATTTTCGTTGGCTACGAAAAAGAATCTCAAAATTATCGGTTATTCAATCCGAAAACAGGTCGCGTTAGTGTTTCGAGAAATGTGATATTTAATGAAAGTTCACCGTTAAATGTAAAGAGCGACGGCGCAGAAGTTTTTATCAAAATCGACAACGAGTCTTTCGTGGAATCCGAAAACGATCGCGAGTTTCTTCCACCTGATCAACGTTTACCTGAGCCTCGTGACGGCTTACGGGTGGACGCTCGCGAGAACGACGCTCCTTTAAACGTTCAGGCGGCGGACGCTTTTGAGCTCGCAGCTGGGGCACCTGCAGAGCCAGTGCCGTACAGCTTGCGTTCACGAGAAAATCGTCGCGCTCCAGAACGGTACCAGGCGTGCGTGGCTGTTTCTGAGGAACCGCGTAATTTTAACGAAACTATTAACTGCATCGATTCGGATTTGTGAAAACGCGCAATTGATGAAGAGCTACAATCTCATGAAAGAAATAAAACGTGGGAAATCGTCGAATTGCCGGACACGCGAAAAGCAATCGGATTTAAATGGGTTTTTAAAATAAAGGACTTGAACAATGAAAACGCGCTCCACCTTATAAAGCCCGCTTGTGTGCACAGGGCTGCTCACAGGAGGCCGGCGTGGACTATCAAGAAATATTTTCACCTGTTGTACGCTTTGATTCTGTGCGTACGCTTTTTGCCATAGCAGTTCAAGAAGATCTAAATTCCGTGAAATTCGATGTTAGTACCGCTTATTTGAATAGTGAACTCAAAGAAACCACTGATATGAAAATCCCGGACGGTTTAAACGTTAACGAAAAAAATGCAGCATTGAAATTAAATAAAGCAATTTACGGCCTAAAGCAATCCGAACGTTGCTGGAATGAAAGATTTGACGGGTTTGTGAAAAGCCTCGGTTTTATTCAAAGCAATGCAGATAAATGCGTTTACACGGGCATTTTTAAAGGGAACAAAATCTATTTGGCCTTGTACGTCGATGACGGTTTAATTTTCGGAAAAGATAAAAAGGTTCTGATTGATTTGACACAGGTTTTCGAAACTAGAGTTCGCTATAACCACGAGCTCTCTGAATTATTTTTTCGGGATGGAAATTTCGCACGATACCAATGAAATTTGTATCAGTCAGAAGCTGTACGTTGATAAGATTTTTCGAAAATTTAAGATGATTGATGCCAATTCCGTGAAAACGCCAGCTGACTCTAACGTCAGAATAACGAATCCTGACAATCCAAGCGAACTTTCCGTCCCGTACCGCGAAGTTGTTGGATCGCTCCTTTTTCTAGCAATGGTTTCACTGCCGGACATCGCGTACGCTGTCGGTATAGCAAGCAGGTATCTCGACAATTACAATGAAACACACTGGAATGCTGTAAAGCGTATACTAAGGTATATTAAGGGTACGCGTAATTTTGGCTTATTATTTCATACGAATGACACAACCGATGTGCTTCTCGGATATTCTGATGCAGACTATACAGCGGATCTTGACACGCGACGTTCGACCAGCGGCTACGTATTCATGATGAGCGGAGGTTGTATAACCTGGTCATCTAAACGACAAGCGAGAGTTAGTGTCAGCACAACTGAGGCTGAATTTATTGCGGCGAGCGAGGCAACCAAAGAAGCAACATGGTTGCGAAAATTATTGTACGACATTGATCATGAGTGTGTAAACCCTACCATCCTTAACATGGATAATCAAAGTTCGATTAAATTAACTAAAAATCAAGAATTTCACCGAACGTCAAAGCACATTGATGTCCGCTAACATTTTATTTGTGAAAAAGTGCGAGAAAAAGTGATTGATCCAAAGTATGTAAACGCGCATGAGCAGTACGCCGACATTTTGACAAAAGCTTTAAGTTAAGAAAAATTTGCCTTTTTGCGTGGAAAGATGAATATGATTGAACGCATTACCGAAAACACTCAAGTAGAGGGGATGTTGAAATAATTTATTCCTTTCGTGTTACCGGCCGCTTATAATTTGTATCTGTACCGACTGCGCTCAGTGTGTATTAGTATAGTTAAGAGACCGACGAGACGCCACCAGCCCCCCCCGAACTAGGGTGCGCGTGTGAGCACGAGTCATTCTTGCTTGCTCCTTCCTACAATGTGCTTGTTTTGATGCCATATATTTTTGCTTTAATAAAACTTCCTTTATGTTAATAGTGCTGACTAATTTTATTCCACCTGCATATCGCAACACGGTCTACCAGATGTTATGTAGTCAATCACACATTGAACACGGGACGCATTCTGTCTTGCCCATCCAATCTTCTTGTTCAGTTGATGCAAGCGTCTTTTGGTCTTTTGATCCATCGTCGGTTTCAGCCCTCGATTTGAATCAGCCAAAGCTCTCGCAGCACCATAAACTGAGCAATTGATGGTCCAGAGGTCGGACTCTTGCGAGATATCTCCACGAAGGATGGCATCCATTTCAGCCAGATCTTGGGGCTTAGGAGGAACTTGCATGTTAATGTTCCTTCTTGCAATGAAATTGCGATCATCTCTCAGAAGGTGCCTGCTTTCTGCGGTTGGTCTCAATGTCGCTTCCTCATCTTCGTCTGCAGCTTCATAAAGCAGCGGTTGGGGAAGCGCTCCGCGTGCATATCCATTTTTCCGGAGGTTGACGGCTTGATTTCGCAAAGACTGATGCGAAACGTGCTGAAGCTCTGGGTGTTTTTGGCACCACAGAGTGTGCATACGCGCCATAAAGCCTCGGTGAACAGGGATAGTGCTGGCATCGTAGCAGTCTAACAAGTCATCCTTGAGTTGATCCGTCCACACAATGTGGGCGTTTCGCCGGTTCGTCGTCGTGTTTCCATCTAAATTATTTTCAGCACCCCGAACTCTAGGCTGATCGGCATTGTTTGCCGACCCATTGTCGGGTGCTCTGCGCGTTCGATTTTCTTGAACCGCATCTACAACATTTTGGTGTTTTGGTGGTTTCATTGTTGTTCCCACGAGCAGCTAGGGAAAGGGTTAGTCCATCCTTGTAGAGCCCCGCGTGCAAGGATAAGGCTGATACTCTGAGAGGTCGCCCGGTATCCCAGAGTCACCGTTTGAGACACCTAACCCAGGTGCCATTCAGCTTTCGGCACGGTTGTTACGCCTTCGCTTAGGAGTTATTCCTTCGGGACCATCCCTGGACAATTGTCCGCGACTGCTTATTAATTATTGTAACCATATTCAGCAGAAACCCTTGGTACAGGGACCCTCTATCCGCAACCCGAGGACGCGTTCGGTGGCTTTGTCATAGGCCCTTCGGTTCTATTCCAAAGGAATATATATATATATATATATATATATACAAACGTCTCATCCGGCAGATTTGGTCTTCCGAACTGTCGGCGAGGAACAAAGTATCTGCAACAAACATGCTTGCCGTCCCGGCAGTACTCTATTCATTTGGAGTGGTTCCATGGACGAAGGACGAGCTCAGATCCCTTGATATCGGGACGCGAAAGGTTTTGCACACGATAAAAGCATGCACCTTAAGTGTTCTGTTCCGCGACTTTACATCTCACGCCGCCTAGGTGGTCGCGGAATACTGAATCTTGAATGTCTTCACAACAGGATTATTCTGGGTACAGCACATATAGTCGCAAATGGACAAGACCCTCTTCTTAAAATGGTCAGGAAACACGAAGAAGTGGGCAAAGGGGCGTTTCTGTACAAAGCAGCGGAGGAGGCTGCTGAAACACTCGGCCTTGACTTCAATATCAGGGGTGAGCAAAATGCATCAAATCTTATCCATCTTGAATACTCACTCCTGAAGTCCCGGATTAAGAAAGCACAGGAGAAAAACTTCCGCGAACAGCTCCTCGACAAGAAGAATTCAAGACGGTGTCATTTCCACTCTAGCATACCGTCGCCACGTTTTGAGCCAAGATATTCCCGATGATAGCTGCAGAACGTGTCATGCACACACCGAGCATCTAGGACAGGCCTGCCCAAGTAGGGGAAAACTGCTCGTTTACCACATGTTCAATTTCCACCACCAGTTCCCTCAGCTTAGATTCGGAGGCTCGGGGTGGTGGTCGCTCTCTGAAATGGAAGGGAGGTATCCAGTGCCGTAGATAGGCAGTATCTCGGAAGGTGTTTTAGGGCGACTGATTTTGAAATAAAATAGAATGAATGAAGTAATTTAGAATTTAGAATATAATAAATATATTAGCAGTAATAGAATGAATAAGTCTTCCAAATAAGGAAAGTTCATGATATGTTCTGTAAAGAGGGTTGGAAATAAATCTTTAAAAACCAACAGTTTCATGGAAAATAGGTTTATTCTGAAAAATTCTTGAAATCTTAAACCTTAAATCGAACAACCTTTATAAAAGGAGTTTTTCGGAATATCATTTCTTGATACAATAATTACAATAAATTTTTTACATAAAATTTTCGTACAAATTTGGTAACAGTTTGAAACACGCTCATAATCTTTTCCAACTGATTAGCATTGAAATTTCAGGAAATTATGATAATTTGATAAAAAATTAGTTTTTGACAGATGAAACGAAGACTACGCGTCCCGTCAAAAAGTGATTAATAATAAATTTGTATATCTTTTTTGAGTGCACGATTTTTCTCTGTTCATCTTTTTTCGAATCTTGTATATTTTGACCGCAAAATGGAATTTTTGATTTTTCAATATTTTTTTGTGCGATGAAAATTTGAATTTTCGATTTTTCAAGAAAATTAAAAAAAGTCTTATAACAATATTGTAGGGTGTTCAAAAATAAACATTTTTCGTCTCCTCAATTTTTTTCATATCGTGCGTTGTTTGGCTAAAAAAGTTCATTTTCGTTTGTTTCCTGGAATTGTGCAAATGCTACAACTCCAGTAATTTTTTTTTATCAAAAAAAGTCATTTTAAGTAATACGAATGTCCGTACATATAATTTTTGAATTTGGAAAACAAGTGGTCTCAGAAATTTTGAAAAAGCGCTCACTTTTTGAATTTTCATCAAAAATGGCTGGCTAACGAACTTTACCTTCATTTTAGGACACTTGAAGAGTAATTGAAAGTAAATTTTCAAAATTATTTGAACTGAGGATTAATAAAATCATATTCCTGTCATAAGAAATATTAAATTTTTTACCGCAGGATGTCAGTAAACGTTTCTGTTTCATTTGAGGTTCATTTTACAGCATTAAAATAAAAAGATTATATTTCAACTCAGTCGCCCCAAAGCACCTACTTTAAAACGTATCTGCGATCTTGGATTCTTCCAACTGCGTCACACGGCACGTGCCAAGAACCACTACCACGCCCATCTACAGGCGACTAGAGGCCCGTGGTGGTGGAAATTGAACATTTGGTGAACGAGCAGTTTTCCCCTACTTGGGCAGGCCTGATCTAGGACACATACTATCTAGTTGTCCAACTCATGCGGGAACGACCTACATCCAAAGGCACAATGCGGCACTAAGAGTGCTTTATTACCATCTCTGTCACTCTTACGGCATTAGCCCAAATACCGCTCCGCTAAACGCTCCTAGGGAAATAGAGTCAATGGTCGAGAATGAGAAGTGCCGTATATACTGGAACTTCATAAAAAACGTCATATCCAAGGAGAAAGAAAAGAAAGAGAGATATACAGATCTTATAAGGGAGTTGCGACGGTTATACCCGCAATACTCTGTTAAGCTAATCGTCTTAATCATCGGCGCTCTTGGAGGTGCCAAGGTTTCACTGATTAATAGCCTGAAAAGCATCCCTGTGATCCATCCGAGCGCTAACCACGCTATCCGTGCTTAACGTTCGAGGCTTGGAGAGTCGAGAATTACCGAGCAGCTACTGCCATCGGTAATTGAAATAATGTAATTTAAACCATTCAATTATTAATATGGCATCTTAATCAATAACATAGTGGTGCGCCAAATGACACGAAATTGTGGGTGACTTGACGCAGGTCAAAATTTGGCTTCCACAAAATCTAATCAATAAATATTTTAAGTATCTTTCACGAAATATTCTTCTTTTATTTAAAATTTTCAAGGTATCAAGCTTTCCAAATTACGTTTATTCATGAACTTTTAAATTAACTTTTTCGTTTATATGTGCCAATTTAGCGTAAATCTCCCCTATATGGGGTACAATTTCCCAAGTGTCCCCGCCTAAAATTTTGTTGTCGCCTATCTCATTCAAACCCCGCCAGATTGTAGTGCTAGTGGACCTCTTTAAATTCTGTGAAGGGGGCGCGCCTAGTACACCGGGTTGTCAAGATACAGGGGCCCAAATTTTCGACGATTCACCTCGACCGCTAACTTTCAATTGTACATAACTCCTGATATAGTAATCTGATTTTACTTTTTTATGAGGGTTTTGAAAAGGTATTTTAACAAGGTTCACAATAAAAATAATCATTAAACGATGAAAAAATTATTTCACCTTGATTTTTCATTTTAAAAAACATTTTTGCGATTTTCTCCTAATGCGGCATTTTTGATATTTTTTTAATTAGGCTAGAAAAAAGCTTGATTTTTTCTCTTGAAAAGCATCCCAAAACGAAAATGGGATGGAAAGTATTGGTTGAGTTATAGAAGGTCATAAGAGCGCGGGTGCCCCGCGCCAACTAGCCACGGCGCTACTAGGCGTGCTGTAGTGACTCAGTGGTTCTAATTATTATACCATTAAGCCATTTCCCTTTCGTGTTATTTATTTAAATGACACGTTTATTCCGCAACACTGCTCCGACCCAGGTTGCTGAGCAATCTCTCTAGCGATCACCCCAAGTGAAGAGCCTCACAAAATTGTTATGTATGGTTCTCCACTTGGGCCCATTAGTATCCAAGGGCTTTGTTTCAGGCGTCATTCATTCTACTGTCACTCTGTTTACAAACTATTTGTCGCCACACTTTTCTGTCCTGGCATACTACTCTAGCTTCCTTCACGTCCATGCATTTTTTCATGCAAGCTCTTGTGTTTCTATGGCTTCTTATGTCTCTACGGATTAATGTCTCATTTACAGATTCTAACCATTCTTTCGGCGGTCTACCTCTGGGCATTCTGCCATTTACTTCACCTTTATACACTTGTTTGGCCAGTCGTTCATCTTTCATTCTTTCAAGATGTCCGAACCATCTTAACTGATTTCTTTCCCATGTGTCAACTATTGTCTCTTTTGCACCACATTCTTTGAGGATGGTCTCGTTTCGGACTTTGTCCATCAGTGTTTTCCGCATATTGTGCGCAGAGGTTTCATGCCGATCGCGTTGATTTTACTCCTGTCCTTTTCTTGACAGGTCCATGTCTCGCTACCGTATAGTACAGTCGGTACGAATATAGAATTATGTATGGCCATTTTAGCTTTTTTTTATATGTTTTTATTTGTAAGGATGGACCCTGCTCTACCGATAACCTGCTTACCCTTATTTATGCGCCTATCTAACTCCCCATCTATTTTTCCGTCGCTAGTGAATAGACTACCTAGATATACGTACTTGTCAACTTGTTCTAATCTCTCATCATTTAGGACAATGTTGCATATTGTTTTCTCACTTTTTCCTTCAAACACCATGATTTTTGTTTTATTTACGTTAATTTTGAGGTCCATGTTTTTCATGCTTGTATTAAGTTTATTCAACATTCTTTGCAAGTCCTCGATTGATTCTGCCATAACAATCTTGTCATCTGCGAAAGCTAATCCACGTACCTTGACTGTTTGGAGATTTACACCTTCTTCGTCGAAGAGTGCAGTTCTTAGACACTTATCCATGAATATGATAAATAGCCACGAGGACATAACGCATCCTTGTTTCACGCCTTGCATAATATCGAACCAGTCACTCAGTTTCCCATTTACCCTTACACTCGCTTTACTACCTGTATATATTGTTTTTATTGCTTGTAGGAGCCCTCCATTTACTCCATACTCTTTGAGGACTTCCCAAAGTTCATTTCTATTTACTTTGTCGAATGCTTTTTCTAGGTCAATAAATGCACAGAAAACTTTCTTTCCTACTCTCAAGCTTTTTTCTGTGATCTGTCTTAGGCTAAATATCTGATCTGTACATGATCTTCCTGGCATAAAACCACTTTGGACTTCCCATATCTTTTCTTCTGTGATTTCCATTACCCTACGAATAAGTATTTTTGAGTATATTTTACTTACGGTACTTAGTAGGCTGATACCTCTGTAATTACTGCAGTTGCTTTTATCTCCCTTTCTTTTGTATATTGGTACGATAATCGCTTTTTTCCAATCGTCTGGGACTTTCCCCGTCTCGATACATAAATTTATTAATTCGCACAACCTGTGAGGTATGTAATCGCCACCGTATTTAAGCATTTCAGCACTAATACTGTCTATGCCAGCAGCCTTACCGTTTTTCAAGTTCTTAATTATGTCTCGGACCTCAGTGACACAGACTTTTTCAATTGGGTTTTCTAATGCATTATGTTCTATGTCGCAGTTTTGTTGTCCTATATCTTCACCTCCTAATAGTTCTTTAAAAGAGTCTTTTGAAGCGTCTACTATCTCGTCTATATCATATAGCATTTCACCTTTGCTGTTTCTCATGCTGGCAAACTCTGTACTCTTACTTTCCTTCAACTGTTTATATAATAGTTTCATAATTCCTTCAAAGTAGTTTTGTATTTTGTTCTCTTCTTCTGTTCTGATTTTTTCTTTACTCTCCTTGACTAGTCGTTTCATTTTCCTCTTTTTGTCTTTGTAATCATTTTTGAGTCTATTTCTCTCCTCATCGCTAAGACCTGTCATGTTTAATGTTCTCTTGTGCGCTTTTTTCTTTTCTTGCTGGGCTGCTTGAATTTCATCATTCCACCACGCATCACCAGACTTTCTTCCTACCACTGCCGTACCACACACTTCAATTGCAGTTTTAACAATGATATCCCGTAATAAAGCCCACGCGCCCTCTATATCTTTATTGCTCGTAAGCGCTTCCCAAGTTGCCCTATCTATGCGTTCGCTTAATTTATTTTGAAACTCTATTCGCACTTCCGGTTTCTGTAAATTTTCAATTTTTATTCGAGTTTGTTTCGTTTTTTCTGTTCTCTTTCTTTTCCATCCCCGGCCTAAGTTTATTTTAGAGATTAAAAGGTAATGATCAGTATTGCATTCGGAACCCCTCATGACTCTTGTATCTTTGACTAGTTCTCTTAGTATTTCATCCGCAATAACGAAGTCAATTACACTGCGGTTATTTCCTTTACACCAAGTGTACGTGTGGATCATTTTATGTCTAAACCAAGTATTGGTAATAAATAGGCCCTTTTCTAAGCATAAGCTAACTAATTTTTCCCCGTTATAATCTTTTCTTGTTGGATCCCCAAAATTACCTAGCACCCTTTCTGTATCTGTATCCTGGCGTTGGACGCCGACCCATCCGTTCATATCTCCTAGCAGAATTATTCTTTCACCTTGATCGCAAGTACTTATTGTGTCATTTAAAGTGTCCCAGAAGGCGTCTTTGACTTCTCGCGGTTCACTGTCAACTGGGGCGTAGCACGCTATGATTAATAATCTTCTGATTCCTACCTTCATTCTAGCCCACAACAATCTAGGAGATACAAATCATGATCTTTGAGATGCTGTCTTGCTTTTTCATTCATAATTAAACCGACCCCTTGACTACGATTTGATTCACTACTTACTCCAGACCATATTTCAAAACCGCCTTTCAATATCCCATTTTCTATGTTTCTACTTTCGCAACCCTTTTTCTTCGTCTCAGGTACACATAAAATATCTAGTTTCCTAGCATGCATAGTTTCTCGTAGTTCTCTTACTTTAAGATCATTCACTCCTCTAGCATTCCAAACATCTAGTCTCCATTCATCGCCTGAAACTCGACCTTTACGTTTACCGTGTGTATGCATTTCGTCAATCCAAGTTTCAGTCCATTCCGAGGCTACTCTATTGTTTGTATTATTCATGTTTAGATTGTACACCCAACTATCACCTTTATGCGCGAGATTTGTTTTGCGAGCCGAAATCATGTCCAAGTAAAGTAATTATTCGTCGTACGGTGGAGAGTCTAGTCGTAACGTCAGTCCCACCAAAACTTCTGTTACGGGGGGGGGGGGGGTGAGGACAGAGAAAGGAAACCGAGAGTCTCAATTGGTTGGTGATTTATGCTGAGAAGGTTACCAGCCTTCAGCAGCGTTGTACTAGATAGGAGTTAATATGTGCCGGATACCGGCCCACCTCTAAACGAGGAGCCAATAAGTCTTTTTTTTTTTTTTTTTTTTTTTTTTTAATTTGAAAAAGAGTTATATATAGATATAGATGAAATTTGCTCCTGGTTGAAATATTAAAATAGTTATAATAACTGAACTGCAATATTATGATTTAAATCCTTAAAAATCCCAAAAGCACTGTAATTAATATTTAGAAGAAGAAAATTTCCAATAACGTCGCAATAGAAGTTAAGAGTTCGGAATAATGAGTGATTTAGAAAGATTTTTTAGGGATAATCTCGGATAAGTTAAAGAAACCTCTGAAATACCGTAATTTCCCTGATTTATCGCGTGGAAATTCTTTGAAAAGGGATCAGAAAATTATTACAAAAAGTCAGGGAAAACCCATAAAATTAATTCCTGTAATTTGTCAAAAAGAAGCCCTACCCCAACATGTCAGGATTTTCAAGAAAAAAAGGATTTGGAATTTCTTTCAAACCATTAAAATCAATTGGAAATTCCTTCGCATACCTAATTCTTTCAAATTCGATAAAGAGCCATATATAAACATATATGTCAAATTTTCTCCTGCTTGAAATATTGAAATACTTATAACAATTGAACTGAAATATCACAAGTTTAAGGGAAACTTAAAATGCATTTAGGAATCTTTGAAAACAGCGCGTCAAGTGAAACATCATCAGTTTAATTTTTGAGTTTTTAACCGCTTTGAAGTATCTTTAGAGTTTGTGGGGGGGGGGGGGGGG